>JAJHSJ010000012.1:7623843-7700966 GCA_021015155.1 Magnolia officinalis | reverse complement strand
CGCAATCCATGGCGCATCCGAGTCGGATGGACTCGTCCGAGTCAACTCAGACTCAGTCGTTGTGATCCAACGGCTATCTATTGCTTACACGAATTAATCGGAAACACCATATGTTCGATCGTTCTTTAATGTATTTTACCTATATGATCTGCCATAATCCAACGGATGACACACTAGGGATTTAATAGATAATCTGCATTTCGAAAGTGGACCCCACAAACCCTAATCATGTTATTAAGAAGCAATAAGTATGATTAGATAATGATTATTTCTTCCTAATACAAATAAATAAGCTACTTGTTCATGTGCTTTGGGTGTCCTTCCCATAAACAACAAAAAAAAGAGGTTGCAAGCTATCTATGACCTGGTCAGAGAGATACGGGCAGATTCTGGGCCAACCGCACTGCGTGCATGAAATCTACACCATCCATTATGTGTGTCCCATCATGTTACATGTACATCCAAAAAATCAACTCCATAAAATTCTCAAGTTGATCACACGTCATGCCTAAAACCTTTAAATTCAAGCAATATGGCCCACCTGAATTTTGGGTCAGGCTAAATTTCACAGTGTCCCTTCCCCCTGATGAGGCCCACCTGATGAAAGGTTTGGATGTTATATAAACTCCATGGTGGACCCTGCACAGCATCCGGAAAGTTTCCAATAAGGCACCTCATCCTCATTGTTCTCTGTGGTGCGGCCCACCTGAGTTATGGATCAGTCTGAGATTTTACCAAAGGATGTAACATCAAGGACCCAACTTGATGGACGGAGTAGATGTCACACATACGACATGGTGGGGATTCGGATCCCGATCCTAGAGAGATTATGGGAAATGTTGGGAACATAAATTAAAGGATCTTGTCTTAGATTGATGGTTACATTTGTATTCATTTTAATTAGAAACCCTAGTAGTTGGTAAGATTATTTTTCTTTTTAAACCCCACCAAGTATATACTTAGGTGATTCGCATGAGGAGGAGATTGAATGGGACATTTGCACACGTGCCAATATACATGCGAGAACCAGCCGTTCATCAGGTGGGGTCCATCGTGAACATTCCCTACCTAAAAAATCAGCACGATCCACTCATCAGGTGGCCCACATGTGGAAGAATTGATGATTAGAGAATAAGAATTACCCATGGATTATGTTCTATCTACAACATTAGTCCACCTGATGAGTGGCCCGTTCCTCACGCTAGTGTATGATGAGTGGCCCAGATCTCACAGACGTGTGAATCGCTTTCTAAACTTTCTAAGGGTCCTCTCATCCCAACTGGCCACTTTCAATTAATAAATCAGTACGTCAATGTATAATGTCTCCTATGTTAGTCTTGCACCATTTTAAAAAAGGTCTCAAGTCTAACAAGTTGGACCCACTAGTTATGGTCCACCCAAAGAATAACTTCCAACCCTTTATGTGAGTGCGACATCCAACCCGTCTAATAGGTTGGCCCCACCACAAGGATTACATTATGCAAAAATCAACCACATCCACCCATTGAGTGGACCCCACTTGTATTTTTCTATTTATGATCAGTGGTTAGAATTTGTATATAGGGCTGATTTTTGTACTAAGTGGTCCTCATGGTGGGATCTATCTACTGAAAGGGTTGAACATCTTATTTACTTTAGAGCTAGGAAGTTATCTGGTGGGTGGAACATAACTTGTTAGGTTGGACTTGAGACCACCTCTTTTTAAAATGGTGGCAACTCTTCATAGCTGTATGACAATCTGGACCGTCCAGTTGCTGATCTGATGGATGAAGCACAACCTCGAAGTTGCACTGAGAAAATTATATCAACTACTTGGATCTTTCTCTTCAAATTTGGACCACTCACTATTTTACTCTTAATAATCTATTTTATAGCCCATTAATCGGATGGTTAGGATTAATTGATCAATGTGACTTTGGAGGTATGCTCCATCACGATTTGGGACTCTTAATTTGAAAGCTCTTGATAGCTTCACATCTGTGCCACATGTTCCCATGACGAGTCACCACCATTTTAAAATTAGCATCAAACTAACATATAAGTCTAACCGTATCACCTGATTCATGAGTCTGGAGCCTAACATTGTATTATTCATTGTTTACATTTTCAATGCATGGGGTGTCGTGTAGCAGTGCATTAGCTGTACGACATCGTACAAAATGTCTTACTTATCAAGTATAGGATCTTTACTTTTCACACGTTTTATCACTATTTTGTAAGGTTAGTTATTTTATACTCTAGCAAAGTATGACTTTGATACACAGGCACTAAGAAGGTGCATATATGGCATTCATTAACTCAAATTAAAATGTGGAACCCATTGTAACTAAATCATGATTCAAAATCAGATTAGTTGAGAATCCTAAGCTCAAATTCATGGATACTTGTTTGTTGAAATAAGACTGTTTGATTAATTGTCCAATAACCATCCACAAATCAGCTCAGATAATCAACGAACTCTATCTTTATCTTCAATTCTTAGGTTGGGCTGGGATGAATAATCTAAAGACGGTCTCTTTTATTTCCACTACCATGTTTGGATGACAATTTCATTTCGGATTAAATTGCATGTGCCTGCAAAGCTAGAATCAGAAGTTATGGCAGTTCAATTGACTATATATGAAATGGTGCTATGAGGTCGAGCTGTGTGGGCTCAGATGTGTGCCGAACATCAACACATTACATTTGATGGGCTCCCTTTTAGGTCATGGGATATCCAAAAAATCAGCTGTATAAGGAACTCAAATGGGCTATACCATCTAAAATCATATGAAGACATCCTAAAACATATAAAAGTACTTAGTAGTGCTCACCTGAATTTTGGATATGGTTGAAACTTTATCTGAACCCTTATCCAAGTGGGACACATACAATGGATGGTCTAGATTTGTGAACCACATCTTGGTGGGCCCAATAAATGATTATAAATATTTTAATGGGAGGGTAACCCCTCTCAACTGTTGTATGTGGTGTGTTCCACCCAAGTCATGGATTGACTTGATTTTAAAGCCCGCGGCCCACCATGGAATGGTGCATCAGTCTAAGAGTGTTGATGTTTCGACACACTCATGATGGGCCCACACAACTTGACCTCATGGGAAGTTCCATAACGTCACCTCATAGTACCATTTCCATATATATATATATATATATATATTATATATATAATATATATATATATATATCTATATATATATATATATGATATATATATAACACACACGCCCACCCGCGAACCAGTTTCGCATCAGACTACCTGCACTTGCAGACTTTTTTGAACTCATCATATCTGATGAGTCATCTAAAATCTAAACGGTTCACATGGAGCTGAACCTCATGAAACCCCTGGTACCAATTTTTACTTTGAACCAAAACTTGGTGGGCTATGAAAAATACAAACAGTTTCTTCCCTTAATTTGAATTTCTCTTTGCTATGGCCCACCAAAATCTTAGATCAGGGTGAAAATTCACCCCTTGAGGTTTCAGGTTTCATGGGATTCCGCATCTTATGGACCGTTTTGATTCAACACCCATAACACGTGTGGCAAAGGTGCGCACGTGAGCATCTCTCTCTCTCTCTCTCTCTCTCTCTCTCTCTCTCTCTCTCTCCTCTCCTCTCTCTCTCTCTCTATATATATATATATATATTAATATATATATATATATATCTATATATATATAAGTGATGCAAAGCAAAAATTATTAAGGAATATCTTCAAGAATGTAATCTTTCCTGCAAGTTGGTATATGTAATTATTAACCATGTATACTTTTTAGAATACAATGTATCTAGTGGACTATAATAGAGCCACAGTGGTGTGTATGCCATCCAACCCATCCAACATGGTCACCCATCAAGAAAATGGGACACCCAAAAATCAGGTTGACTAATATGAATTCAAGAAAAAAAAAAAAAATTTGAGTTTATAGGGACTTTTTAATTGGTTGGTGGATATACTATAAGGTATGTCCTAGCCAATGATTCAGCTGGCTGGACTTTTGGGCTGGATTATTTTGACCAGGTATTTACTTATTGGACAGGTAGGATGTCATATGTATCATGGTGGACCCCACATGAATCTCTATCACAGTAATTTATGTTGTAGGTAGAATGTTTTCTCAATTTACAATGGGCTTATGCTATGGATATATTAAAATGTCGGTGATAAATGAATAACAACCTCATTTGTTAAGAAGTTGTGAAAAGCATGATTTAGCTGACTTTTTAAGGATTTAGCTGACTTTTTAAGGATTTAGCTGACTAATAAGAAGTAAAGCTAACTAATCTTAAGAAGCATATAAATATGTAAAAATGTGACCATAACTAATATTCTTATAAATTGTTGGACTTTTGTAGCCCATCTGACTGTTTATTGGCACATTGTCGACACTAAAATTTTGCTAATTTCAATCAGCGAAAACCATCATTGGCCAACACAGCGCCCGATCCGCACTCATATCCATGCAATCGTCGATCCATCTTGTATACTTGCTATGGTCGGCACAAGACCATTAATGAGACCCGGCGCTAATGATTGCGACGCCATCATTGATATTCTGCACTAATTGATTATAGCCATTGCTGAACCCTTTCAACATGCTAGCTAGGCTCTAATGGTGAATGCTAGGTTGGTCCTCGGGTTTTCAGTCCACACTCATTATCCAAGAATAGGCAGATTTTAGAGAAATCAAAGTCCAGTCTTCTTGCTGTCTAGGATAGTGTGAAAGAATAATAAAGTTTCTTTAGCAGAAATCCAATTTATGCCAAAATCCAAGGTCAATGTAGAACAACATTTCATACTAATTAGCATGTGCTAATGGAAAATACTCCTAACTGTCTAATGGCAGGTTGACATGTTTTCGTGATTGCCTAACAACCTTTTTCGGTGAGAAATAACCATGCAACCACCTTGTAGCTAGGAATTAATCGTCTCCCCTTACTATAAATGTCCTTTTGGTCTTCATTTCTGCACTTCATGCTATTTTAGTTCTTGAGATCGCGTTAGTTTTCCTTGGATCCTTTGTGAATCTCTCTCTTCTCTCCTGAGTTGCTTATGGAATAATGTGAGAATAAGAGTCTAAGGAGTAAGGAGTCATAAAACATCACTTTGCAGCTCCGCACCAAGTATCTAATTGCTAGCAGTCAAGCTTCTTCCAGGCTGTCTAAGATGCCTAAGCAGTGGCCTAGTGTTAGCTATTCTAGGCTCTTATGGTGAATCAACACTAACCTTCCAAAACCCCAAGCAATGGCTCCATACTGACTGTTTAGACTAATTAAAAAAATAATTAAATAAAAACTCCCAAGTAGCCCCATGCTAACTATTAAGATAATCCCTACTAACCCTTGATTTCTCTAATGGAATGGCCCAATGCTATTTTTATCTAAGGTCTTTGGAACTCTTTGAGATAAGGCAGACCTACTGGCAGAAATTTTGAATTTCCAAGAGTTAATTCAAGACATGACCACTAAGGTTATTTGAGTCCTTGAAGCACCAGAATGCTTCACCTAATCGATGATTCGAACGATGATCATAGATTAAGAATTGCATGCATCATTTGCATTTATCTACTTTATACCATGTAACAGATTTATTTATTTATTTTTATTTTTATTTTAGTTTTTACCTTTTAATCAAGCATTTTTTTCAATGAATGCAATAAAGGGTCTATGTTAGATCAAAGCCTAGAATATGAGGTGTACACGAACCAAGCTAGCTCAGTTAGCTCGCTCGACTCGACTCGAAAATGCTCAATTCGACTCGGTTCGAAGCTAAGTTCAAGCCGAGTTGAGCTGATTTTTTAAGCTCGAAAATAAGTTCGAGCCAAGTTTGAGCTGCCCCAGCTCGAATCATACTTGGATCGAACCAGTTCGGTGACTCGGTTACTTTGATATTGATGTTGTTCACCAAGTGTTTGATGAAATGACTCAAAGAAGTGTGGATGTATATGAAACCAACACCCTTTTTTTCTTGATTTTTATGTTGCTTAGAAGGTGTTTGATAAAATACCTGTAAAACCACTGTTGCTGTCTCAAATACAGTGAGATTTTGAAAGTGCAGTCCAGGTGTTTGTGAAAATGCTGCAATAGCAAACTCGGCTCAATCTTGGCTCGAACTCGGCTCAAACTGGCCCAAGCTGCTGATCAAACCGAGCTGAGCTGGCCAATCAGGCCTGAGGACCGAGCCGAGTTCGAGCTGAGGTCGGTTAGTGGCCAAGCCGAGTTCGAGCTGAGGTTGGCTAGTGGCCGAGCCCAGTTGAGCTGAGGCCAACTCGACTCGGTTCGGCTCAATGTACACCCCTACCTAGAATGTTTTTATGCTTCTCATATCAATAAGAGCCTCTTAACAATATATGTTTGGGTGTGTATCTTTGAGATGGAGTTAATATCAAACTAATATCAAAATAAACATTTGTAATGAACACACATGTACGAATTTATATATTGGATTATATCGAAAAAATTTAATGTTCAAGTTTATCTATATAGATGTGATCATTTCGTGATAAAGTATATATATAGATATTCAAATTGCCCTCACAATGAGGTGTGACCAACATTCATCGATTAAAAGTTTAATTCACTTGTCGCACGTCGTAGACCATTGTGCGGGTATGCACAATAGGAGTGATGCAAATTGAGATACATCTATATATGAGATGTACAATTTATGTTGATTTATGAGATGGTTAGGATGAGACTTTATACAAATTGGCTTAATACCTAGTCATATCGTGTAACCCTATATATTGCAATGAGATAGATCATTGATTGATTGGATAGATCTTGATCATTGGTTGATCAGATAGATCCCACATTGTGATCGTGTAGACAAATGCTTGATCATTAATGATGTGTGAATTGAGCCATATATATTGCAAGACTAATTAGTTACCAGTGATATATTGATTCTAATCTAGTTATTGTGTGAATATGCTAGTCACATTCGTAATTCTTGTGTCCTTATTACTCTACGCAGTGTCACAATATGGTCACATTATTTTGGTGTTCATTGTAAAGCCATGCACACATATTTGATTAGGTCAGATGCATGCTAGAAAAATGACGAAATCAATATCAAGCCATGAAGATGTATAAAAGAAATATCATAAATAATTGCACGGATAATGATACATATGATACTTATCTGAGGTGTTGGATTGAATGGATTGTCAAATTTTATTATGAATTGTGTTTTTAAATATTTATATATTATTATATTAATATTTTCAATGAATTCTCATCAATCAAGTTTTAAAAAATAAAATTTATTCGATCTCAAAAGTAAATAAGTGTATGTTACAATCGGAGCATTGGAATTTATATGCTTACATACCTGGAATCAAACATATCCAATTGAGCAAATCAATAGTCTAGGACAAGCAGTTAGAGATTAAGACGGAGGTCCACTTGTGGATTTAATGTGAGGGAATTATAGTTTCAGAGGTCTCACACCCTAATTAGAGGATGTGGATTAGGTTCTCTATTAGAAGAGATATAAGAGTTAGTCTCTAATTGGGATTTCTCTAGATGGAGATTGTAAATATAAGTGTATGGCTTTAGTTTGAAATACTTCTCCCTCTTCTTAAGCCCTAACCAACCTCTTCCATCCTAAAAACCCTAGTCCATTGAATACAAAAATCTCATAATATACGGTGTTCTCTTCCCTCCTATGGTTAAGAATCAACGTCTCTGGTAGGTTTTCCTCATCTCCATCTGTTTGTCCATATAATGAAAAGACAGTCATGGTAACACATTCGATGTAATTCCCTTTGAAGAAATTTTAAAATTAGCGTATTTTCAGCATTTTTACTTAAGACAACTATTTGTTATAGAAACATAATAAAAGATAGAGAAAATTTTGCATATACTTGTTGAAAGCAAGAATCCGTTTAAACAAATCTCCCACCATCCATTGGTGGTGAACCATTTTCCATTTTTTAAATCTCTCTCTCTCTCTCTCTCTCTCTCTCTCTCTCTCTCTCTCTCTCTCTCTCTCTCTCTCTCTCTCTCTCTCTCTCTCTCTCATACTTATCTTTTGTCTCATTGGATGACTAGAGTAAACCCAAATCTCTCTCATACTTATCTTTTGTCTCATTGGATGACTAGAGTAAACCCAAATTGCAAGATTTTAATGCGATCATGGTAAATATATGACAGGAGTAATAAAAAATTCTTCTAAATCTCCTTTAATAAAATTGGATTCCAAGAATTAAACATTTTATATTAAACACTTATTTTACAATGAGAAGTTAGTGTATACCGATCTTGCACCATCTATGAACGGTAGGTAACCTGATTGACTTAGACTTTGCAAGTGAAAATGTCAATATTACTTAAAAGGAACATTTCAAAGAAGGTAACATTTCAATCTAGATGTTTTTAACATTCAACGGGCTGAAAGAAAAGAAAAAACACTTCATTGGTCTCTACTATTATAACAACTTCCAGCAGTTTTGCATCAACCCTTGTTTATCCTCAATCCCAAAAATCAGGTTGATTCAGCATTCTGGTGGGCCAACCCTTAAAATTATACCTTAAAACATCTACATTCACATGGTATGTCCCACCTGAGTTTTGAAATAATGTGATTTTTGGGTAATTCTTTCATCCTAATGAGGAACATCAGATTAATGGATTGATGGCAGATAAACACCAGATTGGACCCCCACACAATTAATGGTGGCCTATGTGAGTTCTGAATGGCCATGATTTTTGGGTTCCAAGGTGAACATGAGGCAGCATGCCCGATGGACGGAGTGAATTTTATGAAAGTTACACCTGCATGGCTCTTAATACGCAAGGTTACAAAAAAAAAAAAAAACCGATGTTTCACCTTATTAGGGATTCGTTAATTTGTGAGAATAACACCAACTATCCAACTTAAAGAAGCTAAAATGAGAAGATGAAAATGGCACTATAAATAAGAGATGAAATGTTGGGCTGAAGAGCATAGGAACCTTCCCATGCACATATTTGCATTTGTAATCATCGGCATCCACATCATGTCTCTCGACGGTTCATCAAGTTAAGACCACTCTTCATCGGCTGTCCTGATAAAATTATACTAATGAAATGATCCAAACCATCCCGTCTGTGGCATGAAAAATTGGATGGTCAAGATCATTCATAGATTATAGGTCCAGCAAAGGCTATTTAGGCCTCCAAAATTATATATATAGAGGGAGAGAGGAATGCTCACCTCACATGAGAACTCGTGAGAACTTTTTGAGAACTCATCTCCTGTGATATGAGTGCAAGATCTGAACCGTCCACGTGATGCAGCACCACGTGAAACCCTGCGGGTCCCAACTTATAGTACCCAGCGAAACCAAGCTCATTTGATTATCTGACATTTATTGGACGATTAAAAAAAATCAATGCTCCTGTTTCCGCAAACAAGTGTCCATGAATCAGGGGTTAGGATCGTTCAACTAATCTGATCTTGGGATAGTGACACCACGACAGTGGGCCCCGTGTTCAATTTCTGAGTGCTATGCAGCCTGAATATCATATAACTTGCACTGTGGGCACTTGTTTTTTTCTTCTTCTTTTTTTTTTTCTTTTTTTTTTTTCTTTTTTTTTTCGAAGGGAAGAATTATAGAAGTTGGTGCACCTCGACCTAAAGCCGGATTCTCATCCCATTGGATGATGTTGAAAATGCCAGTACCCAATCGGTCCTGTGACAAGATCATGCAAGATGATTACATATAGAATGGTAGAGAAACGAAAATGTGCATCCCTCCACATCAATGGACAACTATCAGATCAGACGATCAGGATCGTCCAAATGGCTGAGATTTCGACCGCATGGATCTTGTTTCCCATCTTCTATTAACTTCAATGATCATTGCTGGCACCCACATCCTTATGGACAAAAATCAATCACTACATCTATAGGAATTCGATTCATCGGTCTACTTGAATCGATGGAGGGAAGGAGATTTTAAAATAACTTGAGACAAGGGACTTCATATTGAGAAGCTCAAACGGTCGTGTAAGGAAAGAAAGAAAACCACATTGTAGCATTTTCAATAGGGAAGAAAGGAGAAATTGCAAGGAAGAGTCTGCAGGTTAAAATGCAACCTACCTTTTCCTCCTACAGAGAAACAAGATGGCTGGTGCAAATGAAAGACATCAAAATGAAAACATGGGCAATACCAAGAAATATGCCATATGAGTACATTTGCAAATGGTATGTTTGGGGAAGTAGTAAATGGTACAGATTCATCATCGGCAGCTGGGAATGTGATTATTCTGAATGGGATCTGATCGCAGCGGTACGCATGCAGACCAGCTTCCCCTGTATGATATGTGAATCAGATGATAACAGGTCCAATCCATTGATGTTTTCGGCAGGTGCTTTGCCAGTGGAAGCCGAAGGAAGCATGTTCTGCCATTCACAATCCAGTTCACCTGAGCATCTAAACACAGCTTATCGAATTCTCAGGAGGACAATGAATGGGTACGTTGGTCAATCCATCTTTCAGTATATGAATCAGATACCACAGATTTTCAGTTCATCACATCAAGACCTCCCGTGGCAAGCATGTGTGATAATTCAGACAAATCTCTACACTACCCCATCAGGACATCAAGTCCCTAATGTAAGGGGGAGTTTCTTTGGAATTACAGCAGAAGTGTTATTGGTGTAGATACCATTCAATAGTCTGATCATGATCAAACAATATCAGATGTATACGAACCATTTCTTCAAACGACAATACATGTTCAAATAGGGACCACACCTATGTAGCAACTTTTAGAAAAAATTTATAACAACACTAGTAAAATGTAAAAACAAAATGCATTTCTGAGCTACAAATTTTAGTATGGCTTTCGAAAGTTAGCATAATTTTGATTGTTTATTTTCAGATTTTCATAACATTTGTTTAGCATCCTTTCTTCTTTGTTTGAGAACAGACCCAGGTCGAGTCCCTCAAGGCAACAAGGCAATGCAGTAAACCAGATAAAAACTGGTCTGCAGTAAAAGCAGGTCTTGAAACCCGTTCGACAACAAAACATCCACACAAACGGCTTTTGGATTAAACCCAACTGCCAGTTCTGGTTGAATGGCCCATTGGCAGGACTGTAGGCCTATCATGCAGTATAATAATTGTCGAGCAGTACAGATGAGGCAACATCTCGATATGTTAAAACTTAAAAAAGTAGCAGAAGTCGTACGGCCCACTTGCTGCATACCATCCCACACCTACACTTCTTCAGAAGAGTGAGTGAGAGAAAGTTACAAAAATCAGAAGCATTTCTACTTGAATGTCCCTACAATCTGTCTAAGACATGCTTCTTCATGTAAGAAATTTCCGTAGTGCAAAAAACTTGAAAGATTGAAGAGAAGTACCAAGCAGACTGACCACATTGCAAAGGCGAGAAGCATTCCCAGCAAAACAAATCAGTCTGTGTCCTGAACCCAGATCTTCACCGTCTTGTCATTGCCCAGAGCACCTGATGCAATCTTGTTCTCAGTAGGATGACATGAAACAGAGATGACGGTATCAGTGTGACCTTCCAACTTCTGCACTATTTTTCTGCTCTGAAGGTCCCACAAGTAGATGCAGTTATCCTCCGAACCACTCGCAATATATTTCCCGTTTGTTATTGAAAATGTAGATGAAATGCAGTATTTCGAATTAACGTGGCCAGTGTATGTCTTCAAAAACTTCCCGGTTGAGAAGTTCCATAGCCTCTGCAAATATCATAATAAACCATTCGTTGTAACTTGTACGATTATTGCATGTTTGATGATAATCTGGGGACGCTGTTGAGTAAATTAGAACAAACAATGATGTTTCCCTTGCTGTATATAATTTACTATTTGTACGAGGAATTACAGGGCCCTGATGAATCAGGGCATGTAAGAGGAATTAACGTCACCATGCACCCAGTCCTTACAAGTGGGGCCTGCAGTTCAATTATCAAGATCAATAATCTGATGGGCCCCACCGTGCATGCAGGACGGCCCAAACTATGACAGATTGGAAGATCCTAACCCCTTGATCAATGGTTTCCAGAGAAATAAGGCCGAAGGTTGGCTAGGATCTTCCAATCTGGAGGATTTTTTGAGGCATCTTCTTCCGTCCACAATGAGGGCAAAAAGATCAAAAATCTGGATCACTGAACCATGGGGCTGGCATGCATGATACATGCCCTGATGCATCAGGAATACATGCTTCAATGCATCACAATCCAACAATTCCTTTATCCGAAAACCAACATGATCAACATAGGATGAAATTACTTTGTTAGTAGTTAAGTCAGAAACCAGATTAATACTCTCATCTGACGTTGGAAGTAATAGACCAACATAGAGAGAGAAAATTGCAGATTGGTATGGACGTAGCAAATTTAACTTCCCTCATCTAAAGTTAGCACATATACCCCAACATTTCAAAAGTTCACTAGTATGCAAAGCATCTATTACTCATATATTTGAATATGGTTCCCATATTGTCTAACTTCCATCAATACCATCATCAACGTCATCTAAGCCTTACCCAACCAATCAGGCTCGGCTACATGAATCCTGTTCTGGCAGTAAACTATATCAACAACCATATCTCAGTTTAACCATTTCTTACTATCTCCGCATGTCCTTTTGAGCCTTCACCTTGACCTCTTAGAGCCTTCAACTTGACCCACTCACTCCTAACCGGGTGCAGTTCTTGGTCTCCATTGTAATGGCGGAACCATTAGCCCAGTTACCCTCATGACCTGTTGGTGCTACTCCTAAGTTCCCTCAAATGCATTCATTTCTAATTCTATCGTTCCTCATCTTGCCATTTATCTATCTCAACATCCTCATTTCAGCTACGCTCATCCTGTGAACATGTTATTCCTTGATTGCCCAACATTGTCCAATAAAGCACGGTTGATTTTATAACCATGTTATAAAATCTCCCCAGTTTGATTGATATGCAATGATCACATAAAACTCCAACGGCACATCTCCACTTCATCCACTCAGCTCCAATTCCATTGAGCAACATCCTTCTCATCTCTCTACTCTCATGAATTATCAACCAAAGATATCAAAAATGGTCTTTTGAGTACTTCTTGGTCAACAATCTTAATTAAGTTCTTGTTTTCACTTCTATTGTTACTAAGTTGCATTCCATATACCATTTTTCAGTTCAATGGATTAAAAACCTTTAGATTCTAAAGCATCCCTCAGTTCTAGCCCCCTCCCTCGTTGCATCAATCAAAACCATGTAACTTGCAAACAATATACATCACAGGAACTCTTCCTATAAATGCTTTGTTAACTCACTAATAATCAATGCAACAGATATGGACTCAATGCCGAGTTGTCGACCCTGGCATAAGCCTACAATGACTGGAAACTCACCTCTCTCCATGAGTGGTCCTCACATTTGTTAACACTCCCTCATACAAATCCACAATCATGTCAATATATCCTCTTAAAACTCTTTTCTTTCCCTACAACAACCAAAGTATCTCTCTAGGGACCCTATCATATGCTTTCTCTAAGTCAATAAAAAACATGTGAAGATCCTTCCTCCTCTCCCTATATTTTCCACCAGCTGTTTAAGCAGAAAAATAACCTCAATGGTTGAGCTTCCTAGCATAAATATAAAATGATTTTCTAATACATTTGTCTCATGCCTAAATCTTTGCTCAATCGTTCTCTCCCAAAGTTTCATAGTATGACTCATGTGTTTAATCCCACAGTAGTTGATGCAACTCTGTACATCTCCTTTATTCATGTAATAAGTACCAATGTACCTTTCCTCCATTCGTTTGGCATTTAGTTCCATCTTACAATCTTATTGAACATCTTTGTCAAACAAAATAAACCAATATCTCCCGCGCATTTCCAAATGTCTAGAAGTATACCATTTGGTCTTATGGCCTTCCATGTATTCATCTTTCCCAAAGCTTCTTTTACTTCAAATTACAATCCTACGAAAGTATTTTTGGTTTTCGGCCTCATTTGAGTTTGTAATTCCTTCCATGTCTAAAAGCTCTCATAATGCTCGTCATTTAGCAAGTTCTGGAAATAGCTTCCCATCCTTCATTAATCTCATCATCCTTAACCAATACCCTCGCTCTTAATGCACTTAAATCTCTCTCATTTGTGCAAGTGTGAAGACATCCTTCTCACCTTCTCTTGTCTCCAACAATTGTACAAATCATCATATGCCTTATGTCTAGCCTCACTACTTTCTTAACCTTCTTTTTGGTGGTTCTATGTTTTTCTAAATTGTCCTCATTTCCAGTCCCTTGCTATGCCTTCAAACACGAACGTTTCTCACTAATAGGACTTTGGACCTCATCATTCCACCACCAAAGTTCCTTATATGAGTGGCTTTTTCTCTCTAAATACTCCCAAAATTTCTCTCATCACCTTTCTAATGGACTCGGCATCACAGCCATCTCCTTTCACATAACATTAACTTCTTCATCAACATTACACATACTTTCTTCCATCAATTTATTACTAAATAATAATCTCTCTCCTTTAAATTCCACCACTTCATTTTTTACACCTATTAATTTCACTCTCTTTTCCATCCCTTAATGTAAACATCCATTACCATTAATCTAAGTTGTGTGGTCACTCTCTCTTGGCATAACCTTACAGTCTTCACATATTTGATCTTTCTGTCTTCCTACGTAAAAAGAAGTCTATTTGACTTGTATGTGATCCACTTAGAACGTTATTACATATTCATCTCTATTTTTAAAGTATGTGTTTGCTAGAGCTAGATAAAAAATAAATAAATAAATAGTTGCTAAAACTGTAAATTTCAGTAACTATCCAATGCATGTATCATACACTTAAGAATATCTTACTGGTTAAACTAATGCCAACAACTCAAAGATGGATTGAATTTTTTTTTTTTTTAGATGGTTGTTAATGGAAGGTATGCAAAGCTTGAATTCACTCCATGTCAAGGGTTCAAATAGAATCACATCACATGAGTAGAAGTGCCTCAATTATGGTATTTCCGGACACAAGAAATGGGAGAAACAATGAAAGAAACGCACGCACGCACGCACACACACGAAACTCAAAACCCTCAAGCTTCTACAAAATCTATACCCTAATAACTTTCCCCAAGAAAAAAGACAGATAAGCAGATAAGCTATCCCTCAAGTTTCCTATGATTCTAGGAAACGAATGGTAACACACCTGGGACTGAAGTACACCACACCTTTTTGAAACAAGTAATGAGATTTCATTAAAAGAAGAGAGGGAGGACCTTATCTATTAGTGGTAAGAGTCCCCAAGATGCAATGATTCTCTCGACACGCCCTCCTCCACCAAACAATTGACAAGGACATTGGCTTCTCTAAGTACAAGGTTAAAAGAGAGAAAAAAAAGAAGACATTAATCCATTTACCTCATTTACAAGGAATTGACTCCTCCATGGAACCATCTTAGACCCAAAAACCCAAGCAATAGCACTCTTTGAGTCGTCCTCTACGATGATCTGGGTTATCTGCCTTCTTTTTTATAAGATTTAAAACTGTCTTCATGACTGCCAACTCCACTTGATTGGAGTCGCCTACCTGGAGAGGCCTGAGAAGACCAAAGCAGCCACCATCCACATTCAATTTCCACTAACCTGTTGGAGGTGGAGACCATAAAGTATTTTTCAGCATCGGTCAATTGTAGTCATTCATACCCTCCTTCCAACACCTTAGCATAATTGAAATAGAAACTCCCTCGAAAGCATTTGCTCTTTGGCCCCTCGATAAGAAATAATTTAATTTTTTCAAGAATCCTTAAGGGCAAGCACTTCTCTTCGAATATTCTTTTATTTCTCTCCTTCCAAATGCCCCATAAAATAGCGTGAGGAAACATTCTCCATGACATTTTACCACGACTTCTGAAAAGGCCAGCTCCCCAACCATGACTGGATCTTCCACACACCTTGGCATTGTCCAATAAATATACCAATGAGGTCTAAGACTGTGTGCCGTATGCTTTGAGCCAACTTGCAATGCATGAAGAGGAGGTGGTCAATGGTCTCTTTGACATTCTTGCTGAGAAGTGAGAATGCATATGTTCAAGAGCACCCAATTTCCTTTATTCAATTTTTCTAAAGTTAAAATTTTATTTGTCAAGGCAATTTCCTTTATTCAATTTTTCTAAAATTAAAATTTTTTCTGTCAAGGCTGTCCGACAAAAGTCTTCAACTCTAGGAGGGTCAGGATTCTTTGGATAAAGTGATTAAAGAAAGCCCCACTTGTTGAGTGGGCCAGATCCACTTGCCAGGCTTGTTTATTGAAAGAAACACCCTGTCGATAACAAGTACCCGAAGCATCCAGATTTCCTCGTCCCACAAGTACCTTCTAAACAAGATAGACGAGTAAGCCCCACTTGTTGAGTGGGTCCAAATCCACTTGCCAGGCTTGTTTATTGAAAGAAACACCCTGTTGATAACAACTACAAGTACCTGAAGCATTTGGATTTCCTGGTCCCACAAGTTCCTTCTGAATCTCAACAATCAAAACAGCTCGCATCCCAAGATTTCATAGTTCAGACCACTCAGTCTTCATAAATTTGGTGGTAAGCACGTATAAATGAGGAAATCTTTGAGCTAGCGATATTTCCCCCACCCATTTGTCCTCCCAAAGCCTTATTTCTTTCTCCATTGCCTGCAAGTAAATGTGATGTCTTCCATGGCCTTGTCAATATAGTTCAAAAAGCCACCAAAATTTTGAGATTCTTTCACTGAAATTCCATATTTACTAGCAATAACATTCCGCCATAAAGCCCTTGTTCATGCCCAAACTGTTGCCACCACTTGAATAGGAGCCCAATATTTTTTGTGAATTCTATCAATGCTAATACTGCCTTCAGCTTTGCATTTCTGGACCTCGTCCCAACTAATATGGTGGAACTTGCCACTTCTCTCTCTTCCCAAAGTGGAAGTCTCTTTGGAACCTTTAAAATCAGTTGATTTTGAAACGGGAGTTTCCCAACTAAATTAGCATTACAAAACTTGAACCCAAATGCTAACTGGTGAATGAAGCAGTTAATGCGCTAATGGATACATATGTGGTTTGGGGCCTTGTGAAATAGAACAGGAAGGCTTAATCATTGATTTATTTTCATTGTTTCTCTCTTCTTCTTTTATTTTTTTCTGTCTTTCTTCCTTTCTTTTTTTCTCTTCTTTTATTTTTTTCATGTTTGTTTATTTCTTTAATGTGAGAGAGAGGCCCAGCAGATACTAAATGATGCATGTGGCAATAATAACATGTGAAAAAGATGGTCCAAAGACCTCTTATATGATTATATGATTTTCTTTTTATGGAATAGAAGCCTCTTATTTGCTTACAAAACAAATAAAAAGATAATAATGTAATTAGCAAAAAGGGGACATAAAAATTAAGACATCAGGAAAAGCAGTCTATAAACCTCTGTCACCCAAGAATGGGCAGAGTATCAAGTGTGGCAAAGGATTGGGAATGGCGAATCCTCATATATCCAGATTTTTAGGATATGGGAACAGTAAGCATAGGTTACAGCTCGCATATAGATTATCGAGGCTCTACTCCCTTGCCAGGTGCAATACCCTTATCAAAGACAGTATCAAAGTGTGGCATTCTCTTTATAAGAGAAATTATAGTCTCCCAAATATGTGCAATTTGTGTCAGAAGGAAAATGAATCACTGGACCACATATTCAATTATCGCAATATGGCTTGGAGGATATGGACCGACCTTTTTCATTCTATGTAAAATTGATTGGGCTTTACTGGGCTGCCCAAGACTAGACTGGAGATGTGTGTGTGTTTCTTATTTGATCGGCAATAGTGCCCATGGACCTCTTTATATAAGGGACTCCCTAGCCATTGCATTATGGATTTTGTATCCTTCTTTTCGTTTTTAATAAATTATTGCCAACAAAGAAACTACTGGTTACAACTCACAAGTCTAATTATGTTAAAATTAGTTTTACGAAAAAAGCATTAGTTTTTCCACTCAAAAACAAAAATATTTGTAAGGTTTGGCTTGTAGCCCAAACAGTACCATTCGGTCTAAGGTCAACTTAATTCATTGGTTTCGAGTTCGAAACCCCAAAGAAGAAAGATTTCAAACACTAGAGAAGAGGAATACCCCATCCTTGCTCTGATTTGAGTACCCTAGTATCAGTCTCGGGTAGTTTAGCTTTGTGCAGGATCCAACTATCATGATAAAACCAAAGGTTTAAGACATTGAGCCTCAACTAAGGCTGTAAATGGGTTGGATACAAATTGGATATGGGAATATCCTACCTGCTTAGAAGTTGAGTAATCAGGTAACCAGGTAATCCGGTAAAAAATTTTAATCGGGTAAGAGATCATCCAATATCCTAATCTGATTTTCTCAGGTCGGATATGGGTAATCAGGTAACGGATATCAACAACCCCCCCCCCCCCCCCCCCCCCCCCATGGAACCTTTCAGCCCTATCATTGTATCATTTGTCTGTTTGATTTACACAAGTAGAATTTGGACAATAGCTCCCCATTTTGTAGCGACTAGGTGGATAATTAGAACAATCCAATCGATGTGATTTTAGGACTCCATCCAAAATCCAAGAACTTTGAGGGTCTTGGCATGCACAGTTGCCACATAGTTTGTTGCCCCTAGAGGCCTTATGAGGTCCTAATGCACCATGGCCTAATACATCCATTTTATACAAGTGTTACCCGGGATTCCAAGACCTATAGCATGTGATCTAGACTTGACATGATGGGCCTTCCTGTAGATGTAGTATTGGCCAAACACTTTCTAGGTTGGATGATTCTATCCATCTGATCTATCACTATTATTATTTAATATTTTAGTTAAAAATATTAATATTTGGAAAATTACGAAAATGTCCTCAAGTAATCAAGTTAGCACCTTAGCAGATATGGATATCATAATATCGGTATCCGACCAACTTAGAAGTTGAGTAATCAGGTAATTGAGTAAAAATTTTGAATCGGAAGAAAAAAATCCCATATTCAAATTCGATTTTCTTGGGTCAGAGATGTCAGGTAAATGGGTAAACAGATATTCATGACTAGCCCTAGCCTCAACTCGGACAAGAACATATCTCTAAGTAGTTCAAGTTGATCGAGTCTTGAGTCAATATGGCCAAAGTTTCTTTCAGTTGTTTTAAATGAAATCTCAAGGGAGCCTTTCAAGTCTTACAAAACTAAAATAGCCATAAAATTGAAAAAAGTAAGTTGACTAAACTGAGATTCAATTACTCACCTGAACCTTTTGAGTGCTTCACCAAGTATTTCTAAGCCTAGTTGAAACCAAGCTGCAGGCAAAACTTAATTCTGGACATAGTGGAGTTGACTCAACAAATTTTGGAAGTGTGGCTTTCATGTAGAACAGTGTGGGTGACGGGCATTGATGTAGAAGAAAGCTTGCTTGGTGATGCATTGAGTTGATCCAACTCAAGGTAGTGCACATGAGAACCATGCAACTCAAGAAACTAGCAATACAATAATACCAAACTGGAAGTTTGTATTTAACCCAGTAAGAGATTTCTTAAGTTCCTTCACTCAATCTTTCCTCTCACCCCAACTACTCTGTAGTTGCTGCTACTGCAACTGCTGCTATGTTTTAGCTCAAGTCTTCCCCTCCTTAGCAACTTAAAGATTTGTTTTTGCGATACCTTTTTAACCTAGAAGAAAGCACCGCGAGATGGTGGTTGGATGATCAGAATCACTGAACCACAGTGAGCAAATGTTACACTAACAAACTCCAACATGAGCTAATCAAAAGTAGGAGGCTTCCAAGCACCAACAACAAATCTGACTATGATTATGTGACTGCTCAATTTCAACTGAAAATAAGGATATACATATATCTTTTATGTAGACTCTTTTAGAGCAATAGAATGGGCATCAAGGAAATGTCAGGTTCCACATTGATCTGCTAATATCATTGGGGAATCTAGGGATTTAGATCGAGATCTTGATATATATTTTCACTATAATTCTCAGGAGGTTAAGGTGATGGAGATAGTCTTGTGAATTTAGGTATTTCTAGACTTCCAGTCTATATCTCTTATTTAATGCTCTCTCCCTTCTCAGTAAATTGCACGACTCATCAGAAAACATTATGATACCTTAGTCAGATAGGGGACTGGCTAACTAGGGTATCACAAAGGTGCCTGTACCAATCATTCCATATAAAAGCATGGCAGTAATGCTTGTAGCATATGCTACATCTGTGTGTGCATTGCCATAAATATTCATTTATTGACTTCATGTCAATTCTTCAAAAACTCACAATCTACCCAAAGTATAATTCATTTAAATGAGAAAGCAGGTAAGTAGGACATTAGCAAGGTAGTTATGCTAGGCATGTCATGTAAAATCATGGAAGCAACAGTTATAATCATGCATCTACACAAGCTATAATCATTTAGTAACTCCATACTAAAGACATCACAAGTTCATTTTAGTAAAATTCCTTAAATGCTTGTATTTGTATAATCTGCAATTTGAAGTGCATTAAGGCTTGATCCCATTTGTTTATCAGATATGGAGTCTGATGATGAAGGAAACACTGAGAAAGAGGGCCATGCTGTTCCACAAGGCAATACATGAATGAATTTGGGTGAATGCTCGTGGAGCCATAAAAGATGATAAAGGGGTTGGTCCTACACAATTACAAGATAAGAAACATGGTAGAATGTGTAGTAATTTAATTTCGGTAAATTTATGAGATCATAAGACAACAAGTATCTTGTATTGTAGGTCTTCCCATGAGAAGCAGAGATAAGGGTAAAAGCAAGGAAGGAGAGGAACTCCAAGAGGAAGAAGAATTTGTTTCATCTTATTCTCTAGAAGAAGGAAGAAGAAGAAGAAGAAGAAGACAATATCGCAAATCAGGACGGCAGTAATAATGACGATGTTGCAGCACCATAAATTACAAGAGGGAGGGGAGGATGCATGAAGACTGATGAAGGGATACATTTTTGTGCTTCTTCTTTTCTTTTTGAAATTACACTAAAAATGTATAGAAATGGGAATGAGTGGAATGGTTTAAACTTTTATAGGTTCTCAATTGATAATGTCAGCATATGATACTTTTGTTTTTGCATATTGAAGGAAAATGGATCATTGATGTGTTTCTTTTTTTCTGATTTATTTATAATTTTTCCAGTTTTTTTTTTCCATTTCTTTAAGAAAATAGAAGAAATATCATGTTTTTTGTGATACAATTTGCAATTCAATATGATTCAACCCTTATTATAATTAGCAATATGATGACAATTATAACATGGGTCATGTCATGTAAAACCATAGCAGTAACAGTTGGCGATATGCTAAATATGCAGATCATGCATCCATAGAAGTTGTATTCTTTTACCAATTTCATATTCAAATTGTAAGAACTTCGCAAGTTAATTTTATCAATATAACATTCATTAAAACTAGTTATTATTTCAAAATAAGATATAGACAAAGAAAAGGCAAACAGGATGCTGCAAGAAATGGAGAAATGCAATATCATCATCATCATCATCATCATCATCATCAAAGACTTTCCCCAACTATCTGGGAACATCAATTCGCAGGTCAACCCTCCCTCCCTCCCACTGTTTTTTTTTCTTTTTTTTTTTTTTTTTTCCCCCAGCAGTAGTCAAGCTTTCATATCTCTTCTCGCCACTTCAATCCCAGATCTTTTTGGTCTTTCACATAATCACATCCCTTCCTATTAGTCCTAACTAGGCTGTCATTGAAAACAATAAACAATGGCCACTTTCTTTTGTTTCATCTAATAACATCATTACCACAGTTCAGAGAGAGAGAGAGAGAGAGAGAGAGACACTTCCAAAACCCTGGTAACTCCAAATTTTCTCATGGGATCGCTACCACGTGGCAACTGTTCAAATAATAATTTCCTCGCCGTTGAAATCGATTAAACTAACTCATAAGCCATTTATGGTTGAATATTCCTTGTATTCTTCTAGAATTGAATGTATTTATATGCATTAACAAATGCTGTATTTCTTCTTCACATATTGCAAATTTGCAATCATTCCTTGCTATTTATGACTTTTCTTTTTCTTTTTGAGAGAGAACTGAAATTTTATTAGAAGACTCACACAAGTGAGGAAAGAATACAGCCCCTGTTATTGTATGATTTTTCATACTTCATACAAAGAGAATAGGTTCATGTGAATTGACGGACACGACTTAGACAACCCATAGGCAATATGAGCATCCTTCTATCTAAGAAAAAAAAAAAAAAAACCCAACACCTAATGCAAAAACCTCATACCAACATACAGAAAAACAAGCGTGGAACACAACCAATCTGCTCGCTAGTGTAGTAGTGATGCAAGTAAATGGACACTGTGACTTTCCAGAGAGTATAGCTGCCATTGACTATTTCCCTGTTAATGAGCCCAGGGATGAACCATCTAGCAGGACCCGTTTGACTGTTTCACATAAATGTACCATCTTGATATTTCTTTTGAAAGTTGTTAATGCTGGGGTGACTGGTGGATAGGTGTTTTCATATTTTTCTCATGGGTAATTTATGTAAGTAAAGTGTGTAGCCATTTTAGGATTTGTCTTGCAATTTTCATTTAAGCAGTTTTAGTAGGTTTGGCATCATTACAAATGTTTCCTTCAAGAAGATTGTAAAGAGACTATTGAGCTAGCATATTGAGTTTTCCGGTGCAAAACATTCCATGGAGAGATTTTTCCAGTAACAAGAGTGTTGAAGCTAAACATGACTCAGCATGAGCCTTGAAGTGCTACGAAGACCAGATTCGAAGTTTCCATTTTCACTGTGACACCAATCATTGAGTTGCAACATAGTGGGAATCAATGAGCACAAAATTTTAAAATTTTCAATTAGAGATGTTATTTTCTCTTGATATCCTTCCTTTTTGTCTCTTTTTATTTTCCTTTTTTTTTCTTTTTTTTCTTCTTTTTCAAGTTTGGCCCACAACGAAACCTGATCACAGTATACAACTGGCAGTTCACTCCAAATAAAGTCCAACAATCAAATCTTTCGTGGGGCTGTTCACTCCAAATAAAGTCCAACTTGCGGAAGTATTTGGTTGTGCGGCGGATTCCCTTCCGTCTTCTTTTGTGGGGCTCCCGTTGTGCTTAGGCTCCCCTCCCCAAGAGACTTTGGGAGAAAGTTATATCCAGATTTGAACAATATCTCGCTAAATGGAAATGTCGTTACCTCTCTTTAGGAGGTCGCCTCACTCTAATCAAGGCTGCCCTCTCTAATCTCCCGACATATTTCATGTCTCTTTTCAAGTGCCCAAGCTCGGTGTTGGCGATCCTTGAGAAATTAAGGCATAATTTCCTGTGGCACGGCAAGGAGGTTAAGAAGAAATTCCATCTCCTTAACTGGAAGGAGGTATGCGGTAACATATCAGCGGGTGGAGCTGGGGTAAAAGATCTTAAGGCTATGAATAGAGCCCTCTTTGGTAAGTGGATTTGGAGGCTAGGGGCTGAAGAAGGGAGTCTATGGAACATGATCATGAAGCAAAATATGGGAGGTCAGCCGGCGGGTGGTGGACTAAAGACACTTCCTTCTATAGGGCGTCGGCGATATGGAGGGATATTTCAAAGTTGAAAAAGGAGGTGCTTGATGGCATTGGTTTTGTCCTTGGTAATGGGGCAAACATTCGATTCTGGGAAGACATTTGGGTTGGGGATATGCCTCTTAGAGTCAAATTCCCAAACATATTCCTTCTCGCGCCTATCAAAGACATCTCGGTGGCTGGTTGTTATTCTGTAACAGATGGCAAGATTGAGTGGAATATAATCTGTAGGAGAAACCTACATGAGTGGGAGATTTCTGAATAGGCAGAACTTTTGGAGTGCATCTACGCGACTTATCCTTCCCAGGCATCCTAAGACGGCATTATATGGAAGCTGGATAAATCCAGCAGATTTTCTGTTAAATCTCTATACAATCGTCTCCACAACAATCTCACTGAGTCAGACCCTATTCAGTTCTCCAAATTCTGGAAATATGTTGTTCCTCCTAAGTATCTGGTGTTCGGTTTGTTAGTGGGCAAAAGGAAAATTCTGACAGTGGATAACTTACGGAGAAAAGGGATGATCCTCCCAAATATTTGTTTATGTTGTTTGCGGGAAGAAGAATCAGTCGATCACCTATTGTTGCATTGCTCATTCATATCCTCGATTTGGTCAGATTTCTTTTGTCGATTCAACATCAACTGGTGCCCCCGGCTTTGGCCAACCTTTTACTACAAGCATGGCACGGTGTCCATATCGGTAAAGCAGGAACGAAGATCTGGAGAATGACGATTTTCACCTTATGCTGGTCGGTCTGGGAAGAAAGGAATAACAGATGTTTTAGGGACACTTCTAATTCGGCAGGGGTAGTCTCGACCAGGGCTAAGCGGCGGTTGATTGAGTGGGCCACTCACGTAGAATCCCTGAAGGGTTGTGATATGCTGTTTTTAGGATAGTAGTTTTGTCTGCTATCTCAGCAGACTTTTCTTCTTTTGTCTCCTTTTTGTTTATTAATACAATCGTTGCCTTTCAAAAAAAATATATCAAATCTTTCGAAGTTTCTATTGGTTGCAACTCAACTACCACAATCTAAGTTAACTGTACATCCAAACTTGGCGTACAGTTACCTAACAGTGTAAAGGTTCATAGCGTTAACTGTAAAATAGACACTGGTAGTATCACACTCCACCAATTCATGGTGTGTTTGGATGCTTAATTGGACTTCATTGTAATAATTCAATTAAATTATAAAGGAGACAACTAGTTTGGAGATGGTATTAATTTAATTCATAATGACAAACAGCCCCTATTTGAAATTCCATGAATTCCTTCAAATTGGGGAGAAAAAAAAAATTCAGAATTAATCTTCAGGGGCTCAACCCAATTTGGTCTTTCCACTTAACTGATTTATTGTGATTCAGTTCAATTGAGAATCCAAACACGGCCTCCAGCAACAAAACCCAATCAAAATTCTTTATTGTGTAACAAGAATGAGAAGCTAAGAAGAACTACACATACCAACGTATTGTCCAATGTCCCAGCAAGAATGAACTTCCCATTCGGCGAGAACTTCACGAACGAGACAGGCGGGTTCTCATCATCTATCAGCGTCTTCATGCAGTGCCCCGTGGACGCGTCCCAGATCCGGCAGAGCCCATCGTAGGAGCTGGAGACAATGAGGGAGCCGTCACGGTTGAAGTCAACGGCAGTGACGGGGTCGGAGTGAGCGGGAAGGACCTTGAGGCACTTGCCGGACTTGACGTCCCAGATGCGGACGGTCTCGTCGAAGGAGCCGGAGACGATCATGTTGGACTGGGGGTTGAAGTTGACACAGAAGACGTAGTTGGTGTGGCCGTGGAGGGTCTTGACGTGGGCCCCACCGGCTTGAACGTCCCAGATGCGGAGGGTCTTGTCATCGGAGGCGGAGCAGACGTAGCGGGAGTCGGAGGAGAAGGCGAAGTCGGAGACGCCTTCGGTGTGGCCGTGGAGGTCCGCGAGGAGGGAAGGGGCGTCTGAAGAGGAGGAAGAGGAGGTGGAGGAGTAGATGCGGAGGGTCTTGTCCGCCGAGGAGGATGCCAGGAGGGAGCCGTTGGGGGAGAATTTCACGGCTGAGATTGCGCGCTTGTGGCCAGTGAGGGTGTGATGGACGGTGTACGGTGAGATGGGATCTGTAGCCATTGTGTTGGGGATTTTGGAGGGCTCTCTCTCTCTCTGTCTCTCTCTCTCTCAGAGTCTCGGTTGGGGCTTTTGGAGGGAATTTCTCTCTCCTCTTCTATACTCTCGTATCCTCTCTCTCTCTCGGTTTTATGTATGGGAACAGTTGGACACCGAGTCAACCGAGTCGACAACTCGGCTCGGCCAGCAGCCAACTCCAGCTCGAGTTCGGCTTAGCTCGTTGATCGAACTTGATTGGCCAGCTAACTCCCCTCGATCAGCAGCTCGGGCCAGATTAAGCTCAGCTCGAGCTCAAACTTTCAAGCTGCACTTGAGTTTAAATTTTCCAACCTAATTCAAGTTTGAGGTGAGCTTTTGAGTCTAGTGCTTGTTTAATTTTCTATTACATTGGTAAATGTTGAGGACAAAATCTGGGTCATCCTCCACTCTTCGGGATGCTCTTAGGACAAAACCTGGTCCTGCGCAAAAAGGTTAGCACAGGAGACTCTGGCTAAGCCGGGGGACCCTCCTATGCCTAAGTCAGACCAAAGGAATAAGGGTCTAAGTTGTAAAGTAGAGGGAGAGTGCGAGATATTACGTACCTGTAGAAATGGAGTCCTCATGTATTTATACCTGACAGTCGGATGATCTGAGTCTATTAATCTCGGCACGATTCACTCAATTAAGAGGATTTTCGGATCATGGAGATACTGCACGTAATCCAAGGATCATGTACCACATCGTGCGTATCTGCGAGCGAAGTAAACGGCCACGTCCACTTATAGTAATTTCTAAGTTCAACTCGAAGAGAGCCCGCCTCGAAATATGGGGTCGGCTCGATCCTTCCGGCAGGTAAGGTCTCAATCAGAGTGTTTATAGATCTTCGTCGGATGCTGTCCGCTCTCATAGTCTAAGCCGAGATGTTAGTTCTTCATCCGATCGGATCAACATGTTATAAATCTTCGGAATTACAAGGGGCTCGAACCTTCCCATAACAGAAGCCCCCTACTCTTCAAGGTCTGCTAAAGACTCGGAGAGTAAACACACGGAAGCTCAATCGCCTCATCCGTCGGTTCTTCCGAGCATGCTGCGACCATTACGCTTCGGAAGATTACGCTCACAGGGTTTCCCACCTACAGGTCCATGCGCAATGGACGCGTGGCAACGGTTAAGATTTCGAATTATCGCCCGCCTATGATCTGTTGCCACGTACACCTGAAGTAATGTGTTGGGTGGGACCTTTCCTTATTCGGGCGTCGTTTCGTTCATTCGAAGCATGCCGCTTGATGTTAGAGGCGTACTGCCTGACAGAGCCTGAGCCAATGGTGTGTGGCCACGTCAGTTTCGAGGTCGGCCCATGACGATTCAGCTATGGCCATCATTGCTAGTCATTAATGAGGGGATTTGGTGAGGTCTATATAAACCTTCTTTCGAAGATTTCGGTTCACTTCTATACTTTGTGTTTGAGTTGTTACCGGAGGAGGCGATTTCCGACGCAGGCGATTCCGGTCAATCAGGGTTTTCCGACAGGTGATTCCGACTGTTTGGATACTTCCAGTAGAAGCAATTTTCGGTGACTGTCCAGTAAGTCTCCTTGCACCTCTCTGCATTCCTTCTTTTTAAGATGTCGTCCGACCTAGAGACTGTTCGGAGTTATAGCGATGACTCCGAGTCAGGGAGTTCGAGTGACGGGAGAGGGGCCTCTGAAGGACCCTATGAAGCGGTACCCTTCTGTAACGACTCAAAAATTTTCGTACAATGGCTCGAGTACCACCTCGACCAGAAATCACTTAGGATTAAATCCTTTAGAAATTTGACAAAGTTAACTAAGTGCTAAACTAGATTATCCATAAAATCCATTCGAATCGCTTTAAATACAATCTGCAAGACCCAAAACTTGTAGAACCATTGACGCTAGGTTACCCTAAAGTCTAGGATCAAACTCATTACCCGACTGCTCTCGGGAACACATTGAAACTCCGTATCAGGTCTAGACCGCACATCGGGAGTCCGAATACTACGAAGTTAAGGACTTAGGACCGCCTCGCTGGGCTTGACAATCATCTCAAAAATCAAATCCAGACAGTCTCTCACGGCTGTTCGTTTAAGTCCGGAGCGAGAGAGTGTGAAAACACTTGTTTTTTTTACAAAATAAATATCTTGAATAGTGATCTGGCACGTGTTACTTGCGGTCAATTTGTAAGCTACCAGACAGTCAGAATCTGACCCAAATACACCCTCGGATCAGGAAAAATTTCATAAACATTTACATGTACTTGAAATTTCGGATCGAGACCCGCTGACCGTTAAACTGAAACTGGTCCGCCACGCGTGATTTGGGAATCCGACTGAAACAAAAACTTAACTTTACATGGATCCGAGGTTGATGAGCTTAAGTCCCACCTTTGGCTCAAGGAGGCCCGCCAGAAGTCCTCCGTTGAGCTGAAACAGTGCCACTTTGGTTATAACCTAAGTATACCTTGACCTTAAGTCTACTTTGGAGAGTCTTTAGGCTATATAAGGACCTTAAACCCTCTCTCTCACAGCCATACGAATTTGAGAGAAACCCTAGAGAGAGAAGTGAGAAAAGAGAGAGAAAGAGTGAGAGAAGTGAGAGAATCTCCCTACTACCGTTCCCTGCTGCTACACAAGCTGCACCACCTGATTCTCATCGCTTTCCGGTAATTCCGGCTTCGTTTCTAGGTAAGAAACCCTAACCCTAATCCATTCTAGGGTTATGATTGTTACAAGTGATGAAATAGCTAACCTATTTCATGTCTTAGGTTGTCGTTGTGCCTTAGACAAAGAGAGGGTGAACGAACTGACTCCGTTACGCGTTTATCGGCGTAAGGTGAGGACTTTAGGTGTATAGGTTACAGTTTTCAACGCTTTCAATGTCAGATAATGATAGATTCATGATCTGCATGTAATTGCACATGTACAAAGTGTTGTCTGTTTTCCGTGATTAAAGATGAAAAATATGGAATTCTACATACTCTAGGTATTTGTAGAAAGTACCGTATACGTACAAATTTTGGAAATGTGTATGACATGATTATTTGTTGTATAAATATATTATATGTGGATAAATTACCTGCTTGGCGAAAGGACTCGCCCTAATACATGTTTTTCTTATATACACTATGTTGAAATTGTGTATTCTAGAAAATACCGTATACGTATAAATTTTGGAGATGTATTTGTCATGATTATTTGATGTATGAATATATTATACATGGATAAAATACTCGCTTGGCGAAAGGATAGCCCTAATACATGTTTTACTAACAAACACCATGTATGTTGAAATAGTGTATTCTAAGTGTTTGTGAAAATGCTTGTGAGAGTAAATGCTTGGATGTTAGTGCCTTAGGTAGGTGTTGAGATGGGGTTCTCAACTACCTTAGAGACATGTATGATTTCCTCCATGTGGTTATTTACTATAACCACTTACTTATGAAATATATGTGTTTGTATTCCTATTTATATAGTGCTTTATAATATGCTTTATAACATGCTTTGTAACATGTTTTATAACATACTTTATGACATGCTTATTGATATGCTTGAATTACTTTGTTTATTATGCTTTACACCACATGCTATGAGTAAGGATTGATTGAGATTGGGACTATGTCTATAGTCCAGGCAATCAGTACCAGACTTGAAATCGTGGTTGAGATTCATGTCGCCACGAAGGATGTGTTTGACGAACCCAAGTCGTACTTCAGCTGGCGACAGTGGTTAGGCCACACGAAGTGCTTATGCACTTCATGTCGTTCAGTTGATTATGCGATCGAGCTAGTCAGGCTTGTCAAGTAACCCAATGTGTCTTATGTATGTTCACCATGTTTGGTCGCTACTGCTTGAACCTAGGGTACCAAACTTACCAGTGAAATCCCGGTAACCATGGTACCTCGATCCGCTAAGACTCATGAGCCGGGCATGGTGGTATGGGACACCGTGGTCGAGCTGTCGGCCTACGCTGGGGCCACGTGCCTCCCCGTAGTGACCAGTGAGCAACCAGACTCGTGAGCCGATTATGGTGGTATGGGACACTATATTCGTGCTGTCGGCCTACATTGATAAGGTGATAGGGGAGTGGTGCAACGATTGCGAACAACAGCCCTGACAGCCCTTTGTAGTGACCTCGAGCATACTCTTAAATTACGGTGAGGCGACGAGTGTTACCGCAGTATATAGAGTATGGACTAGGCCTGTATCTGTATAGTGATGAACCGTTAAAAAGGTGATGGGGGAGCGGTGTAACCTTTGCGCGTAACAGCCCTGACAGCCTTTGCAGTGACCTAGAAAACACACCATCGTCTGAGATTAACTAGGACTAACGACCCTAGAATGGATCATGTTTGAGAATGATACAAAGGAGGTACCTTAGTTTTCCAATACTGCTGTTTGAAATGGACTAATAATTACTCGGTAATCATGCTCATCATCGCACTGCATGTGCCTAGTAGTTGTGGAGCACTGAGGGATGAACGCATTCGCGAACGTAAGATGGTGTCGCGTGAGGGTGGTTTGGCAAGGGCATTCATCATGTCATTTCATACTTGAATTTAATAAGAGTAGTTAGGATTGTTTGATTGTACTGTTTTATCATTACTGCTTGATTGAATTGATAACATGTTAACCTATGCTTTATTGTTCTACTAAGTTAGCTACTCACTCCCACGTTACGAGACGGTGTTATACACACCAACCAGACTCTGTCTCAAGTGTAGATGGTACGTCGATTCAAGAGGCTGAGCCAGACTACGATGAGGACCAGGACGAGTTCTCATTCATGCAGTACTCAGACGACTTTGCTTAGGCTGACTGGATCGCGGGGATTTCAGGATTTATCTCTTTAGTTGTATTTTGCCTTTTTGATTCGGAAACAATACATGTATATGGTTACTTAGTTGGTGTTCATACTCTGGAGATTGAGATGGTTTTGTTTCTTTATATACCTTATATATACAGTTTCAGTCTTCCGCTTGCCTTTATAAAATTGATCTAGAGTATGAATTACTGTTTTAGTATAATCTCACTCATGTTTATTACACTGACGCAGACAACATTCAATCATCATCATCTATGTTGCATAAGTGATGTTCTGGAACCCGAGAGTTGAGTTGTTACTCGACCCTCGAATTTCAGGGCGTTACAAGTTGGTATCAGAGCATGATTTTGATTAAACCGGACCTAAGTTATGTCCTCACGACGTACATTGACGCATTACAACTTAGAAGGGTGCGAGAATAATATAGAAACAGTCTTAGGTATCCCAAATTTCGTCCAACGGCAAAGTTCACTGAAAATGGACGCCGAAATCTAGTCTGTACTCAACCCTAGTCGCACGGGTCGACCTTAAAACATTTCTAGGCCATCTATTGACGAGTCTAGATCACAATCCACTCAATTTCAGTCGTTAAAAATCAGTAAAAGTCAGTCTAGATCAGAAATTTCTCGAAAACACCCGATCTGGAACGGAAAGGAGTCGTGGGCCTTCCCACTTAAAACTATAGGGACCCAGCATAGAATCGAGGTGCATTTGGCACTTTGGGATGGTGGGGAACACAACCCCACCCCGGTGACACGGCGCCGGGCAAGGCGGACCGCGGCGGAACCGCGGTCACCGAGGTAGACTGCGGTCGAGTGGACCCACTCAGGTTGGGCCGGGCCTGGTCATGGTCGGCCCGACCCCTACACACGTGTGGTGTGTGTGAAATGTGTAGGGGATCCCTATTTTAGGTCTGTAGCAACCCCTCCCTCTCACATTTTCCCTTTCAAGCTCCCTTCCCTTCCACTTTCGATTTTTTTTTCTCTCAAATCTTTCCTCTAATCTATCAATCCTTCATTTTCGACCATAATCCACCCACTTCCATCGATCACAGCAACCCTACCTTCCTACCCTTCCCCTTTCTTTCACATTTGAGCTCTCACACCCCCCATTTGAAGCTCAAAATCGTGTAACCTCCTAACCCATCCGATTTCTCCCTTGTTCCTTCTTCATTCCCTGTCTTTTGGGCCTCTTCAACACCTGTTGGGACAGTTGTTCGTGGAGAACCAAAGAAGTCAGCCCCTTCTCCCTCGTTCCTTCATTTCCATGGCCCTTTTCGAGTTGATTACGACCATTTTCTCCATTTCCTCCATCCTCTCTCTCATGGAAAAGAGGAAAACTGCTGCAGATGACGCTGGCCCAAGCAGCCTAATCCATTCCAGAAGAAGGGCTGACGATGAAGCCGGCACTAGCACCGTTCGGGAGTTTAGGTCAAAGCGAGACCTGGATCCTCAACATCCGGTCAGAAATGCCTTTCCGATAGGTATCGAATATGTTCGTTTTGCTGGCCGTAAGATCATGTTTGAAGCTCACGTGGATGAGAGAATGTTTGGGCTACACCCGATGATGGACCACTTAGTGGACATTGGATGAAATTCTATATTTGAAGGTGAGTCTCCTGCTTGTGAGAACACGGTTCGTGCCTTCTACGCCCATATCATAGACCCATCATTGGAGCCTCTTCAGTTCACTGTCTCTGTGAGGGGCATAAGGCGCACAATTACTGTGGATGAGGTGGCTCGGGTCATGAAGATCCCACGTGGTCAATTGCTTCCTAGTAACGACTTCTCCAAGAGTGCGCGAGAAAGGGATCGCCGTACGCGATACCTTTATGGTCGACGGGTTTCTTGGACGTGAGGAAACTGTCTTGCAGCGACAAAGTTGACTGAGGACTTCCGTTTGCTCCACCACATTTTCACATATAATGTGTATCCACGGTCGGGTAACCGCACGGAGTGTACTCGGTTGATGGTGGACTTTCTATACAGTATGGGACAAGGGGACAACTTATGCCTGCCCACGTTCGTCCTATTTCAGATAGTTCAGGTCGTTCGATCTGTCAGGAATGACCTTTCGCTCTCATTTGGCCGCCTGATATGCAAGATGGCTCGTAATGTTAGCTATAGGTTGAACATGGAGGACCTTGCACCAGTCCGGGTCATAAACGAGGCGACACTTAACAATATGAAGATCGGCCCTCGACAGCGGTTAGCCCGACTCGACGAGTCCGGAGATGAGTCGGATAGCGCCGGTGAGGAGAGTGTTGACCTCGAGGCAATAAGCGAAGACGGAGGCAGCGATGATGTACAGGAAGAGGAACCTGAGGCCCAGGACATAGAGGAGAGTTCACCTCCTGTGGCTCAGGAGCAGGGCATTGATCGAGTTGTCATAGATGCGCGTTTAGCCCGTCTTGAGGAGGGCCAAACCGCCCTACAATAGGAAGTCGGGCGGGTCCGTACCAAGCTCAGCAAGGTGTCTCACACCTTAAAGGCCATCCTGTGCTGTCTACAGGACAAGAATGCCCCTCCTCCATCGCCTAACTCGGATGCCTAGCCATCCATACTGCTGTTTTGTAGTTGTTTTGGTTTCATCTGTAGTGGTTTATGTTTCATGTTGATGATGTAGTAGTTAGTAGTATATTTTAAGTGTTTAATGTTGTGGATATAATTGGCTTGCATGTAATTTCTGTCATGATTCATGTAACTCTGTATTCCATGTATTATGACAATTTTGGGTAAATGGAAGGCATGCAGCCTCTTTTGCTATGAGATGTGTGGAATACTTAAAGTGTTTGTATAATGTGTTGTTATGTTTTATCTCACATAAGTTGCACCCTATGTTGTATAGGGCATGCCGTGGCAGTATACACGGAGCATGGCACACCTCCTTCTCACTGACTTGATGGACCAGACTCCTTCTGGTAGAGGTGGTCCTACTAACCGAGGGTAAGACTCTGATCAGCCTCCTGCTGGTCCTACTGGTGGACTGCCACCTTATACACCCCCGGTTCACGAGCAGCACCGGACATCCTCATCTGCACAGTATGACCCACAGGCTGCTCCACCTCCTAACAGGTTTGAGCCGATGATGATGCTGATGCAGCAGCAGCATCAGCAACTTCTTGCGGTTTTATCGGTTCAGGGTGGCAGTGCGGCTCCACCTTCACCATCTACACGGCCAGTGACCGCAGAGCCTCCTGCTCAGGCTAAGGCTATACCTCCCCCTGCGCCTGTTCTACCCCCTACTAGAGATGTTGGTACTCGTGGCCTACTCGAGCGATTCCAGCGCTTGAGGCCTCCCACATTCACGGGTTCTCACAGACCCGAGGAGGCTGAGTTTTGGCTAGACCGCATCTCCAAGATGCTTCGGATGCTGCACTGTACTGAGGCAGAGTAGGTCGAGTTGGCCACTTTCATGTTCGAGAGGGAGGTCAGTCTGTGGTGGGACACTGTATTGCGGTCTGTCGCAGCAGACTATGTGTGGACTTGGGAAGCATTTGAGTTCCGATTCTACGAGAAGTATTACCCGCAGACCTACAGACACGAGCTGGAGGATGAGTTCTTACGCCTCAGGCAGGGAGGCATGACTGTTACTGAGTACGAGCATGGCTTCACCGAGTTGGGCCGCTTTGTCCCGACCATCCTTGTTGATGAGCAGATGCGGATGCGCCATTTTTCTGGGGGTTTGCGACCTGATATACGGTCGAAGATGTGTTGTATCAGTATACCTTCTTACGCGGAGCTGGTTCACATGTCTATGATGGCCGAGCAGGATGTTGATCGGCTGGCACGTTCTTGTGGTACTATGGTTACGAGACCGCGACCAGAGATGCAGAGCAGGCCTTTCTTAGGTAAGAGGCCTCGTATCGACTCTCCCCCAGGGCCGTAGCGCTAGTAGCTCCGATGCGACGCCCAGGAATGACTTGTTCTTTCTGTGGGAAGCTGGGTCATCCCGCAGAGAGTTGTTTTTCAAGTATGAGGGCTAGCAGATTCTCACCACCGCAGAGGCTGGATCGCCCTCACCCTCAGGCCATATCAGCTCCACCTCTATAGACTGCCCCTGCTCATCCTTCCTTCCTTCCGACCTCCTGTATCACGTTTCAGGCCGCCTCAACGGCCCATGGTACCTCAGCCTAACCGATCTCAGCAGGCGCGTGTTCATGCGCTTACAGCAGAGGAACCAGAGACGGCACCTGTGGCCTTCGAGGTCACTGTGCATGTTCAAGGTACTCCTGTCTTTTTTATTGGTGGACACTGGGTCCACTACTTCCATCATTTCATGTGCGACAGTTAAGCGTCTAGCTTTACATACTACTCCCACGAAGGGAATGAGACTCACTACGGCTACTGGGACTTTTTCGGATGTCACACGGGTGTGTGAGGGTTGCTCTGTGGATTTGGGTAGCAGGACAGTGCTCGTCTACCTCATTGTTGCTCCACTATGGCATTACGACATTATTCTCGGTATGAACTGGCTCACGAAGATGAAGGCTGAGATAGATTGTGATGCTCGGGTCGTGACGGCCTATGAACCTGATGGCACGGTCTTTACTTTCCCAGTACAGGTTAGTTGGACATGTCGCGTTGGATGTTACGCCGTTTTACTTAAGCCTGTTGATGGGCCGATGTTAAGAGACACGCCTGTGGTTCAGGATTTTACAGGGGTGTTTGCGACGATTCCTAGGTTGCCTCCTCGACGTGAGATCGACTTCACCATTGATCTTACGCCTGGTGCGACACCTATCTCATTGCCGACGTATTGCATGCCTTCATGTGAGATGGAGGAACTGCGGAAATAGATTGACGAGCTAGTAGAGAAGGGCTTTATATGGCCCAGTGTGTCTCCCTGGGGAGCACCTGTACTGTTTGTGAAGAAGAAAGATGGCTCACTACGGTTGTGTATTGATTACCGTAGGTTGAACCAGGTCACTGTGAAGAACAAGTATCATTTGTCCAGGATAGATGATCTGTTTGATCAGTTGAGGGAGGCGAAGTATTTTTCGAAGATTGATCTACAGTCAGGGTATCATCAGTTGCGCGTCAGAGATGAGGACATGCAGAAGACAGCTTTCAGGACATGCTTTGGGCACTATGAGTTTCTAGTGATGTCGTTCGGTCTTACGAACGCACCGGCCGTGTTCATGGACCTGATGAACCGGGTATTTCGGTCATTCCTATACCGATTCGTCATCGTCTTTATTGATGACATTCTGATATACTTTACGAGTCGGGAGGAGCACGAGGAGCACCTGAGAGCGGTATTGGATATGTTGAAGAAAAATCAGTTGTTCGCGCAGTATAAGAAGTGTGACTTCTGGCAGGAGGAAGTCAAGTTCCTCAGACATGTGGTGTCCAAGGGTGGGATAGCAGTGGACCTTGCTAAAGTAGCCGCGGTTCAGGATTGGCAGCAGCCTGACTCAGTTATCGAGGTGAGGAGTTTCCTTGGTCTGACAGGGTATTATAGACGCTTCATTCAGAATTTCTCGAAGATTGCCAGGCCGTTGTCTCAGTTGACACGGAAGGACCTGAAGTTTGACTGGAATGAGAAGGCGGAAGCAGCTTTCAAGGAGCTGAAGGACAGGTTGACGTCCGTCTCTGTGCTAGTATTGCCAGAGCAAGGGGGTTAAGTACACGATATACACTGACGCGTCTCGCGTTGGGTTGGGTTGCGTCCTTATGCAGAAGGATAGGGTGATTTCGTATGCCTCGAGACAATTAAGGAAGCACGAGGAGAATTACCCTACACATGACCTGACGTTGGCGACTGTCATCTTTGCATTGAAGCTCTGGAGACATTACCTCTGCGGAGAGGAGTTCGAGCTTTTCTGCGACCACAAGAGCCTTAAGTATATATTCAAGCAGCGAGACTTGAATAGGAGACAACGCCGATGGATGGAGACCTTGAAGGACTTCAAGTTCGAGGTTTCCTACCATCCTGGCAAGGTGAACATTGTGGCAGACGCGTTGAGCCGCAAAAAGGTTATAGCATTTGCGGCTCCGTTGATGATAGCAGAGTGGGACATGGTTGAGTTCGTGCGAGACTTCGAGCAGAGACTCACCATGGAGGAGCCATTTGAGTGTGTTGCGCACGTTCGGGTGCGACCACTTATTAATGACAGGATCATTGAGGCCCAGAAGGGCGATAAGCGGTTGTCTGAACTTCGAGAGCAAGCTAGCGACGCCGGGGACTTCGAGTGGAGAGTTGGCTCTGATGGGGGTCTACGATTTCGTGGCCGCCTATGTGTTCCTGATATTCCTGACTTGAGACAGGAGCTTCTCGAGTCTGCTCACAATACGAAGCTCGCGATGCATCCTGGTAGCACGAAGATATACCAGGATATGAGACGGTCGTATTGGTGGGATAACATGAAGGCCCACATTGCAGAGTATGTTTCTTGTTGTCTGACATGCCTGCAGGTCAAGGCAGAACATCGCCGACCTCCTGAACTACTTCAGCCCATGCCCATAGCTGAATGGAAGTGGGACTTCATTTCCATGGATTTCATATCGGGGCTGCCGAAGACGAGGAAGGGACATGATTCCAGTTGGGTGATTGTGGACCGATTGACCAAATCGGCCCATTTCCTCCCTATCAGAGTCACGAACTCTGCAGACGAGCTGGCTAGGTTGTAAATCAGAGAGATCGTCCGTCTACATGGGGTTCCTTTAGAGATCGTGTCGGACAGAGACACTCCGTTCACATCTATCTTCTGGACTCGTATCCAGGAAGCGATGGGTGTAAAGTTGAAGTTCAGTACGGCGTTTCATCCTCAGACTGACGGGCAAACAGAGCGAGTGAATCAGATTCTGGAGGATATGTTGTGAGCATGGGTGTTGGACTTCAAAGACAGTTGGGATGACTGTCTTCCTTATGCAAAGTTCGCCTACAACAACAGCGTCCAAGCGAGTATTGGTATGGCGCCATATGAGGCCTTGTATGGTCGTCCTTGCAGGGCACTGCATTGTGGGCGGAGGTTGGCGAGTGTGGTCTGATTGGCCCAGAATTGGTACAGGTGACCACAGAGAAGGTTGACATTATCAGGCGTCGACTTCCTACAGCGCAGAGCAGGCAGAAGAGCTACGCCGATACGAGGCGGCGACCGCTTGATTTCGAGGTCGGAAATCATGATTCCTCCGAGTTTCCCCTATGAAGGGAGTCCTTCGGTTTGAGAAGAAGGAGAAACTCACACGGAGGTTTATCGGTCCGTTTCAGATACTGGATCGAGTGGGTGTTGTGGCATATTGTCTCGCTTTGCCCACACCACTTGCAGCTGTACGCAACGTATTTCACGTATCTATGCTGAAGAAGTACGTTCCTGATCCTTCACATATCATCAGATGAGATCAGGTACAATTGAGCGAGGATGCTACGTATGAGCTACGTCCGACGCGTATCCTTGACAGAAAAGAGCAGGTACTGCGTAGCAAGGTGATTCCACTCGTGAAGGTATTGTGGACACATCATACAGAGGAGGAAGCTACGTGGGAAACAGAGGCCGAGGTCAGAAAGAACTACCCTCAGATTCTTGAGGAGTATGAAAAGGTACAAATTTCGAAGACGAAATTTTTGTTTAAGGGGGGTAGATTGTAACGACTCGAAAATTTTCATATAATGGCTCGAGTACCACCTCGACCAGAAATCACTTAAGATTAAATCCTTTAGAAATTTGACAAAGTTAACTAAGTGCTAAACTAGATTATCCATGAAATCCATTCGAATCGCTTTAAATACGATTTACAAGACCCAAAACTTGTAGAACCATTGACGCTAGGTTACCCTAAAGTCTAAGATCAAACTCATTACCCGACTGCTCTCGGGAACACATTGAAACTCCATATCAGGTCTAGACCGCACATCGGGAGTCCGAATACTATGAAGTTAAGGACTTAGGACCGCCTCGCTGGGCTTGACAATCATCTCGGAAATCAAATCCAGACAGTGTCCCACGACTGTTCGTTTGAGTCCGGAGCGAGAGAGTGTGAAAACACTTGTTTTCTTTACAAAATAAATATCTTGAATAGTGATCTGGCACGTGTTACTTGCGGTCAATTTGTAAGCTACCAGACCATCAGAATCTGACCCAAATACACCCTCGGATCAGGAAAAATTTCATAAACAATTACATGTACTTGGAATTTCGGATCTAGACCCGCTGACCGTTGAACTGAAACTGGTCCGCCACGCGTGATCTGGGAATCCGACTGAAACGAAAACTTAACTTTACATGGATCTGAGGTTGATGAGCTTAAGTCCGACCTTTGGCTCAAGGAGGCCCGCAAGAAGTCCTCCGTTGAGCTGAAACAGTGCCACTTTGGTTATAACCTAAGTATACCTTGACCTTAGGTCTACTTTGGAGAGTTTTAGGCTATATAAGGACCTTAGAACCCTCTCTCTCACAGCCATATGAATTTGAGAGAAACCCTAGAGAGAGAAGTGAGAAAAGAGGGAGAAAGAGTGAGAGAAGTGGGAGAATCTCCCTAGTACCGTTCCCTACCGCTACACAAGCTGCACCACCTGATTCTCATCGCTTTCCGGCGATTCCGGCTTCGTTTCTAGGTAAGAAACCCTAACCCTAATCCGTTCTAGGGTTATGATTGTTACAAGTGATGAAATAGCTAACTTATTTCATGTCTTAGGTTGCCGTTGTGCCTTAGACAAAGCGAGGGTGAACGAACTAACTCCATTACGCGTTTATCGGCGTAAGGTGAGGACTTTAGGTGTATAGGTTACGGTTTTCAACGCTTTCAATGTCAGATAATGATATATTCATGATCTGCATGTAATTGCACATGTACAAAGTACTGTCTGTTTTCCGTTTCGATTAAAGATGAAAAATATGGAATTCTACATACTCTAGGTATTTGTAGAAAGTACCGTATACGCACAAATTTTGGAAATGTGTATGAAATGATTATTTATTATATAAATATATTATATGTGGATAAATTACCTGTTTGGCGAAAGGACTCGCCCTAATACATGTTTTGCTTATATACACCATGTATGTTGAAATTGTGTATTCTAGAAAATACCGTATGCGTATAAATTTTGGAGATGTATTTGTCATGATTATTTGCTGTATGAATATATTATACATGGATAAAATGCTCGCTTGGCGAAAGGATAACCCTAATACATGTTTTACTAACATACACCATGTATGTTGAAATAGTGTATTCTAAGTGTTTGTGAAAATGCTTGTGAGAGTAAGTGCTTGGATGTTAATGCCTTAGGTAGGTGTTGAGATGGGGTTCTCAACTACCTTAGAGACATGTATGATTTCCTCCATGTGGTTGTTTACTATAACTACTTACTTATGAAATATATGTGTTTGTATTTCTATTTATATAGTGCTTTATAATATGCTTTATAACATGCTTTGTAACATGTTTTATAACATGCTTTATGACATGCTTATTGATATGCTTGAATTACTTTGTTTATTATGCTTTACACCACATGCTATGAGTAAGGATTGATTGAGATTGAGACTATGTCTATAGTCCAGGCAATCGGTACCAGATTTGAAATCATGGTTGAGATTCATGTCGCCACGAAGGATGTGTTTGACGAACCCGAGTCGTACTTCAGCTGGCGACAGTGGTTAGGCCACACGAAGTGCTTATGCACTTCATGTCGTTCAGTTGATTGTGCGCTCGAGCTAGTCAGGCTCGTCAAGTAACCCGATGTGTCTTATGTATGTTCACCATGTTTGGTCGCTACTGCTTGAACTTAGGGTACTAAACTTACCAGTGAAATCCCGTTAACTATGGTACCTCAATCCGCTAAGACTCATGAGCCGGGCATGGTGGTATGGGACACCGTGGTCGAGCTGTCGGCCTACGCTGGGGCCACGTGCCTCCCCGTAGTGACCAGTGAGCAACCAGACTCGTGAGCCGATTATGGTGGTATGGGACACTATATTCGTGCTGTCGGCCTACATTGATAAGGTGATGGGGGAGTGGTGCTACGATGCGAGCAACAGCCCTGACAGCCCTTTGTAGTGACCTCGAGCATACTCTTAAATTGCGGTGAGGCGACAAGTGTTACCGCAGTATATAGAGTATGGACTAGGCCTGTATCTGTATAGTGATGAACCGTTAAAAAGGTGATGGGGGAGCGGTGTAACCTTTGTGCGTAACAGCCCTGATAGCCTTTGCAGTGATCTAGAAAACACACCATTGTCTGAGATTAACTAGGACTGACGACCCTAGAATGGATCATGTTTGGGAATGATACAAAGGAGGTACCTTAGTTTCCCAATACTGCTGTTTGAAATGGACTAATAATTATCGGTAATCATGCTTATCATCGCACTGCATGTGCCTAGTAGATGTGGAGCACTGAGGGATGAACGCATTCACGAATGTATGATGGTGTCGCGTGAGGGTGGTTTGGCAAGGGCGTTCATTATGTCATTTCATACTTGCATTTAATAAGAGTAGTTAGGATTATTTGATTGTACTGTTTTATCATTACTGCTTGATTGAATTGATAACATGTTAACCTATGCTTTATTGTTCCACTGAGTTAGCTACTCACTCCCACGTTACGAGACGGTGTTGTACACACCAACCAGACTCTGTCTCAAGTGTAGATGGTACGTCGATTCAGGAGGCTGAGCCAGACTACGATGAGAACCACGACGAGTTCTCATTCATGCAGTACTCAGACGGCTTTGCTTAGGCTGACTGGATCGCGGGAATTTCAGGATTTATCTCTTTAGTTGTATTTTGCCTTTTTGATTCGGAAACAATACATGTATATGGTTACTCAGTTGGTGTTCATACCCTGGAGATTGAGATGGTTTTGTTTCTTTACATACCTTATATATACAGTTTCAGTCTTCCGCTTGCCTTTAAAAAATTGATCTAAAGTATGAATTACTGCTTTGGTATAATCTCACTCATGTTTATTACACTGACGCAGACAACATTCAATCATCATCATCTATGTTGCATAAGTGATGTTCTGGAACCCGAGAGTTGAGTTGCTACTCGACCGTCGAATTTCAGGGCGTTACACCCTCTTTCCTCCGCCTCGAAAAACCAGGGAGACGGGCGCCCGGACTCGACAAGGTGGCAAAAAGAAAACCGCTCGGGCCTCCCGGGCCACAACTACCGACGCTGCTGAGATGCCAGCTAGTGGGCGGGCCTCAGAGGTAGTCCTATGAGGCTCCGTACTCTCGGAGTCTCAAATAGAGTGGATCTATTCGGAGTTTCAGATCCCGGGCTCCATTCAGATAAGGGCCCCCGAGCCCCTTGATACTGCTGGCACGCCTACTGAGGGAGAAGTTGCTATTTTTCTCTTCACGCTGCAATGTGGGGTTCGACTTCCTCTGCGCCCCTTCATCCAGGCCATGACATCCTACCTCGGACTAGCTCCTGGGCAATTCGCTCCCAACGCTTAGAGGGTGTTGATTTCTGCCTTCATCATCTGGCGTCAAGTCGGGAACTCAGAACTGACTCCAGCGGAACTGATGAGCTTGTACCTGGTTAAACACGATAGTCAAGAACTATGGTACTACTTCACGACCCGAGGCAGCAAAGGGTCAGGGTTAGTAATGAATCCTTCGTCTTCTAACAAGGACTGGAAGAATAAATGGTTCTGGGCTGGGGGCGAATGGGAGGCGCCAGCGGCTGAACTCAGGACTTTGACGGCTCGGGTTCCGACCCAATTTTCAAAACCAGGTCAGACTTAGTTAATCTCATTTATCTTTATACTTTCCTCTGTTACGTCAGTCAGACTGAAACTTTCGTCCTTTACCTTTGTAGATTTCCCAAGGGGCACGCCCCTCCTCGATTCAGACCAAAAGAACCGCATTGCCAAGGCTAAGGCACGGTCGGGGAGCTTCGCTTCTGGTTGAACCTGATTACGGCCACCAACCTTCATTGGTTTGGGTTGTGCAAGTCCCAGTTTCTCCTGACGTCTTTCAGTAAGTTTCCCTTCTGTTCCTTTTGGAGAGATCAGACTTGTCCGTTTAATTGCTAATTTGTCGTTCTTTACGTAGACACGGCCGAGGCATCTGGTTCTCGGAGGAGGAAAGCCACTCCAACAGCGGAGGAATTGTTGAGGGTCGAGCCTCGGATGAAGACCACCGTTCGGAGGAGGCAAGCAACTCCTCGCGGAGAAGGCCCATCTGCTCCAATTTCTGTTGCTGCAGCTTCCATTGCCGCAACTGCGATTGTGGCGCCTGCTGAAGTCGGAGTTCCAACAATCATTGTTCCGACTCCAGCTATCATTGTTCCAACTCTGGCAACCATAACTCCTTCTCCAGCGACCATAACTCCTTCCTTTCTGCCCATCGTTGTTCCCCCCACCGAGAAGGCTCGTCTTGCAGCCGCAGCCCCCTGTATAGTCATTCCCTCGTCATCCGAGCAGGAGGAGGCCGTTCGGATGGCTGACACCATGATTACTCCTCCCGAGGCTGGAGATGACCTCGGGGCCGAGGCTCAGGCATCGGCCGATAGTATGACTGATTTTGCGGAAGCAGCAGACTCGGTCCATGTAGGGACGAGCGGCGGGAAGTTCGCGTCGGGTTATCACTTGTACTATCTGACGCCTTGGGTAGCCAAACATGCTCCAGAGGAGAGCATAGTCCATCTTCTCAGCAAGTCAGACAACTCCTTTCTGAATGATATGACTTCCGTCTTTTACACAGTATCTCTGTTGACTTTCCTTATTTTTTCTGTACTTGCGGCTTTCAAGTGTTTATTCTTTTATTTTTGTGCAGTCTGTCCCGAAGCTTCTATCAGCTCAGGAGAGAGCACGAGAGTCGGAAAAGAGAGAAGCTGAGGTGGAGGCCCTCAAAACTCAAGTGGGAGTCTTGCGGGATGAGGGTACCTTCCTCTGACTCGAGCAGGGAGAGCTGCGTCGGCAGCTTGAAGACGGGAAGGCTAGGGAGCGTCGGTTGTAAGGAATTGTAGCTGACCTCGAAGCTAGAGAGCTGCGACTGAAAGGGGTTGCAGATGATTTCAAAGCTCGATGCGACACTGCAATCGCCGAGCTGACCCAGACTAGGGCTCATGCGGACTCGCTGGCCCAAGAGAATGCTCGATTGGGGGAAGCCCTAAATCGAACTAAGGTCGAGGTGGTAGAAGAGCAGACCCGAGCTGTCGCTCAGGCAAGGAAAACTCAATGGGCTGAGGACGAAGCTTCTCTGGCCGCGGCAGTGGCCGCGGCAGTAGAAGCCTTCAAAACTTCAAAGGAGAGGGACACCGAGGCCGCCAAGTTTTATGACCGCGGCTACGATGATTGTATCGAGGCGGTCCAAGGCATGTACCCGGACCTTAACCTCGACTCCTTGTTGTTCGAAGAAGCTGGAGAGATACCTGCTGACGAAATCCGCCCGGATCAGGCCCCCGACGCCCAAGCTCCTTAATCGTCTGCGTAGCTTAGATTATTTTTTTTCCTTTTTTGGAAATAGTCAAAACTTTTTCTTTTTGATTACTCTTTAACCTTCTGGTGAAGGTTTACGAATGATGATTTTTGACCTTCTGGTTAAGGTTTATGAATGATGATTTTTCTCATATGTTAATCCGTAGTTAATTTTCAGATGTTGGCTGTCGATTGTTGATTACCGATTGTTGGTTGGCGACCTACTTTAAGGCGTGGTCGTGCCGACCCTTTAGTGGGTCAGCCTCTTTCAATGTCGCCTCGTAAGGTTCGAGGCCTTTATAGCTTGTTCATTGAGTCCGGACCCCTAGGGAGTCAGCTCGTCCCACAATTGGCGAGAACCTTCCGCTTCACCTGTTAGTCCGTGAGCCGACTTCTATGTTGGGAGAGTCGGGTCAGTTTTTGAGCTTTACTCCTGACTTAGAGGGGATGCCGTGTAGAATTTTTATGGGATAATGTACTAACCCCTTCTTTAAGGGATTAGTTCATTGAGTCTGCCCCTGCATGTGAGAAGCAACTTTGGCTTAGTAGATAATTCGTTCGTGTAGATGAGAGGAGACGAATTTTCTTAAGAGCCTTAAAGGCTTGTCACTCAGAGGCGTACATTTGCTAAGAGCCTTAAAAGCCTGTCACTCGGTGGCGTACATTTATTGAGAGCCTTGAAGGCTATTTCATCACGGGTAGTAAACCTTAGGGTGCCCGGTATTCCAGGGGTGGGGGAGCTGACGGCCCTCGAGGTCTTCTAATTGGTAGGAACCTGGTTTGGTCGACCGGACGACCCGATAAGGCTCTTCCCAATTAGGTCCGAGTGTCCCAGCCCCTAGCTCAGCAGTGTTCTGGAATACTCGGCGAAGGACCAAGTCCCTGGTCGACTTGCTAGTGCCGAGCCGCGACTCGGAGTCTTGAAACGTTTCTGACTTCTTCGAGCAAATCCGGGTTGGCTGCGATTTGCTTAGAATTCTGGTTTTCTTGATAGTTCTTCACCCGAGCCGTAGGGAGGCCGATCTCAACTGGCACCATCGCCTCTGAGTCATAAAAGAGTGAGAACGGAGTTTCTCCAGTTGAGGACTGAGTTGTAGTCCTATAAGCCTAGAGGACGAACGGAAGTTCCTCGGCCCAGCTGCCTTTAGCTTTTTCCAACTTCGTCTTGAGATGGTGCTTGATAGCTTTATTGACTGCCTCCACTTGTCCATTGGACTGGGGATGTTGGGGAGAAAAGTATGCATTTGTGATGCTGAGTCCTTGACACATGCTTCAAAATTTGTCGTTGTCGAACTGTCGGCCATTATCTGACACGATGGTGTGCGGAATCCCCGAACCAACAAATGATGTTTTTCAAGATGAAGTCGATCACCTTATGTTCTGTGATTTTGGCAACCGGCTCGGCTTCGGCCCACTTGGTGAAGTAGTCGATAGCGACGATGGCGAATTTGACTTACCCTTTTCCTGTGGGCAGAGGGCCGATGATGTCGATTCCCCACTAAGCGAACTGCCAAGGGCCGCTCATAGGAGTCATTTCTTCAACTGGTTGTCTTGGCACGGTCACGAAACGCTGGCATTTGTCGCATTTCTGAACGTAGACCTTAGAGTCCTCCCTGATAGTCGGCCAGAAATACTCTTGTCGGAGTATCTTCAGGGCCAAGGCTCGACTGCCCGAATGGTTTCCGTAACTTCCTTTATAGGTCTCTCGAATAACATATTCTGCCTCGTCAGGTCGGAGACACCTGAGGTAGGGCTGAGAATGCCCTTTTTTGTATAAGATACCGTCCAAAATGGTATATCGAGCTGCTCGGACTCTCAGTCGCCTGGCTTCCAACCTATTCGAGGGGATTTCGCCGAAGGTGAGGTAGTTAAAGATCGGGTCCATCCAAATCGGATGGGCATGAACTGGATTGACTTCCTTCTCTGTCTTGTCGATGCTGAGATATTCTATGAATTCAACGGGGATGACCCGCGGGATCTTCCCTTCCGCAGCTAAGGCGAGTCGTGCTAGGGCGTCGGCCCATGAATTTTCTGCTCTCGGGATTTGATGGATAGTGTAATTCTAAAATCTTTCAATTAGGCCCTGTTTGATTTGTGAAGGAAACGGGAAATACCCGATAAATAAGTAATAATTACTTACCAGAGAATTCCCCCATCGTTTGCTGCGCCTACGCTGACGGCGTTACTTTTTGGCGTTGATACCGATGATGGCTGCCAAATGAATATAGGGCCCACTGTGATGTAAGTAATGAATCAACACCGTTCATCTTATACGTCAGCCTCATTTAGGCCATGAACCCGAAAATGAGGCAGATCCAAAGCTCCAGTTGACCACACCACAGAAAACAGTGGAAATTTAATGTTTACAGTATAAAAATTTTTGTGGCCCTTAGAAGTTTTGGCTGAAGCTGATATTTGTGTTTATCCCTTATCAATGTTTTTATGACCTCGTGAACAGGTTAGATCACAAATAAACATTAATGTGGGCCCAATAAACAAAATAACTTTTAACGGCGTACGTTTAAGGGCATTGCTTCTTGTGATATGGGCCGCTTGAGCATTACATTTGTCTCAATTTTGGCCTTAGGACCTAAAATCTTCTGATAAAATAGATGGATGGTGTGGATATGTCATGCGCATCACACTGGGGTCCACAAATACAAGTCAGCTTTTTTTGACCAATTTTCAAGGTGAAAGTGCATTTGAAAATTCAAATACGGGAAAAGGGTAATAATAACCTTTTTCACGGGTATTTTCCAAATCCCTCGAAATCAAACAAGCCCTTAGTTTCCTCGCCTCGTCGAGGTAAGCGATCATCCTCGTTTCCTTGGCCTCGTACTCAGTAGAGATGTGATTTACCACCAGCTGGGAGTCGCATCTGACCTGAAGAAATTGAACACCCAGACTTGCCGCCAATCTGAGCCCGGCCAGTAAAGCCTCATATTCTGCTTCATTATTTGAGGCATTGAACCCAAGTCTGATTGCGTATTGGACAACGGTGGAATCCGGCGCGATCAGGACTATTCCAGCTCTGGCCTTTTTAATATCGTTGTAGAGAACCCATCTAAGGTCCAACACCACCTTTTGATCATCTTGGGGGACAGGTGGAGTCGTTTCGACTTCGGTACTGATCTCTTCTGTGCTCGGAGTGGTGAATTCGACAATGAAGTCAGCCACAGTTTGACCCTTGATTGCTGTTTTCGGACGAAACTAGATGTCGAACTCACCTAGCTCGATGGCCCATTTGGTCATCCAACCGGACACCTTAGGCTTCTGAAGAACTTGTCTGAGAGGGGAGTCAACACAACTACAGAATGAACTTGGAAGTACGGACGTAACCTCCAAGCTGACATAACGAGGCTGAGCGCTAGCCTCTCTAGGGGCGAATATCTTGTTTCTGTCGGTACCATAGCCTTGCTCACGAATAAATGGGGTGTTGTTTACCTCCGACCTCCCTGATCAGGGCCGAGCTGACGGCCGAGGCTGAGACCGCGAGGTAGAGGAACAGAGGCTTGCCTTCTTCAGGTTTGGACAACAGAGGGGGCGAGCCTAAATACTGCTTCAGTTGTTGGAAGGCTTATTCGCACTCTGACGCTCATTCTACCTTCTTACGACCCTTCAACTGTTGGAAGAAGGGGAGGCATTTATCCGTTGCTCTGGATATGAAACGCTAAGTGCCGTGACTCGCCCTGTGAGGCATTGTATTTCTTAACTGGATGTTTGGTGGACACTTGATGGACGGTGGACATGAAAAATAGTAGCTTGTTCGTATTCAATCAGACGTTTGGATTCATTCAATCAATCTGATTTTTGGGTGATTGTTGAGGGTCAAATATTGCATATTGGACCCTAGTTAACTCTTGAAATTACGAACAAGATACTATTTAACGACCTATTTTAATCCTGTTTGTAATGCAAGGCGAATTGTCGAGCGTGGATTAAAAACAATGATAAAAGAGTGGATTTGTTGCTCAGAATTCATCAAAGTATGGGACGGACTCCATGGGACCAAGATCGACGAATTTACACGCCAGAGATCCGCGAAAATCAAGAAATTGAAGCTCAAGTGGACCGAAATTGGTCCAGAATACAAGATCACAGATTTTCCACCATCCGTTTGGCTCAAAATTCTATACAGGGCCTGAGGACTCTAAATGAACCGTACACGTTGAAATTCATCCGTCGGATCATCGCGGAAGCAGCCCAACGGACAAATCAGCTCACAGATCATCAATCTGGGGTTCACCTGATCTCCGGATATGCCTAACCTTCGGTCTCAACACCTTAAATTATTTGGAGAATCAGATGGACGGGGGAGATTTGTATATACATCTTGATGGACCCCACATATGCACTGCATGTGCACAGCGTGCACGTGCACCAGCCGTGCACCCATGCACTCAAAGTCGGTCAGCGGGCGCTGACCGACAAAAGCTCAAGAACGCAACAGCGTTAAACGCCGTCCGACGTTGGGTTTGTTCAGTGGGCCCCACTCATCAGTCAATTCGAAGATCCGGACCGTTTATTAGTTTTGCAAAGGGCGTATGATCCAATTCTAGGTAATAGAATTTCAGAAGATAGTGTGGATTGGATTTCAACCATCCAAACGGAAGACGGACGGTGGAGTATTAGACTTTGTAGGCCACAACTAAACAAATATGAAACCATTCCTTCCTGGACAGTTTTTCGCCAGAAATACAATGGACGGAGTGGATTTTTCCATCACCGACAATCTTGGGCCCACCGACCATCACAGCGCAACGCCGGGATCTTTGTTTCGCAACAGAGAGTTGCGGACGAAGCTTGGTGGGCCACAATCATCATTCCATTCACTGATCCAAGCTGTTCATCGAGACAAGGAGGTGAAACCGATCACCCCCTGACCTATTTCTCAAATTTCCTTGGATAATACATGTATACGAAGGCTTCAACGCATAATGGATGGCGGAGCAGAGAGATCGGTGGGTCACACCAAAACTTGTCCAAAACCAGTCATATCTGAACGGTTTTTCGTTGTGCATTTAATGGACGGTATGGATTACTCAACCAATATTTCTCATGGGCCCCACCAGCACCACAGCGTAAAAGATTACGCAGGCCCTGTTACAGGTCATCCGAGACCCTGACGCTGCGGGACCTTTTTGAAAGCACGGAGAGGATCGGTCCGACGATCTTAACGGTTCAAAATCTTACCCTGGGCCAACCGATTAGAGCTATGGAGCCTGAATGGATCGGATCTTGCGTTTGGACCCTATTTAACCAGAAATTCCAATCTGCTGCGTTGCCGGTTGCTGCGAAAGGTGTTGCGACACCTGCTGGTTGCGTAAAGGGAGTTGGTTCTCCGACTCCAGGAAGGACACACAGCAACCGTCCGTTTGGGCCTTCTCCATATAAATGTGAAGAAAGAGAGAGAAGAGGGAGGATCATCCACGGCTGGAGCTTTGAGACAGGGAGCAAGAGTTGGACGTGGGCAGAGACAGACAGCGAGAGAGAGTAAAGTGAATTTTATTTATTATTTTCTTAGTAGTTATTTTAATATGTCTAGCTTCATCATGCTAGGCTAAACCTCTTAGCTAGGGCTAAGAGGTGAAGCATGTAGCGTGATGGGATGCCTCTTTGCTTGTGCCTTTGTTTAGATTGAACTGATGTTGATGGGAGTTTTATTAAGGGAATGTTTTTAGTTGTTAATGGTCTGTTGTGACTGAAATTACAATGGGTCTGTGATGGCTTTGAGCATATTCTTTTTCTCTTTATGTTTATGACGTCAGGAAGCCCTGTTGTTCACCATCGTCTCCTGGGCATGGTTGGATGTCAGTACCTTTCCTAACTTTCATAGCGTGTTGATTGGTTGGTAATTAGTTTAATTCTGTTGTTTGCTTTGTCTCCTGGACATGGTTTGGTGATGGAATCCATTCTAATTCATATATCTTTCATCTCTTGAAAACTATATCAACGTCAGTTCAGTTTAATTTCCATGATTTCTGAAGCAGGCATAAGATCACCCTGATCTCTATAAGTGGATCCTCTGAATCCCTAGTTTCCTATCTTTGAATTTTCTAAAGTTATAAAGTAATATTTCACCATTATTCCCACTTATTCACTCGGTTTATATTTCATCTTAGTCTAGTTCTAGTTCTGGTTAACTTTCAGATCACGTACAGGTTTCAGTCCTTGTGGATTCGACCTCGGTCTTACCGAGATTATTACTACATCACAACCCTATACTTGGGGAGTGAACAAGTTTTTGGCGCCGTTGCCAGGGACTGACGGCTATGTAATTTGAAATTAATTAGTTTTAGAATTAAGAGTAAGATTAGGATATTACTAACGTTTCTCTTTTATAGGTTTCTGAGATAGTCTTCTAAATTGGTACGCTCTTTCTTAAATCTTCTTTCTTTATATTTTTAGAATTAAGGTTTGAGTTTTAGAAAATTCTCTAATTTCTTTTAATTTTAAAAATTTCCTATAGTTTTTCCCTTTTTAGAATCTAACCCTATTTCCTATATTATTTCTAGAAAATTTTCTATTTTTAGATTTTCTATTTAGAAACTAACCCTCTTGTTTTGTAGGTTTTCTAACTCAGTAAGCTCTTTCTGACTTCTACTTTCTTTTGTTTTCAAATCTCTTTCATTACTCACTTACTTTCTAGTTTAGAATTTTCCTAATTTGTTTAGAGGTTCCTACTTTCCTTTTTAGGATTTCTCTTTTCTAAATTTAGAACTTAGTTAATTACTATTCTTCTTCTTAGGAATTTTCTACTCTTAGGCCTATTATTAGAAACTAACTTGTTTTGTTTTATTTTACAGGTTTTAACTTAGGGACTTCAATTTGGTAATCTCCTTCCAACTCTCTCTTTCTTTCTAGATTTTCATTTTCTTTCTTAGAATTAGGTTTAGAATTTGATTGAGGGCTGCGAGTGTTTCATGCCCAAGTGGGCCCGTGACGACACTCGACGTCTCTTGACTGAAGGAGGATTAGTTGAGGGGTTGACTGTCCATCGCAGGATTAGACACCGCTCGAATTCCCCTGAGTTAATTGAGGTTATGGCTGCAAATCAACCTCAAGCACTATCTCACCACAGGGATGAGGAAATACATGATGAGAATGAGGTGCATCAAGCACCCCGCCTCGTACTTTACGAGATTATTTACAACCGGCGGGGGTGAGTACGCCCTCATGTATGATTTTTTCTGAAAACACAGGACAGATGGACATCAAGCCAGGAGTTATCCGACTCCTTCCTAAATTCCATGGGCTTGAATCAGAAAGTTCATACTTACATTTGAAAGAGTTCGATGAGATTATAGCCACCTTATACTTTCCTAATGTATCCGAGGATACAATCAGGCTGAAACTCTTTCCTTTTTCCTTAAAAGAGAAGGCTAAGACGTGGTTACATTCACTGCGTCCTCGATCCATTAGCACATGGAATGATATGCAGAGGGAATTCATTAAGAAATTCTTCCCACATCATAAAACAATTACCCTCAGAAAAGCAATCATGAACTTTGCCCAAAAGGAAGATAAAACATTCTTCCAATGTTAGGAAATGTTTAAGGATCTGGTCAGTTCATGCCCACAACACGGTTTTGAAACGTAGCGCATTACAAATTTTTTCTACGATGGACTGACATCTTCCATGCGCCAAATGGTCGAGACAATGTGCAATGGAGAGTTCATTAATAAAGATGTTGATGAGGTATGAGATTACCTCGACAGTCTGGCTGAAAAAACACAATCTTGGGATTATTACCCAAAATCAAACACCACATCTAGGCCAACTCAATCTAAGGAGAAAGGTGGATTGTATCTCCTGAAAGAAGAGGATGATCTCAATTATAAAGTGACTAATCTCATAAGAAAATTTGAGGCCATGGAAGGTAAGAAGGATAAGGTCAATGAAATTGTTTGCGGCATCTGTGATTGCAACATTCACACAACTGAAAACTGTCCTACAATACCTGCCTTTCGAGGAGTGTTGAATGAACAAGCCAATGCCGTGAACAACTATCAAAGACCTTTTACTGGACCCAACTCCAATACATACAATCCTGGTTGGAAAAATCATTCAAACTTTAGTTAGAGAAATGGACAAACGGCTACCCCCCAAGGTTTTTTTCAAAATCCAAATCAGGGGAAACCTCAAGAAGAACCGGTTCAAAATTCCATACAAGAGTTAGCTCAGGCGATGCGAGGATTTACTGATTTTATGCAAAAGATAGATTCTCGTATGACGGTTATAGAAAAGGGGATGCTTCCTGCACAACCTCTCCCCAATCCTAAACCACAGTACGAGATAAATGATCCCAGCTCCTCAAATCAAATGGGGCACGCTAAATCCATCACCACTCTTAGGAGTGGGAAGATCATTGATAAAACCCTTCCGGTTAGGCCCGAAAAGCCTCAAGAACCAGAAGAGGACAATAATGATGGATCTAGTGATACCCCACAAAAATTAGAACCGAAACTTCTAGAGAAGCCAGTTGCTCCGTTCCCCCAACAGTTGGTTGCACCAAAACGTCTTTCTAACTCTCAAGATATTCTGGAGGTGTTGAAACAAGTGAAAGTCAACATCCCTCTACTTGATGTCATAAAACAGATTCCTTCATATGCAAAATTTCTGAAAGACCTATGCACGACCAAAAGACGGCAGAGTATTCAAAAGAAGATTTTCTTGACTGAGAAAGTGAGTGCCATCCTGAAGCAAGACGTGCCACAGAAATTCAAGGACCCCGGTAGCCCAACCATATCATGTGTAATCGGGAACCATCGAATTGATCACGCATTTCTTGACTTAGGAGCGAGCGTCAATCTGATTCCCTACTCGGTATAGAAACAGTTAGGTTTGGGTGAGTTGAAACCCACCTTAACCACACTACAACTTGCCGATCGCTCTGTCCGTGTACCAAGAGGGATTATTGAGGATGTGTTGGTCCAAGTCGATAGATTTTACTACCCTGTAGATTTTATCATCTTGGACACCGAACCCATCAATAACATAAGCACTCAGATTCCCGTCATTCTTGGTCGCCCATTCCTTGCCACGTCAAATGCAATTATCAATTGCAGGAATGGTGTCATGACTATGTCTTTCGAAAATTTAACATTGGAGTCAAACATCTTTTTCAATCACGGCAACAACTCAGAGGATGATGACGATGATATCCACGACATCAACATGATTGACTCTTTAGTGGAAGATACGACACCTCTGACCTTATCCTCCGACCTTCTAGAGACGTGCCTGGCCCACTCCCATGAGTTTGATGATGATATGATTAGGGAGACGTGTGCCTTGCTGGATACTGCACCGGTACTTGAAGTTAACCAGTGGAGGCCACAATTTGAAGAAATACCACAAACTGATGTAGTGCCTCTACCGTCTAACCTCAAGGCACCGAAGCTTGACCTAAAACCTTTGCCCTCTGATTTGAAACATGCCTATTTAGGTCAAGATGAGACATACCCGGTGGTGATCTCTGCCCACCTGGAGAAAGAACAGGAGAGTATGCTCATAGCTACTCTCATTCAGCATAAGGGAGCCCTTGGATGGACGATCGCGGACCTCAAGGGAATCAACCCCTCGATTTGTACTCACCACATATATCTTGAGGATAATGCGAAGACCGCTCGACAACCACAACGTAGACTAAATTCAAACATGAAGGAAGTGGTTAAGGCCGAAGTTTTCAAACTATTGGATGTGGGTATCATATACCCTATATCTGATAGTCAATGGGTGAGTCCAACTCAGGTGGTTCCTAAGAAGTCCGGAATCACCATCGTAGCCAATGCTAATAATGAACTCGTGCCGACTAGAGTCACTACTGGTTGGAGAATGTGCATTGACACAGGAAATTAATACCGTCACGAGGAAAGACCACTTTCCTTTACCATTCATTGATCAGATCCTGGAAAGGTTAGCCGGTCATTCCTATTACAGTTTCCTTGATGGGTATTCGGACTATAACCAAATTGAAATCGCCCCTGAGGACCAGGAAAAGACCACATTTACTTGCCCCTATGGCACCTTTGCTTACAGAAGGATGCCATTAGGGTTATGTAATGCCTCTGCCACCTTTCAGCGATGTATGCTGAGTATCTTTTCTGACATGGTGGGGAAATATCTAGAGGTCTTTATGGACGATTTCTCTGTTTTCGGTTCATCTTTCAGCGAGTGCTTAGAGAGTCTTAAATGTGTGCTGAAAAGATGTGAAGAAAAGAATCTGGTACTTAATTGTGAGAAGTGCCATTTCATGGTTCATAAGGGGATTGTCTTTGGACATATCATCTCATCAAAGGGAATTGAGGTAGATAAGGCAAAAATCGATCTTATCTCTAACCTACCTCCACCCAAGAACATCAGGGACGTGCGATCCTTCTTAGGACACGCAGGATTTTACAGGCGATTCATAAAGGACTTTAGTCTCCTCTCTCATCCTTTATGTAATCTTCTTCAAAAGGATGCTCCATACGAGTGGACTGAGAAATGCCAGGAAGCTTTTACCAAGCTTAAAGGCACGTTAACCACTGCACCCATCATGCAGCCACCCGACTAGAGCCTTTCTTTTGAGCTTATGTGCGACGCTTCTGATTATGCTCTTGGAGCGGTTCTAGGCCAGAGGAAAGATAAGAGGCCCTACGTCATCCATGACGCGAGTAGGATTTTAAATCCTGCCCAAGTGAACTACTCGACTACGGAAAAAGAACTTTTAGCCGTAGTGTTCGCCTTGGACAAATTTAGGTCCTACCTGATCGGATCCAAGATCATTATCTATACAGATCATGCGGCACTGAAGTATCTTCTTTATAAGAATGATTCTAAGCCCCGCCTGATACGATGGATCCTTCTACTCCAAGAATTTGATTTGGAAATTAAAGATAAAAAAGGAGTAGAGAACGTAGTGGCCGATCACCTTTCTCGCCTTAATACCTCTGATTCCCTTGAGGTGACCCATATCAACGACATGTTCCCTGATGAACAACTGTTCAGAGTCTCCCACTCATCTTGGTTCACTGATATTGCTAATTATCTTGCTACAGGTTCCATACCGACACAGTGGACTGCGCAAGATAAGAAGAAATTCTTCACCGAGTTGCGCAACTTTTTCTAGGATGATCCTTATTTGTTTAAATATTGCCCAGACCAGATCTTAAGGAGATGTGTGCCAGATGATGAGCATCAGAGTGTCATCTCCTTCTGTCACTCACAGGCCTGTGGTGGTCACTTTTCTGCAAAAAAGACCACGGCCAAAATTCTGCAGTGTGGCTTCTATTGGCCCACTATGTTCAGGGACACTCATGATTTTTGCAAAGCTTGTGAGCGTTGTCAGAAATTGGGAGCATTGTCCCGTCGAAATATGATGCCCTTGAATCCCATTCTTATCATAGAGGCATTTGATTGTTGGGGCATCGATTTCATGGGACCATTCCCCCAATCTTTTGAGAATTCATATATCTTGCTTGCCGTAGACTATGTCACTAAGTGGGTCGAAGCGATTCCGTGTCGCAACAAGGACCATCGCACAGTCATTAAATTTTTAAAAGAGAACATCCTGTCGCGGTTCGGAACGCCTCGAGCCATCATTAGTGATGGGGGCTCACACTTTTGTAATAGGCCATTCGAGAGTTTAATGAAGAAATACAGTATCTCTCATAAGGTGAGCACCCCATACCACCCACAACAAGTGGGCAAGCTGAGATTTCAATAGGGAGATCAAACATATTTTGGAGAAAACGGTTAACCCTGATCGTAAGGATTGGTCAATCCGATTGATCGATGCCTTGTGGGCTTACCGTACTGCTTTTAAAACCCCTATTGGAATGTCTCCCTTTAGACTCGTCTATGGGAAGGCTTGCCACTTGCCTGTGGAGTTGGAACATAGAGCCTACTGGGCGATCAAAAATCTGAATTTCAATCTGAACAACGCTGGCTCGCTACGCAAACTTCAATTAAATGAACTTGAAGAAATCCGGAACGACGCGTATGAGAACTCGAGAATTTACAAGGACAGGATGAAGGCGTTTCATGACCAACATATTCTACGGAAATCATTCACGCCAGGTCAGAAAGTCCTTTTGTATAATTCTCGATTACATCTCTTTCCGGGTAAGCTTCGATCTCGTTGGACCGGCCCTTACATTGTTGTTACTGCATATCCTCATGGGGCCGTCGAGATAAGAGATCCCAACAATGGCAAGGAATTTAAAGTAAATGGACATCGCTTAAAGCCATTTGTCGAGAAATTTGATTCAGAAGACATGTCCATGCCTCTGACTGATCCTGTTTACCAGGAATGATCTCCTAGTCTGATGGAGGTATAGGTAGGTTTATCGCTTCCTTAGGACTAGGGTAGTTGCTTTATTTGTCTGGCTGAAGACGATAAACTTAGCGCTCCTGGGAGGCAACCCAGCTTTTCAATTTATTTCATTTTCTTAGTTAGTTCAATGTTTGTGGGTAACATTACTGCAAACCCTCACGAGACTACAACTCGTCCACTAGGGGCAACCTAGGGGTTTAAAGGCTTGTTGCATACGCTAAATGCAATCGAGAGCACCTGCGAAAGTGGTATAGGTAGGATTTTATTTTTTTTACTTTCGATTGGTTTTACTCTTGTGCTGACCCGCTCTCATGATTGAGATCTCTATGGAAAAGTCACTCTCGACTCGTTACCCAGGTACTATCTTCCCATCACTTCTCATGTACTTTCGTTGTCCCATGTACATTGCATGCTTACATCTTTTACATTGAGGACAATGTAGATTTTAGGTTGGGGGTGGGAGATTAGGTTTCCTAATCAGTATTTTCTTGGTCTTGAGCAAAATTTGTGAAAATTTTTGAATTTTTTTTTTTTTGGGATTTCTGGTGATTTCAAAGTGATTTTGACGGATATCCTTGACTTAGAATTTAAAAATTCGTGATATTAATAATTTATGATTCTTGGATTCAGTAGCTGTTAGATTTTGCAATTAAGTTGAATTGTTAATCCATGATTAGAAGTTGTAAACGTTGATTGATTCATGATTTCACATGCCACATCTCGCTTACACATTGAGGGTTCAGTTCAATATTGAAAGATTGACCTGGTAATCACTAAGCATGAAAGGAACCAGCCTGAAAAATTAAAAGGATTGGGCGAATAATCTTCACCATAGGTTTGCTCCCTATAGGTGGGGATGTGATTCCCCTCCATGGACAATATGTGAAAAGGGTTAGGGGTACGGTCTTCACCATAGGGTTGCTCCCTATAGGTGAGGATGTGATTTCCCTCCATGGCGTTACTTAATGAAAAAAAAAAAAAACAATTGGAAGAAGGAAAAGCAGAACTGTAAGACATATTCTAGCAGGTTTTGGTTGTCCTAATTGCTCTTGTGGTTATCAATGTTATCATGAAAAAAAAAAATGAATTGAATCTTAATGATGATAAGTTAAGATTACATTATACACCCATGGAACTCAATGTTTAGAATTAGCCTAATTGATGAATTAATATTTTTAACTTGACTATGAAGTTTACCCTACACTTGAGCTCAAGAGAAATTAATGCCCAACATTCATGAATCTTAAAATTCTAGCATCTGGTTTATTTCATTCAAAAATCACTCAAGTTCATAGAAATTATCCTATAACTCTCAATTTATTTTTCGCATACTTTGCTCGGGACTAGCAAAATGCTGGTTGGGGGTTGTGTTGAGGGTCAAATATTGCATATTGGACCCTAGTTAACTCTTGAAATTACGAACAAGATACTATTTAACGACTTATTTTAATCCTGTTTGTAATGCAAGGCGAATTGTCGAGCGTGGATTAAAAACAATGATAAAAGAGTGGATTTGTTGCTCAGAATTCATCAAAGTATGGACGGACTCCATGGGACCAAGATCGACGAATTTACACGCCAGAGATCCGCGAAAATCAAGAAATTGAAGCTCAAGTGGACCGAAATTGGTCCAGAATACAAGATCATAGGTTTTCCACCATCCGTTTGGCTCAAAATTCTATACAGGGCCTGAGGACTCTAAATGAACCGTACACGTTGAAATTCATCCGTCGGATCATCGCGGAAGCAACCCAACGGATAAATCAGTTCACAGATCATCAATCTGGGGTTCACCTGATCTCCGGATATGCCTAACCTTCGGTCTCAACACCTTAAATTATTTGGAAAATCAGATGGATGGGGGAGATTTGTATATACATCTTGATGGACCCCACATATGCACTGCATGTGCACAGCGTGCACGTGCACCAGCCGTGCACCCATGCACTCAAAGTCGGTCAGCGGGCGCTGACCGACAAAAGCTCAAGAACGCAACAGCGTTAAACGCCGTCCGACGTTGGGTTTGTTCAGTGGGCCCCACTCATCAGTCAATTCGAAGATCCGGACCATCTATTAGTTTTGCAAAGGGCGTATGATCCAATTCTAGGTAATAGAATTTTAGAAGATAGTGTGGATTGGATTTCAACCATCCAAACGGAAGACGGACGGTGGAGTATTAGACTTTGTAGGCCACAACTAAACAAATATGAAACCATTCCTTCCTGGACGGTTTTTCGCCAGAAATACAATGGACGGAGTGGATTTTTCCATCACCGACAGTCTTGGGCCCACCGACCATCACAGCGCAACGCCGGGATCTTTGTTTCGCAACAGAGAGTTGCGGACGAAGCTTGGTGGGCCACAATCATCATTCCATTCACTGATCCAAGCTGTTCATCGAGACAAGGAGGTGAAACCGATCACCCCCTGACCTATTTCTCAAATTTCTAAGATATTACATGTATACGAAGGCTTCAACGCATAATGGATGGCGGAGCAGAGAGATCGGTGGGTCACACCAAAACTTGTCCAAAACCAGTCATATCTGAACGGTTTTTCGTTGTGCATTTAATGGACGGTATGGATTACTCAACCAATATTTCTCATGGGCCCCACCAGCACCACAGCGTAAAAGATTACGCAGGCCCTGTTACAGGTCATCCGAGACCCTGACGCTGCGGGACCTTTTTGAAAGCACGGAGAGGATCGGTCCGACTATCTTAACGGTTCAAAATCTTACCATGGGCCAACCGATTAGAGCTATGGAGCCTGAATGGCTCGGATCTTGCGTTTGGACCCTATTTAACCAGAAATTCCAATCTGCTGCGTTGTCGGTTGCTGCGAAAGGTGTTGCGACACCTGCTGGTTGCGTAAAGGGAGTTGGTTCTCCGACTCCAGGAAGGACACATAGTAGCCGTCCGTTTGGGCCTTCTCCATATAAATGTGAAGAAAGAGAGAGAAGAGGAGGATCATCCACGGCTGGAGCTTGGAGACAGGGAGCAAGAGTTGGACGTGGGCAGAGACAGACAGCGAGAGAGAGTAAAGTGAATTTTATTTATTATTTTCTTAGTAGTTATTTTAATATGTCTAGCTTCATCATGCTAGGCTAAACCTCTTAGCTAAGGCTAAGAGGTGAAGCTTGTAGCGTGATGGGATGCCTCTTTGCTTGTGCCTTTGTTTAGATTGAACTGATGTTGATGAAAGTTTTATTAAGGGAATGTTTTTAGTTGTTAATGGTCTGTTTTGACTGAAATTACAATGGGTCTGTGATGGCTTTGAGCATATTCTTTTCATCTTTATGTTTATGACGTCAGGAAGCCCTGTTGTTCACCATCGTCTCCTGGGCATGGTTGGATGTCAGTACCTTTCCTAACTTTCATAGCGTGTTGATTGGTTGGTAATTAGTTTAATTCTGTTGTTTGCTTTGTCTCCTGGACATGGTTTGGTGATGGAATCCATTCTAATTCATATATCTTTCATCTCTTGAAAACTATATCAACGTCAGTTCAGTTTAATTTCCATGATTTCTGAAGCAGGCATAAGATCTCCCTGATCTCTATAAGTGGATCCTCTGAATCCCTAGTTTCTTATCTTTGAATTTTCTAAAGTTATAAAGTAATATTTCACCATTATTCTCACTTATTCACTCGGTTTATATTTCATCTTAGTCTAGTTCTAGTTCTGGTTAACTTTCAGATCACGTACAAGTTTCAGTCCTTGTGGATTCGACCTCAGTCTTACCGAAATTATTACTACATCACAACCCTATACTTGAGGAGTGAACAGTGATAACCTATCTGCAATGGGTCCCAGAACAACATGACCGTGTACTAGAGAATCAAGTGACTTCAATGCCAAGCCTGGATGGAGTGGCATTTGGGGAATGATCACATGCATCTCGAGCTGTGTGGGGCCAACTGGTGATGTGTATGTGGAATCCGAACCGTGCATCTTATGCGCCTCATGGGAGTCGTACATATCAATAATTATCAACCTTATTAAAAAAAACTAAGGTAGGACACACCACAGGGAGAAATGTAAATTCACTACTATAACGCATATAAATTCTCTTCTTATGGCCCACCTAAACTTGAGAATAACTTAAATTTTTGTGAGTAGATTTATCCTTATGAAATGCACCTGATGAACGGCTTCGATGAACCCCAAGCTCCATCTAGAAGTTTCTGTGGTGGGTGTCCTTCGTAATGTCCCATTGTTCCTTTTATGCGACCCACCTCAGTTATGAATCAGATGGATTGTGAGAGCTACGCCTAATGTTGGGGCTCATCTAATGGACGGTTTGGATTCCACGTACACACTACGTGTGAGCTCCACACAGCTCAAGCGTATGAAAGTTACCGTAGGTTTGGATGCATATGAAATTCCCAAATATTTATGTGAGCAGATTAGGTGCGGGCCCACCTCACCCAAGATGGTGCGCATATACTGGGGCCCACCTTGATGATGGATTCTATATCTAAGCCGTTCATCTATTTTCCAGATCATTTTAGGACAAGATCCCAAAAATGAAGAGATACAAATCTCAAACGGACCTTGTTGCTCATTAATGGTCAATCACCTATGTTTCCTATGATATGGTACACCTGAGAATTAGATCTGCTTCATTTTTGGGTTCACGCCCTAAAATATATGGAAAAAAGGATGGACGATCTTGATATAGAATATATACATCGTGGTGGGGCCCACGGTAAGGCAATCCGAGGCTTTTGCACGATACACATTGTTTTTCACTCCTGACAAACGGGGTCATTATGAGGTAATCCAGATGGTTGGTCCGTTGAGTCTGGACACTAATTTCCTACAATACCCATGCAAAGGGGTTCACCTTTGATGTGTGGGGCCCACTCCATCCATCGTTTGTAAGCTGCCGATCCAAAACTCAGCCACACCATAGGGAAAATTAGCGATGGCGACTACCTTTTTGGGCCCAAATGCATTGTGATAATTATATCCCATCCAATCCGTTCATAATTACATAAGCCCTTTTAGAGACCTTGAGCACTTCACATTATCCCAATAAATTAACTTTAATTTAATTCAAGGAATGAAGTCAAACGTCTCTTTAATTTTGAAAAATATTTTAATTTTTAAAATTTTGTAGTTATTTCATTCAATAGCCACAATGCAATTGAACCGACCCCAACCTCTATGCTAGTTGAGTCATTGTCCATATGTGCCAAAGGATACATGTGATGAGTTACACAACTATTAAGTATCCAATTCTAGTAAGTGTTGTATGATCACTTGCCATCACTACCTTATCTTAAGTGAATTCCACCGATGACTCTCCTACTTAAGTAAGTACTTGATTCCTGGGCCCAACAACTTGCATCTACGTATTTGAATAAGAACCTTTTGAATTGTTACTATTGATGCAGTTTTCTGGTCGTCCTGACTAGGCCTCTGAATCCCTGCACAAGTAAAATGACAATGGAGACTCTGGCTAAGGTAGGGGATCCTCCGATGCCAAAGTTAGACAGGGAATCCAGGTCTAGGTGTATTAGGGTTCTAGTGTATCCCTCTTTCTGTAGATTGCAAGCCCTATTTATAGCCCTGATGCGGGTTACATAGATGAAAAATTCCCTACAAAATAGCCTCTCATTACGACTGCCTTCCGAGATCCTAGGTTGGGATCTCGAAACGACCTTTACGATAAGGTTGAGAGGTCAAGATATGAGAATACATGAGTAGATAACCGAGCTCGACTAGCAGAGGCCGAGCTCTCGGTTTGTGGTTTGATGCCGTCCTGAGGTTAGGCCTGCTTTTGATGCGTAGGTCGAATTGATTCATATAATAGTTGGTTGTGGGAATGCAACTTTGGCAGTAATTGTGCTTCCGGTTGTGCTCAGGTCGCCAAGTTGCCGCAGAGGTTGTGCTCGGTCATCTGACCTCAACAGTTGGCCCGGGAATGTTGTTCTATTACGCCAGTTAACTTAGGTCAGTCCATTTTTACCCACAATAGTTACCTTTCCTTTCTAAACAATACTTCTTCAAATAACTAATTTTACCATAACATAACATGCACTTTTGTCAATCATTGATTTCCATTAGCCTCGAAACTTGCTTCTGAGGAGTTTTTTTTAATTTTTTTTTTTATTATTTTTTTTAATTTTTATTTTTTATGTGCTATCACAATCATTGAATTACCCTCTTGTCATAAGAGCTCCCACTCCTTATTATCTAAACTTCCTAAAGATGCTTTCTTGTAAAGTTTATCATAACTAATGCACTACAAACCACATTCAAATCAAGAGAATCTTTTTTATACAAAAGTTGTGACTAAGTTGTCATATGATTTCAACAATGTAGATAACAAAGTCATTATTTTTTCTTCTTCTATTCCTACATCAATGCTTTTAAGTTGACAAATAAGATTGTTGAATATAATCTTTATCTCAGTAGTCTTTCTGTGGTCCATGTTTCGATCCTCCTCCATAATTTAGAAAAGGTGAGTCACCGGTTGAGGTTTAAGATACTATCATTACAGCTAGATAAGTGCTCCAAAATCTTTGTACCTTATGATAAGAAACGTAGAAGGAGAAAAATATTCCCGTTTGCTTTGTATTTTCTATTGATAGTGTATATTTACAGAATAATCACGGTGTTATATTTGCACAACTAAAATTGTGCTACATATGGAATGTACTATGAGCTGTACACGGCTGTGCTTAATATGGGGCTTGATTTGTGCAATTACTATGAGCTGTACACGGTTGTGCTTGATATGGGGCTTGATTTGTGCAATTATTCCATAACTGCTAATACTCCCCCTCAAGTTGGAGCATGAAGATCTGTAATGCCCAACTTGGATCTGAAGAAGACAAATAATTCGCAACCCAAAGGTTTTGTGAAGAGATCAACTTGTTGTTGGGAAGTGGGTGAATAAGCACGAGTAAGAAGACTAGCACGAATATGCTCACGCACCAAGTGGCAATCAATCTCTATGTGTTTGGTGCGTTCATGGAAAATCGGGTTGCGTGCAATGTGAATGGCAGCTTGATTGTCGCAGTGAAGAAGTGCAGGGTGAGAATTAGAGATTGTGAGATCATGAAGAATAAAGCGTAGCCATTTAATCTCACAAGAGGTGTTGGCCATGGCACGATATTCAGCTTCAGCAGAAGAGCGAGAGATAGTGGATTGCTTCTTGGTACGCCAAGAGATGGGGCTATCGCCAAGTTTGACGACAAAGCCAGTGGTGGATCGGCGAGTTATAGGGCAACCGGCCCAGTCAGAGTCACAATAGGCAGATAATTGGAAACTGCAGGCTGAAGAGAAAAATAAGCCATAACTAAGAGTGGTCTTTAAATACCGAAGTAACCGGAGGACGACTTGCTGATGGAGCTCATGAGGCGCATGCATAAACTGCTCAAAGATTGACTGTGTAAGTAATATCTGGACATGAAATGGTCAGGCAGATGAGATGACCAACCAAGTGACGGTAGAGCTGGATCAACAAGAGGGGTACCATCAGTGTCATTGAGTTTAAGATGCCGCTCCATAGGAAAGTAAGCAGGGCGAGAACCAAGTTGACCGACCAGCATCAAAGAGAATGTCCAAAATGTATTTGCACTAGTTGAAACAAAATTTCAGCAGGTGACCGTGTTATTTCAATGCCAAGAAAATACTTCAGTTTCCCTAGGTCTTTGATCTTGAATGCAGTAGCCAAGTGGTTCTTGAAAGCAGTGATGGTCAGTAGGTCGTTGCCAGTAATAAGAATGTCATCAACATAGATCAGGATGACAGTGAACACGGTGCTCATAGTCTTGGTGAAGAGACTATGATCAACATTAGATTGAGAAAAACCTGCCAAGGTAAGAATATGAGACAGTTTGGAGTACCATTGGCGAGAAGATTGTTAAGACCATATAGGGATTTGTACAAGCGACAGAAATGCTTCTCCCCCTGAGGGCAATAACCAGGAGGTGGATCATCATGTATACTTCTTCATCAAGATCACCATGAAGGAAGGCATTGCGAACATCCAATTAGTGTAAAAACCAACTTTTAGCTGCAGCAATAGCAAGAAGACAGCGAAGCGTACAGTTTAGCAACTGGAGCAAAAGTATCATGATAATCCAAACCTTCTACCTGGGTGTAACCCTTGGCAACCAACCGAGCTTTGTGACGTTCAATGGATCCATCAACCCTGAGTTTGGTTTTGTAAACCCACTTACAACCAATGCGTTTTTTGTTGGGAGGAAGGAGTTCGAGAGTTCAGGTATGGTTGGCTTCCAGGGTTTTGATTTCATCAGCCATAGCAGCCCGCCAGTGAGGAACAAGAACAACTTGAGAATAAAGGTGAGGGTCATGTACAGTTTTGAAAATAGAGGTGAGAGAAGCAAAGTGGTTAGGACTAAAAAAAAATGATAAGAGACAAAATTAGGTAAAGAATGAACCGTACCTGAGAAAGTCTGTGGATCGGGAGTGGAACGTGAAGGCTCCGGGAGGTCTGAGCAGATATAGTCTTGAAGGTAGGAAGGACGAATGATTTGGCGGTGTGGCCAAGAGGAGGCAATGGGAAGGTCGGGTTCAACGGGTTTAAGAGAAGGGTTATTGGTGAGATGATTTGTGGGGTTAGGAAGATGCTTTTTGGGAAGGAAGTGCAGGAAAGATATGGGTGGGGTCGATAGAGACAATAGGGACAGTGGGTGGGGTGTCTGTGAGGTGATAAGCTGTAGGGTCAGCATAAGGAAAGACAGTCTCAATAAACCGAACATCTCGTGAAGAAAAAATTTTCTTGGTTTCTATGCTATATACACGATAGGTGCAGTGGCTAAGAGAATAACCAAGGAAAATGCAAGGGGAGACACGTGGTGAAAATTTATCACGATGAATGTTCAAAGCATATGCATAGCATAGACAACCAAAAGCACGAAGATGTGCATAAGTGGGGGCTTTATGAAAAAGAAGTTCATATGGAGTTTTATGATGTAGAGAGACCAATGGGGTACGATTAATCAAATACGTAGCAGTTAGGATGCATTCACCCCAAAAAGAGATAGGTAAACAAGCTTGATAACGTAAACAACAGGCAACATTTAAGAGGTGACAGTGTTTTCGCTCGGCAACACCATTTTGTTGAGGAGTTTCAACACAAGTACGCTCATGAAGTATATCATGATCAGAAAAGAAGTTTTGTAGGCGATGAGCTGAAAATTCCTGACCATTATTGTGCGAATTCATTTTATGTCAAAATGGAATTGGGTTTTGATCACGAAAAAAATTGTGAGACAAGAAAAAGCGTCTGATTTAAATTTCATGAGATAAACCCAAGTGACATGAGAATAATCGTCTACAATAGTAAGAAAATAATGTGCACCAGAATGAGAAGGTGTGGCATAGCCACCCCATATATCACAGTAAATACGATCAAAAGGATTAACACTTTTATTTTCAACCAATGAAAAAGGTAAACGAGTATTTTTAGTACGAATACAAATATCATAATGAACATCTTTATTCAAATCAGAGAGATCTTTCAGGGTACAAGGAAGTGAAGGATGACCTAAACGAAAATGTCATAACGGGTGGGCGGTAGAGTCGGTGTGAAGAGCAATGGGGCCCGGGGCTCGAAGGTGATATAAACCTCCACATTCATCACCCATTCCAATCAACTTCCTCGTGTGTTGGTCCTGAAAAATGCAAAGAGATGGAGTAAAAAAAAACAAGGCAAGAGGCGGCTTTAGTAAGCTGGCTAACATAAATAAGATTGTATTGAAAACCAGAGACAAATAACACATTAGTGAGCTGAAAGGAGGGAGATAAAACAAGATTGCCCATGTGAGTGACTTGAGCTGTGGCCCCTGTGGGTAAAGTGAGGGACTGCGAGTGGGTTGTGACATGGGTAGCATGAGACAAAAAATTCATAGAGGCCACATGCGCTGAAGCACCCGTGTCAATGACCCAATGCGGGGAGGGCGTAGAACCAGTGAGTGATAAAAGGCTAGAGGTACCAGAAAAATCATCCACACGGCTTGGCTGAAGACGACCCATCAATTGTCAATATTGCTCAGTGGAGAGGCCAGGGATTACACTTGCAGTGAAAGGAGAGGATGCCCAAGATACTGCATTGGCTGAGATGGTTGGAGCAGCTGCAGCAGCAGGTTTCTGCTTAGGCTTGGAGGTATTCCAATGGGCTGGGTATCCAATAATCTCATAGCAGTTCTCAACAAGGTGGCCTTCTTTTCCGCATTTGATACACTTCTTGTCATTTCGTGCTCTGTTGTGGACTTGATTGGAAGAACGAGAAACAGCCATGGTTGTGTTGTCGGGTGTGGGTAGGAGCCGTAGATGAAGGTGGCGATGTGTCTCCTCTTGATGAACAATGGCATATGCTTTGGCAATGGAGGGTAGGGGATCCATAGCTAGAATTTGGCTCCTGATATTGTTGAAGGAATCATTAAGGCCCATGAGAAATTGGAATAAATGCTCTGTGTTTTCCTTTGCTGAAGCATTTTCTCGAGCACTGCATGTGCAAGAGTTATGTTCCTGTAGAGTGTGCAATTCATCCCAGAGTCCCTTGATGGGTTGTAGTAGGCTGTTGTAACAGTCATGGAATCTTGATGTAGATTGACGAGATCACACTTGAGGCGATACAACCACGGGTTATTACTTTGAGAGAATCGGTGGTCTAAGTCTTTCCATACTTTAAAGGAATTTGACAATAGATCAAGCTTTGCCTTAGAGATTTGTTGATGGAGTTGAGTAACCAAGAAAGAACCATGTCGCAACACCTCTCCCACAGTGTAGCTATGGATGCATCTGTAGGTTTTGTTAAAGTGCCATCAACGAAAACAAGTTTATTTTTGGTGTTGAGAGCCATACGCATGGAATGTCGCCATGAGGGGTAATTGTCGCCGGTGAGAAGTTCTGGAACTAAGGTTGCTCCAAGGTTGTCGGCAGCGGTTAGGAAATATGGTGAAGTGAGATCACTGATGAGTTGGGATGGGGTTTGGCTGGGTTCAGCCATGGAAACGAAAACGTTAGAGATCCCGAAGAACGAGATGCTTTGATAAGAAACGTAGAAGGAGAAAAATATTTTTGTCTGCTTTGTATTTTTTATTGATAGTGTATATTTACAAAACAATCACGGTGCTATATTTGTACAACTAAAATTGTGCTATATATGAAATGTACTATGAGCTGTACACGGTTGTGCTTGATATGAGGCTTGATTTGTGCAATTATTCCATATATGTCAATACCTTATTTCATTATTAAAGAATATACTTTTATCTTTAAAAAAAGATTCGTGAGAAATTTTGGTTTGATACAAGTTTTCTAATTTTACCCGTAAACCTTTTGCCATCTTTTCATCAATAATGTTGAATAAAACCATATCCTCTCAACACAAGCGAATCATTAATAAAGAAAAAGAATTGAGATTCATTTCCTCCTAGCATAGTAGCATAGGTAGGTTGTACTAGTCTAAGATTAGTTATGCTAAGATGAAATAAAATGATAAGCAGCGTTGCATTATAGATTTGATTTGATATCTGTTGGGTTGGTAGGGCTTGAAGCTCCATGATCTTCCTCCTATTTATAGAATTTTGGTGCAGTTGTTCAAGAGAAATTTTCATTGCCACTCTTCGTATCTGCTGATGTGAAAATAACTGTCGGGCCCAATTTGAGTTGTGGCCTATTAAACAACACTATGTTGATAATTGAAGAATTTTGTGAAAATATTGCGTATAGTTGTCATTAGTTGTAATGTACTATGTATAGAGAAGTTCTAAATAGACTTTCTTGTATAGACTTGTAGAGTGGTTATTTAAACCGGTTGAAAAAAAAAAAAAAGAAAAAAAAAAAAATAAAAGAAAATTTTTTGAATTATCATGGTACTAGAGCTACAGTCTTAACCATCGATCCTTTATTATCGCGGTCCTTATCATCGCCGCTACTCCAGAGGTCGCTCGTGGTCGTGCGCATATCACTTTTACCCATTCGTTGCAACAACTTATTCCATCTTCCCACGCCTAAATCGGTCAGCCTTCATCATCAGCATCAAACCCCAGCTCCGCCATCCACTTACCTGTGTCGAATGACAGCTGGTTGTCTTGATCGTTGTGCCTAAAACTCCCTGTCGCGCACATCATCTTCCCCAACCCTCCACCTGCAAAACCCTGTCACGCCCATCATATTATCCATCCAGCACGGATTGCTGCCCGCCTCGATCATCAGCGGTCCCCTGCCAGAACCGTTCAAGATTTGGCATCCCTGCTGCCACTGCTTCTCTGTACAGATCCGGTGTCGCTGCTGTTCCGATCCTCTGTGCTGCAGGCGTACCTATCGCCGGCAACCTCCTAATCCGCTATCGTTTTCGGCAATCATCTGCAACAAGAAATTTCAACAACTCATATACACAATATTCTCACACATGTATGCTATTTGTTTGTTGTGGGTTGGCCATTGGTTGAACTCCCGTTCTACTCCTATTATATGGACATGATTTTTTCTTGAGGTGCCTTATGTTGGTAATAAATATGCCTTTCTTTGCACGAACGTAAATAATGCACTGTGTGAAAAACTTAACCAACTTGGCGTAGTTGTTACTTTGCTCAAGCATTTTTGGCCATGGGGCTTCTATATGATGCCAAGGTGCATATGCCTACATCATTTGTTGCAATCGTATTTCGGTTGAAACCCAACTTCAGTCATGAGGCTGCTATGATGATTAGTTGGCTTCACCATGTAAGTGGGATACACAACATGTGTATCATCATTATAGTCAATTGGGCTTATCCCTTTTGGGACACTCATGACTTTATGGATTCTGATTTTCTTTGGCCATTAAGACAACAAAGAAATCGTTCGCTCATCTCTTGTTGAGATTTCACTGCTATGTAGCATCATCTGACTTGTTGAATTTGATGTAGTTAGATCCGGCGTAAACACATTTTAGATGGGTCATTAAGTTAAGCACATCTCACTAAAGCCCAAGGTCGATCCATATGCTAAACTAAGCATTAAGAGGCCCACAAAAGTGGGCCTACTAATTCAAATGCTGTTTTATGAGAAGAAACTACAAAATTTTAAGAGTTAACTATAAACTACCATAAAATAAATAGCCATTAAAAGTTAAAAAAATAATTCTCCATTAATCAACAATCAAAACAACTCCAAAAAAACACGTTTAGAAAAAAAATTACAATGGAATGTTCTTTTCCAGCCATAGCACATATAAATTGAACATGTGGCATATGTTAACTCAAATAAAACAAGCTAAATTGTGGAACCCACAGTCGTTGAGTCACAAAATTAGAATGGTTGAACAATCCTAACCTCTGATTCTTGCACACTTGTTTGGTGAAATAAGACCATTGGATACTTTTCATTTTTAACTATCAAATAAATTTGCTGTGAATCTTTCATCAAACCCATTCATTAGGTGCGACTCACTCGAAATGTAGCCTGATTCAAAACTCCAGTGGGCCACCCTTCAGAGATTTTAGAGGCAATTTGACATTGTTCACATTGTTGTAGCCCATATGATTTCTCTGTGTATGGTGAATACAAGGGTTCCCACTTGATAGATGGATCGGATTTCACATATTCAATATCAGCTTACCAATCTATGTGAATCCTCATTGTTCATATGGGATCCGGTCTTTAAAAAGATAGGAAAAAAACTTGGCAATGTGGAAGAGTGGTTATCACGATTCACACTTATTAAATCAATATTAGCCAATCTACCAATCTCTCCTCACTCAAAATCCCAACAACGATCGCAGAGAAAAATTTCCATTACTTTCTATCAGGAGCTGCTTGCGGGGCGTTTGGATGCCTGTAAGTTGTGTATAATGTATGAAAGTTATAGATGGTGTTTGGGAGAGGAAAGTTACTTGTAACTTTGTTTCAACCTGTAACATTCTTACAGGCAAAAGATGCAAAAATATCACAGGGCATGAGCCCAAAAATGAGGAAGATATGTATCTCAGGTCGACTACACCACAAAAAACAATGGTGATTTAATGCTTACCATTAAAAACTTCCCGGGCCCCACTGTAATGTTTATTTGCCATCTAACCTATTGATAACGTCATACAGACCTGGACAAAGGGAAAACACAATTATCAGCTTGATCCAAATCTAAGGGCTGAAATATGAAGCCGATCCAAATCTCAGGCGGACCACACCACATGAAACATTTTTGACTGAATGCTGATAATTAAAAAATTCTTTTGGGTCACAGAAATTTTGGATGAGGCTGATATTTTGTATTTTCCATTCCATTCCTACAACACAGAAATCAAAATGGGCCCATGGTTTTGTGACTAGGATTTTGTATATTCATATGCTTTTTGCTGGTTATATGATCATAGTCCTAAAAGAATTTTGAAGTATGAGGAAATGGTAGACCTCTCAGCTCTGTTAAGGATGCTGAATTGGGTTCATCTCTTGCCTTCATTAGCATATGAAAGAATATGGAAATGAGAGAAGTCTGGAAAATTTTCAGTGAAATCCTTACTTTCTCTGTTCATATAATGAAGCTAAATCCCACCATGCTGCCCATTTGTGGAAATCATCTACCATTCTGAGAGTCTTAGTGTTCATGCGGACGGTGATCCTGCAAAAAAATTTTGACGGTTGATAATCAGCAAGAGTGTGGTCTGGCCCCTTCCAAACCGATGTGTTATGTGTAAAGTTTGATGTAGAGCGGGTTGCAGACACTTTCATGGCAAAGATGGACTAGAGAAGGCCCCATCAGAGGCGGAGATGATCAGGATCATCAGAACCTTAAAACAGTTGTATCTCGCAAACCGGAATGAGTTTTTAGACATATTATATATGATTTTGGGTCAGAGAAGCTACTTTAGCCAACCAACCTGCTCCGCTAGGTTGCCCATGCCGGATTTGTGAGATTCCATCAGATTGGCGGTTGAAAGTTCATTTTATTTTTGTTCTTACTATAAATAGTAAGTTTTAGTTGGATCATAACTTTTGATACTTTTGAGTTGTAGGAGTCGTGCCCACTGCCCAACATGAAAATGGCTTAGAAAAATTAGGAGAATAACGTGGTTAGGCCAAATTAGACACTTACCATTTTTGGCTGAAAACCATGAAGTCTAGTAGGAATGGTGACAGTCTATGAATAGTAAGTTTACTATTTATAGTAAGTCACGTTTTTAAGGGAGTCTAGAGAGCTCCGTGGATTTGGAGTAGTTATTCCCTGAGGAAGACGGTGATCGATCTCATCATGTCCATCCCTGCATCAAAGCCTATACAGACTTCTGTGTTCACTTGCTTTTTCATTATGCAATGGTGGAATCGGTATGGAATTTCTTAGGGAGTTTAAAACTCCCTGGGTCAGAAGTGTGTCCCTGGTTGAGGATTTATTAGTTGGTGAGCGGTCCAGTCCATGGCAAGTGCAAGATTCTGTGGAGTTTGGTGTCGTTTGCTGGCAAGAAAGGAACAATAGGATATTTATAAAGGACATCCACATTTCCACAGAAGTTCTGATTGAGAAAACTAGATCCTGCAGGAATTTCTAACAGTATAGGTTTGAGCTGATGCTTTAATACAACTAGCCCATTTTTCAATGGCATAGGGTCAAGCCAATATTTTAATATGACCTAACCCTTTTCTCAATGGCGTAGGGTCAAGTCGTTGTTTTAAACCAACCTAACTCATGTTTTAATGGCATAGGGTCGAGCCATGTTTGAATACGATCGAACCCCATGTTTGAATACGATCGAACCCCATTTTTTTTTTTCGGCATATGGTTGAGTCAATGTTTGAATATGATCCAAACCATGTTTTTGATGGCACAGGGTCAACCCGATCTTTTAAATACGATCCAAACCCATGTTTTTTATGACCTGATGTTTGAACTGATTTCTTAATATGATCCAAATGCATGTTTTTTATGGTATAGGATAGAGCTGATATTTGTATACGATCCAAACCCATTTTTAATAGCATAGGGTTGAGTCGGCATTTTACTACGACCTAACCAAATTTCCTGCATATGGTTGATCTGATGTTTTAACATAACTAAAATCTATAACAACATGCGCTTATGTGATCAAGTCACCTGCCTTTGTCAAATATTTTTCTACACGAGTAGCATTTGTAGACCCACATGCTTTTATATCCCAGCAGTCACATTTTTACTTGAGTCTACTTGAATGAAGATATCAGCTCACCAGAGTCATGCACTAAGTTTGATGATGTTCCAATGGAAGATTAAGCCAGATCAAGTTAATGTAGCCATTCATCCACATGCATCCGTGAAATTTGAAAGGCAATCCAATTTCAAAATCATGAGAAAAGAATCGACGGAGATTACACATCATGAGGTGGCCCAGTGGCCCCACTTGTTAGATTGATCCAAAGAAGCTCCAAAGTCATTAATGTGCTAGAGCTACATTGTTGGAAAGCTAATTCGATAAGCTCTCCAATTAGATCAACTTCATGAAAATTTGATGTTGTTTAATCCTTGTAACTGTGGATACAATGTGAGGGATAGTAGGGACCCAGATGTTGCAGCCTGCCATGACCTGGTTTTGATGTGGTCCATGTAGCTGCAATGTGGTTTCTTCTTCCTCAGGGAGTTGAGGAGAATGTGACTACGTTTATGTTCTCCACCATTTTTTATGCCACCACCACCACCATTACACTTCAAGATCTACAAGAGGGGGACAAAAATCAAAGAAAAAGGGGGAACTTAATGTTCAAGAGAGTGTGCAAAGAGAGTGAGTTCAAGAGAAGCCCCATATTGCTATTTGAGATTGCCAAACGCCGAGGAAGATAGCTTGGAGAGGACTGATGTTCTGATTTCCCCTTATTGCATTTCTCTCTCTTTTTCCTCTTTTTATTTATTTATTAATTTTTTTTTAAATTCGGCCATTAAAATAGTTAAATGTAAGGTTAGTGCAGGATTGAGCAATAGGGTTGAAACGGAGTCTTGTAAGAACCCACTTCAAATAATCAAACCAGGGTGTTTGTTTCACCATCGTGTGATTCCTCCCTTGGAACTGTAATGAGTTCCCTAAATTTCTTGGAGCCCACGACACCTAAATGCCTATATGCGAAACATTTAAATTTCTTGGAGCCACGACACCTAAATGCCTATATGCGAAACATTTAAATTTCTTGGAGCCCACTTTTTAAGTAAAGGAACTCAAATGCCTATCTTAAGGCATGCGGCGCACTTGTAAAGTTAAAGTGGCATGTAAAGGCACCCAATGTGTATTCCTATGGGATTTACCTCACTTTTCAAGTTGACACTACAAGTAAAAGGCATCTCAATCTATCCTTAGGGCACTTAGCACACTTTTCATGTTGAAACTGTTATGAAGGAACCTAAATGCCAATCCTAAATGCATTTAGCTGACTCTTAAAGCTAAAACTCTAGGTAAAGGCACCTAAATGCCTTAAGAGGGATTTTGCCCACTTTTCTAACTCAAACTCTATGTATAGGTACCTAAATGGCTATCCTTAAGCCTTTTAGCCCACTTTTCATATCAAAACTCTAGTAAAGGCACTTCAATGCCTATCCTCAAGGCATTTATTCCACATTTCAATTTATAACTGTTGTATAGGTAGGAACATAACTGCCAATTCTGAAGGCATTTAGCCAATTTTTCACTTAAAACTCCAAGTAAAGGCACCTAATGTTTAATCCATGAGGCATTTAGCCCACTTTTCATGTCACTGGATGCCAATCTTATCACCGGATTGCATCACCATCATGAATGATGGATCCATTCTCCACCCTAAGATTGTCCACCTCCTATGAAATCAGAAAATATCGTTCTACCCTTGAGATCTGCTATGAAGAATCTCCTTGAGTCAAGGAAATTCCACTTTCAAACGCAGGCACTCCCTATTGTGATCAACCCGTTGTTGGAAGTGGAACCACGCAAAATGCTCCAATCCTGCACATCTTGCTGTTGAATTTTGGACCCTGCTAGATGATCATGGGCCAGCATTACTACATTAACATTCTCCTCATTTTCTACAGTCTTTGAAGTGACATGGAGATGCATTATATCATCTCCTATAGAAGCTTGGCCTGTTTGGTCATGTAATCTGGAAGCGAAGCCTTGAAAGTCTGTCGAGATTATGTTCGTAGTTTGTTGATTTGATGATCCACTCATTGTTGCAGGGAATGAAGGTCATCAGTTGATTGGTTGAAGTAGGTGCAGCCATGAGCGACAATAGTGTTTATTGTGGTTGTTGCCGAAGACGTTCCAATTGAGAACAGGTTGACAGTTACCTCAAGGTGATGCTCTGATGACAACTTGATAGAACCCTTCTAAAAATGGAATCAAGAACAAAATAATTGAAAAGAAAAGAGAGAAGGAGAAGAAAATAGTTGGGTTAGTTTGAGAAACCTTAGCCTTCAGCAAAAAAATCTATTACTATTTTCTCATTCATCCCATACTTATTGACATATCAAAAACCTACAATTTAGCCCATATTTTAGTCTAAAAATACCTCCAACAATTCATCCCCAAACTATCCTCTCTAATTTATCCTAATTCCTTAAATTAGGTCTAAGAGTCCTAACATTTTATGAATTTGGCATTGATTGTTAGGAGACCTTTTGCCCCTATAGCAAAGATAAACTTCATTCACACTTTGTAATCATCTCCTTTTTCTTGTGTGAGAACATTTTTGAAATAACCATGACTGCCATAACAATGATGTGTTTGTTTCTACATCATCTAATGGTTGAGCCATTATGTTGTTTTATGTGGATGGTTAGTTTCTATAGGGGATGTTTGGCTATCATCCCTGTATGCCGTGAGAAAGCACACCCACAAGGATTACATCAAGCATCAGCTGATGGTTTCTCTTCTAGTAAACACAAAAATGATGATAGCATTTGTTAGTCCATGATTTCGTTTTAATAAATACCTAAAGGATCACATCAAGCATTGTTTTTCATGGTTTTCCTAGAAAACAAAAATACTGGAAAGAAGCATCGTTTTGTCCCTACATCTAAAGAATCAAAGCCATCAAGAATCCAATAGTGAGTTCAGTTTTCACCAATCATAGTATGGGCCACGTCCTTCGCTTCATCGATCCTGCAATGAGTGGTCGGCACATCAACATTCCAAATCACCATCACCTCTCTGGAAACCTTAACCACACCAATTCAATTCCACCATCCTTCTTGATTTGCCCTTCTCACATTTAATGCAGATCCAAACATCTCAACAGCCTAACAGTTTCTCTAAATTTAGGCAGCAGATTAGTGCACTTTGCTGAAGAAATGCAACAAAAGTCAAGACAGACCAGGAAGCTTTCTTTTGGGGATTGTTGGGCTCTTTTAGATACATCTAATTGCTAATTTGGATATTTCAGTTTGTTACCCCATTGACATGGATCAGATGGTTCCCATTTTTCCTCTTCAATACAAATTCGATGGCACGGGAGCTTCACATTGAGAAGTCAGATGAAGGCAGAACAATAATACTGGGTTGAGAAGGGGGCCAGTTGGTCTGGTGATGAAGAAAATGTGCAGGAAATGGGCTTGTTACATCTGGGAGATTTCAGAAATTTTCATGTTTTTCATGCCCTGTAAAAATAAAATAATATCCTCTAATGGTTCATTAAATGGCATCTTTTGTGTTCCTGATGAAATTCTTTTCGCTTCACATCTTGTTTTCACATTCTTTGAGTCCTGCTGGCAGTAAGTTAATTCTGTTCTCTTGTTCTTATCTGTAACTGACTTCCACTTTCAATGGCTATGTTTGCATCTTTTCCAATATTTCTTGCTTATTTTGTATTGTGTTCTGTGTGCTGTGATTTTGATTTTGCAGTCTTTAGGATTTGGGTGGTGGGTATTTCTCAGTTTTTTCATTTTAATCTTCTGTTTGATGATATTCATTTTTCGATTAAGAAGAAGCAATGTTTTTTGTTTTCCAGTGTGGATGAGAGATGGTCACATCCGTTCGTATGCAGACGATCTTGCTCCTTAAAAAAGAAAATCTTATATGTAACCAAGCTACTTGTTTCTATTTCTTGTTTGTGCAATATCAAGGTACATTTTAGTCTTCCTGCTCCCAAGGCGGAGAGGATGAAGAACATCCAAACCACAAATTAAACAGAATGGCCTTTTTGTTCTTATCTTGTGATTTGAGGCAGAAGCCCACAGAATTCAGGTCCCATTTTCTGCACTGCCCCAAACACCAAGCATACTAACTCTCCCAAAGAAGACTTGTTATCATTTGGTGGCACACCCAAATGCTCCCTAAACAGTGTAGCTACTTAATTCTAGAAGAAATCAGGAAATCCCTGATTTCATTTTGGTCGTTAACATAGTAACAAAGCTAAAAATACAATTAACCATTTCCAAAAATCAGAAGCAATAAGCAATTAGAAAAAGTAGATAGGTGACGCGGGACGACTAGCCACTTGTTCTAAAAGCTCGAACTGATAGAGCATGGCGAATCAATCCCTATATCTCATGGCCCGGGCCCCACATCCCATGGTTTAGGACCTCGGCTGAACCCCCCTCGTGGGCCCACACCACATGGGTTCTAACTCACACGAGCCACGCACCTCACATGGATGGGCCCCGCCTCATACGAGCCACCCACCTCACACGGGCCGCCCATCCCGAGTGTGCTCCTACATCCCACGGGTCATCCACTCGAGCCTGGTGTGAAAATGCCCCTGCATTAATAGGATTCTTCTTTGAGTCACTCGTTTTTTTTTTTTTTTCTAGGCATCATCCTGTTGATTTCATGTGCAGTTTTCCTTTTGTATCCTTTTTGCAATTACTAAAGATGCCCACTTGAGAGAATATCCTTGAACAAAGAAATGTTCATAGCATATGAATCTCTTAGAGTAGAACTTGAAGATATTTCACTATCACAGATGCCTTTGTAGATTTTTTTTTTTTCTTTTGAAACTCCTCGTGGAGGGACTTTCTGTGATCTGCACAACTCTATTTAGTGGGCTT
>JAJHSJ010000012.1:7494416-7623743 GCA_021015155.1 Magnolia officinalis | reverse complement strand
CCCACAAAAAGCAGTGGGATTACAACAGCAAAAAAATTAAAATAAAAAAAAAAAAAAAAAAACCGTCGATCGAAAATGGTCCAGAACTGTCCAGTGAGTTTTCCTTTGGAAAAAGGTATTTTACCTTTAGCTACGGATTTTAACCGTAGCCATAACTGTACTCAGTGCCACTCTATGAAATTTTTTTATTTTTTTTATTATTTTTTATTTTTTACATGGAGAAATTTATTCTACCTACAATTTTCTTTAATACATATTTATATAAATAGGTATATATAAGCATATAAAATTTTTTTCCCTCTTTTTTTTCATTTATTTCTTTAATCATTTAACAAGAATATCTTCTAAACCAAAATTAGTTACTTGACGTACCATATATGATTTTGGGGTAGGAGAAGCTACTTTAGCCAACTAACCTTGCTATTTTCCAAGATTCCATCAGGTCGATGGTAAAAAAATCCATTTCATTCAATCCATAATCATTCCCAGCCTTTAACAGTGTGGTCCACTTGATAGCTAGATCTGTCTTACTTTTCCACTTCCTTGATGCATCTTTCTCTCCCTCTTTAATGCTTAACCTATCATACAATTCATGATACAGTTTATACCTCCCATATAAATTATTATATATTACCTATCTTGATAGAATAGAATAGTGGAAATTGATTCATTTAGTCGACCCCAATTAGTTGGGATAAGGCTTAGGTCAATTCCTAGCCTCCCTTGCTCAATTTCTAGTCTCCCTTGCTCAATTCCTAGGTTTCCTCGCTCAATTCCTAGGTTTTCTCGCTCAATTTTTAGGTTGCCTCACTGAATTTCTAGCTTCCCTCGCTCAATTCCTAGGCTGTCTCGCTCAATTCATAGGTTCTCTTGCTGAATTTCTAGCTTCCCTCGCTCAATTTCTAGCTTCCCTCGCTCAATTCGTAGGTTGCTTCGCTGAATTTCTACGTTGCCTCACTCAATTGCGGTTGCCTCGCTCAATTCCTAGGTTCCTTCGCTCAATTTATATATTGTCTCACTGAATTTCTATCTTCCCTTGCACAATTTGTAGCTTTCCTCGCTCAAATCCCGGGTTGCCTCGCTGAATTTCTAGGTTCTCTCGCTCAAATTCTAGCTTCCCTCGCTGAATTTCTAACTTCCCCCGGTCAATTCCTAGGTTACCTCGCTCAAATCCTAGGTTTCCTCGCTGAATTTCTACCTTGCCTCGCTCAATTCCTAGGTTCCCTCGCTCAATTTCTAGCTTCCCTCGCTCAAATCCTAGGTTGTCACGCTGAATTTCTAGGTTCCCTCGCTTTATTTCTAGCTTCCCTCGCTGAATTTCTACGTTGCTTCGCTCATTTCCTAGGTTCCCTCGCTCAATTCCTACGTTGCCTCACTCAAATCCTAGGTTACCTCGCTCAATTTCTAGGTTCCCTCACACAATTTGTAGCTTCCCTCGCTCAAATTCGAGGTTGCCTCGCTGAATTTCTAGGTTCCCTCGCTTAAATTCTAGCTTATCTCGCTCAATTTCTAGCTTCACTCGCTCAATTTCTACCTTCCCTCGCTCAATTCCTAGGTTACCTCGCTGAATTCCTACGTTGCCTCGCTCAATTTCTAGGTTCCCTCGCTCAAATTCTAGGTTGCCTCGCTCAATTCCTACCTTCCCTCGCTCAATTCCTACGTTGCCTCGCTCAATTTCTAGGTTCCCTCGCTCAATTTCTAATTTTCCTACCTTCCCTCGCTTAATTCCTACGTTGCCTCGCTCAATTCCTACGTTGTCTCGCTCAATTTCTAGCTTCCCTCGCTCAATTTCTAGCTTCCCTCGCTCAAATTCTAGGTTGTCTCGCTGAATTTCTAGGTTCCCTCGCTTAATTTCTAGCTTCCCTCGCTTAATTCCTAGGATTCCTCGCTGAATTTCTACGTTGCCTCGTTCATTTCCTAGGTTCCCTCGCTCAATTCCTACGTTGCCTCGCTCAAATCCTAGGTTGCCTCGCTGAATTTCTAGGTTCTCTCGCTCAAATTCTAGCTTCCCTCGCTGAATTTCTAACTTCCCTCGGTCAATTCCTAGGTTGCCTCGCTCAAATCGTAGGTTTCCTCGCTGAATTTCTACCTTGCCTCGCTCAATTCCTAGGTTCCCTCGCTCAATTTTTAGCTTCCCTCGCTCAAATCCTAGGTTGTCACGCTGAATTTATAGGTTCCCTTGCTTTATTTCTAGCTTCCCTCGCTGAATTTCTACGTTGCCTCGCTCATTTCCTAGGTTCCCTCGCTCAATTCCTACATTGCCTCACTCAAATCCTAGGTTACCTCGCTCAATTTCTAGGTTCCCTCACACAATTTGTAGCTTCCCTCGCTCAAATTCGAGGTTGCCTCGCTGAATTTCTAGGTTCCCTCGCTTAAATTCTAGCTTATCTCGCTCAATTTCTAGCTTCACTTACTCAATCTCTACCTTCCCTCGCTCAATTCCTAGGTTACCTCGCTGAATTCCTACGTTGCCTCGCTCAATTTCTAGGTTCCCTCGCTCAATTCCTACGTTGCCTCGCTTAATTCTTACGTTGCCTCGCTCAATTCGTACCTTCCCTCGCTCAATTTCTAAGTTCCCTCGCTCAATTTCTAGGTTCCCTCGCTTAATTCCTACGTTGCCTCATTCAATTCCTACCTTCCCTCGCTCAATTCCTACGTAGGATTTGAGCGAGGGAACCTAGAAATTGAGCGAGGCAACGTAGGAATTCAGCAAGGTAACCTAGGAATTGAGCGAGGGAAGGTAGAAATTGAGCGAGATAAGCTAGAATTTACGCGAGGGAACCTAGAAATTCAGCGAGGCAACCTCGAATTTGAGCGAGGGAAGCTACAAATTGTGTGAGGGAACCTAGAAATTGAGCGAGGTAACCTAGGATTTGAGTGAGGCAACGTAGGAATTGAGCGAGGGAACCTAGGAAATGAGCGAGGCAATGTAGAAATTCAGCGAGGGAAGCTAGAAATAAAGCGAGGGAACCTAGAAATTCAGCGTGACAACCTAGGATTTGAGCGAGGGAAGCTAGAAATTGAGCGAGGGAACCTAGGAATTGAGCGAGACAAGGTAGAAATTCAGCGAGGAAACCTAGGATTTGAGCGAGGCAACCTAGGAATTGACCGAGGGAAGTTAGAAATTCAGCGAGGGAAGCTAGAATTTGAGCGAGAGAACCTAAAAATTCAGCGAGGCAACCTAGGATTTGAGCGAGGCAACGTAGGAATTGAGCGAGGGAACCTAGGAAATGAACGAGGCAACGTAGAAATTCAGCGAGGAATCCTAGGAATTAAGCGAGGGAAGCTAGAAATTAAGCGAGGGAACCTAGAAATTCAACGAGACAACCTAGGATTTGAACAAGGGAAGCTAGAAATTGAGTGAGGCAAGGTAGAAATTCAGCGAGGAAAGCTAGGATTTGAGCGAGGCAACCTAGGAATTGAGCGAGGGAGCTAGAAATTGAGCGAGGGAAGCTAGAATTTGACGAAGGAACCTAGAAATTCAACGAGGCAACCTAGGATTTGAGTGAGGGAAGCTACAAATTGTGCAAGGGAACCTAGAAATTGAGTGAGGCACCTAGGAATTGAGTGAGGCAACGTAGGAATTGAGCGAGGGAACCTAGGAAATGAGCGAGGCAACGTAGAAATTCAGTGAGGGAAGCTAGAAATAAAGCGAGGGAACCTAGAAATTCAGCGTGACAACCTAGGATTTGAGCGAGGGAACCTAGAAATTGAGCGAGGGAACCTAGGAATTGAGCGAGGCAAGGTAGAAATTCAGCGAGGAAACCTACGATTTGAGCGAGGCAACCTAGGAATTGACCGAGGGAAGTTAGAAATTCAGCGAGGGAAGCTAGAATTTGAGCGAGAGAACCTAGAAATTCAGCGAGGCAACCTAGGATTTGAGCGAGGCAACGTAGGAATTGAGCGAGGGAACCTAGGAAATGAACGAGGCAACGTAGAAATTCAGCGAGGAATCCTAGGAATTAAGCGAGGGAACCTAGAAATTCAGCGAGACAACCTAGGATTTGAGCGAGGGAAGCTAGAAATTGAGCGAGGGAAGCTAGAAATTGAGCAAGGCAACGTAGGAATTGAGCGAGGGAAGCTAGAAATTGAGCGAGGCAACGTAGGGATTCAGCGAAGTAACCTAGGAATTGAGCGAGGGAAGCTAGAAGGATCCTAGAAATTGAGCGAGGCAATGTAAGAATTCAGCGAGGGAAGGTAGAAATTAAGCAAGGGAAGCTAGAAATTCAGCGAGGCAACCTAGGATTTAAGCGAGAGAACCTAGAAATTGAGCGAGGCAACGTAGAAATTTAGTGAGGGAACCTAGAAATTCAGCGAGACAACCTAGAATTTGTACGAGGAAGCTACGAATTGAGCGAGGGAACCTAGAAATTGAGCGAGACAACCTAGGATTTGAACGAGGCAACCTAGGAATTGAGCGAGGCAACATAGGGATTGAGCGAGGGAACCTACGAATTGAGCTAGGCTTTATAAAAATTCAGCGAGGAATCCTAAGAATTGAGTGAGGGAAGCTAGAAATTGAGCAAGGAAACCTAGGATTTGAGCAACACAACCTAGAAATTGAGCGAGGCAACGTAGGGATTGAGCGAGGGAAACTAGGAATTGAGCGAGGCAACATAGAAATTCAGCGAGGAATCCTAGGAATTGAGTGAGGCAACGTAGGATTTGAGCGAGGCAATCGAGGGAACGTAGGAATTGACGAGGAAAGCTACAAATTGAGCGAGGGAACCTAGAAATTGAGCGAGGCAACGTAGGAATTAAGCGAGGAAAGCTAGGAATTGAGCGAGGCAACCTAGGAATTGAGTGAGGCAACGTAGAAATTGGAGCGAGCCAACATAGGAATTGAGCGAAGGAACCTATAAATTGAGCGACGGAACCTACAAATCTCTTTAAGTGATCAAGAGGGCCCCCTTTTCCAGTAGATGAGATTATGACGAAAGGTATTATCTCAACGCTTCTTTTCTCTCTCTTGCTCTTAAAAATCGTTGAATCCAAAGCCCTCAGAGAAGAAAGATCCTAGTTGCCTCGCTCAAATCCTAGGTTGCCTTGCTCAATTCCTAGGTTCCCTCACTCAATTGCTAGGTTGCCTCGCTTAATTTATAGGTTGCCTCGCTCAATTTCTAGCTTCCCTCGCTCAATTCCTATGTTGCCTTACTGAATTCTTACCTTGCCTCACTCAATTTCTAGGTTCCCTCGCTTAATTCCTAGGATTCCTAGCTGAATTTCTACGTTGTCTCGTTCATTTCCTAGGTTCTCTCGCTCAATTTCTACGTTGTCTCGCTCAATTCCTAGGTTACCTCGCTCAATTTCTAGGTTCCCTTGCACAATTTGTAGCTTCCCTCGCTCAAATCCTAGGTTGCCTCGTTGAATTTCTAGGTTCCCTCGTCAAATTCTAGCTTCCCTCGCTCAATTTCTAACTTCCCTTGCTCAATTCCTAGGTTGCCTCGCTCAAATCCTAGCTTTCCTCGCTGAATTTCTACCTTGCCTCACTCAATTTTTAGGTTCCCTCGCTCAATTTCTAGCTTCCCTCGCTCAAATCCTAGGTTGTCTCACTGAATTTCTAGGTTCCCTCACTTAATTTCTAGCTTCCCTCGCTTAATTCCTAGGATTCCTCCCTGAATTTCTACGTTGCCTCGTTCATTTCCTAGGTTACCTCGCTCAATTCCTAGGTTGCCTTGCTCAAATCCTAGGTTGCCTCGCTCAATTTCTAAGTTCCCTCGCACAATTTGTAGCTTCCCTCGCTCAAATCCTATGTTGCCTCGCTGAATTTCTAGGTTCCCTCGTCAAATTCTAGCTTCCCTCGCTCAATTTCTAACTTCCCTCGCTCAATTCCTAGGTTGCCTCGCTCAAATCCTAGGTTTCCTCGCTGAATTTTTACCTTGCCTCACTCAATTTCTAGGTTCCCTCGCTCAATTTCTAGCTTCCCTCGCTCAAATCCTAGGTTGTCTCATTGAATTTCTAGGTTCCCTCGCTTAATTTCTAGCTTCCCTCGCTTAATTTCTAGGATTCTTCGCTGAATTTCTACGTTGCCTCGCTCATTTCCTAAGTTCCCTGCTCAATTCCTATGTTGCCTTGCTCAAATCCTAGGTTGCCTCGCTCAATTTCTAGATTCCCTCGCACAATTTGTAGCTTCCCTCGCTCAAATCCTAGTTGTCTCGCTGAATTTCTTGGTTTCCTCGCTCAAATTCTAACTTCCCTCGCTCAATTCCTAGGTTGCCTAGCTCAAATCGTAGGTTCCCTCGCTCATTTTCTACGTTGCCTCGCTCAATTTCTAGCTTATCTCGCTCAATTTCTAGATTCCCTCGCTGAACTCCTAACTTGCCTCTCTCAATTTTTAGGTTCCCTCGCTCAATTCCTACCTTGCCTCGCTCAATTTTCAATTTGCCTACTCAATTTCATATTTGTCCCGTTCAATTTCTAGTTTGACCGCGAAGTGACTGAAATTGACAGCGAAGTGAATGAAATGTATTTTCAACCATCGACCTAATGGAATCTTGGAAAATAACTAGGGTGGTTGGCTAAAGTAGCTTCTCTTACCCCAAAATCATATGTGGTACGTCAAGTAACTAATTTTAGTTTAGAAGATATTCCTGTTAAATGAATAATGAAATAAATGAAAAAAAAGAAGAGAGAATTTTTTTGAAAGTAACCTGTAGCTACGATTATAGCTACGGTTATAATCCGTAGCCATGAAAACCGTAGCCATAAGTTCCTAGTTTTTTTTTTTTTTTGTTTTTTTTTTCTTTTGCTGTTGTAATCCCTACCGCCTTTTGTGGGTCCCATCATGAGGTCTGTGTTATATCCAAACCGTCCATCTATTTGGCGAGCTCATATTCAGGCTTGAGACTAAAAATAAGATAGATCTAACTATCAAGTAGACCACACTGTAAAAGGCAATGGGGAATTGAACGTCTACCATTGAAACCCTTTTAGGGGTTATAGAAGTTTTGGATCATTATGAAATTTGTTGTTCTTCTTCATCCAGGTCTTTGTGACCTATGAATGAACTTAGACGGGGAGGATTTCTCACAAACATCACAGTGGGTCCCCAAAAAGTTTTTAATGGTCGACGCTCATTCAACACTGTTTCCTGTAATGTGGTACACTTGAGATTTGCATATACCTCATTTTTGGTCGTATACCATAAAATGATATGGAAAAATATATGGACGGCATGGATGAATAGCATACATCATGGTGGGGCCCACAGACCACCGACCATCAGCCATTGGCCGGTGGCAGGGGGAGTACCCAATCCGTTTCCGTGAAAGGAGGGGTAGTTTCGTCCTCAAAGTCGCTGTCCGCACGTGCTAGTCTAGATTGGTAACTAAAGTTTGTATTCTTTCATAGAACCGCTGGGTAAAAGGTTTTGTCTACAGTGGTCATTTTCTCTCGAACATTCGTAAACGGAGAAGCTATGATACGTTGCACCACACCTTTTCACAGTACACACCCGTTTTAAACTTTCCAACAAAGTCAACCTTACGCTAATCCAGACCATTGGTTTGTTGTATCCCACGGTGGATGGAGATCTCGCCAAAATTTCATCAATCTAATTATCCAAGGGACCAACGTTAGTAACTTTTTCATTTGAGAGTACACTATTGCTGCATTTGCCTTATTAAAAATCTCCAAAATATAAAAATCGAAGATTACAGGATTCTACGGAGGATCCATCAATCTTTGGACATAATAGATTAACGGTCTGGATTTCTGGAATCTGGGCTCCACTTTTCAGAAGTGGAAACGTGTGTACAACTGTAACATAAGAAAAGATGAAATATAGCCGACTCGTCTTCAGGCTTCATCTCCATCACGGACTCCTTTTCATGTAGAACTGGAAGTTGCTCGAGCGTTAATGGAAGCTCTGGCAAATGCTGCAGTCTCTTCTCCCTTCTTCCAAATCAACCCCAGCAATGGTTCCAGGCTTCCGCTTAAAGCTCGAACACTTCGCTGCTTCAGGTAGCAGAAAACCTCTCTCTTACCTTTTCCGTCTTTTTAGTAGAAATTTTCATTTTATTTTCCATATGAAGCTTTTGATTTTGGAATCCTTTCGTTTTTTTCTTCTTTCGAAGATTCCTTTGAATTCCGTCGTAAGGAAATCGTAATATAATCTTTTCGATCCGACTGAGTCTTTGATGGTGCGTTGGAAACTCTTCATTGTTTGGATTGAAATGCTGACAATGTACTCGTCGTGGACCCCACACTCGTGGAAAATAAGGGATGAGGGAAAAATTTTATTGCCTTGAAGTTGTGAATCGTGTCATCTGACGATCACGGAGATTGAAATGATGGTGGATTTTTCGCAGAGGACTAGACCTATTTGATACTCTAGCTGTGTATGGTGCTTGATACGCAGGATCTCTGAAATCGTACATGAGGCATACTTTAACTAAAATTAAATCGGCTAAATTATTTGATTTACTGTCGCTAAGGGCCCGTTTAGATACCACCAAATTAGTTACTTTTTCTACTTACAGCAATAGGTAAGTAACTTATTTCAGATAAGTAAGTTTGGTTTAAGATCAATTATAAGTAACTTTTTTTTACTTAAAGTTACTTAATCACTTCAGCTTAATAAGTAGAAACCAAGATGAGCTACTTCAGTCATAAGGAGCTTATCTTAAGTTACTTACGATCCAAACGCCCCCTAAGTAAGTCCCAAAATCGGATTTTAGTTGAACAATCACAACCTTTGATTCGTGGACAAATGTTTATTGAAATAGGGCCATTGGATATTTTCGTTTCACCCAATAAAGGCCTGTTTGGATCGTAAGTTGCTTAAGATAAGTTACTTATGCCACAAGAACTTATCTTAGTTTCTAGTTATTAAGTAGATAAGTATGTTTGGTAAAGAACCTACTTATCAGCTTCTCGTCTACTTCGTCTCTCCTATGCCTCTCTTCAACAACTTATGAAAAGTAGAAAAAGCTAAAAAAATTAATTGAAGTGATTAAGTACTTTTAAGTAAAAAAGTTATTTATAACTACTCATAAACCAAGCTTAAGTTACTTATCTACTGCTATAAGTAGAAAAAAGTAATTTATTTGGTGGTATCCAAACGGGCCCTAAATGTCTGCCAATCGGATAGTCAGCTAATTAAATAGTCTAAATTAGGACCCAAGAATTTGGACTCTTTAATTTGAATGATTTGCATTCCATGTATGCAATTTCTAAGTTGTGCTCTTTCTTTTCAACTTTTGGTATAACAACTAGTATAACTTTAATGTAGGGGCATTTTCACACCGGGTTCGAGTGGGGTGGCCTATGAGATGCAGGGGCACACTCGGGGCGGGTGGCCCGTGTGAGGTGGGTGGCTTGTGTGAGGCGGTACTCATGTGATGTGGGGTGCACGAGGGGGGTTCGGCCGAGGTCCTAACCAATGCGATGTGGGGCTGGGCTATGAGATAAATGGATTAATTCGCCATGCTCTATCAATTCGAGCTTTTAGAGCAAATGGTTAGTTATCCTGCATCAAACTTTATAATGTTTTATTCCCAAAAGTAGGAAAGATGGGTGTGTCTATGAATTAAGGCAAGTGTAAATAGCAGCTCTCGAAGAGTTTGTGTAGATAGGATCGTATGCAAAAATAAATAGGAATGGGACTTGAAGGGGACAATCTTCAGCTTGTCTGAAAACCGACTCAATACATTTTTATAATGGGATGAATTTCATGTCTTTCAGACATCATCTGACACCTGAAAGGTCTCCCACAAAATGACTGATGAAAATAGTAATACTGAAGGGAAGCTTGTTCGACAAATCATGACTAACTCAATCTTAAAAAGTGTTGGGGATTTGTGCTGCGGAATCACACAGATCTAGATCTAGGATAGCAATCCTATGGCACCAAGCAATTACAAGAGAATACAAAGATTTAACGTGGAACACCCTGTTGGGAAAAAACCACGGCACAAAGCGACATAATTCCACTATGAAAGCATAAATTACAAAGAGAGAGGACTTACCCGATTCGAACAACCTCAAATCTCACCTTCGCTACACCCTTTAGAAACCTTAAAACCCTTTTAGGAACCCTTGAAAAACTTTTAGAAAGCCTTAGAATACCCTAGAATAGCCTTAGGGATCGCTTTTTATAGTTTAGGAAACTCCACTTACACACCTCTTTGAAACCATTTTAAATTTACGCAGTCCGCACAAAATCCGCGCAGAATCTGCGTAACCCTCAATTAGTCGAGCTAGGGCTTCGACTGGTCGAAGGGCACCCTCGACTGGTCGAGCAGTGCGGACACCTAAAGAACAACGCTCGCTGGACTTCAAGTCGGGCGGGCCTCGACTGGTCGAGTGGACCCTCGACCCGTCGAGCCATGCTCTCGACCGGTCGAGCAGCCCAGAAATCAGATTTAAGACATCTGTTTACAACAAAAACTAATTAAACCATAAGTCATATGGACATGCAGACCCCACAGTCCAATCAGACCATTGCTTTGGGTCCAACACATCATCATGCCTTTGGCTTGGTTCGGATCCCCAATTAGGCCATTCTAGACCATTCATGTGGACTGAAGCTTAATCCAGACGGTTGGATGTGTCCGCTTTTTTATCAGGACCCCTTGGATGGACATGATGTTCAATGATTCAGTTGGCCAGCTTGTATGCCTAGGATAAATCCTTCGATTGGTAGTGCGTGGTCTTGGATGGATCAAAGAATCTTTTACTCAGGTGCTGATCCATTTCAAGCTTGTGCTTTGAACTTGCTGTACTGCTTTTGCTGCCTAAGCATTAGCATTTTGAAACGAATGCTCCCTGCTTTTCATCTGAATATTCTTCTGCTTCTCCTTAGGGTCTGTTTGATTTTACATGGTACAGGTAAATTCTGGTAAATAAGTAATTATTACCTTTTCTCCTAGTTTGAAAACGTGAGAGTAATTCCACCTCGAAAATTGATACAAAAGTGTTGACTTAAATCTGTGGATCCCACCGTAATGTATATGATATATCCGCACCGTCCATCTATTTTATTAGAACATTTTGGGGCATGAGCCGAAAAATGAGGCAGATCCAACACTCAAATGGCCCACACGAAAGGAAACAATGACATTAATTCGTCCACCGTTGAAAGTTGTTTCCTTCACTGAGCCCATGTTGAGGTTTTTTCATCATCTAACCCGTTCATAGGGTCACACAGACATGGATAAGGGGAAAACACAAATATCAGCTTGATTCTAAACTTTTAAGGGCCCCAAGAAGTTTTTAATAGTAGGCATTTGATTCCCGCTGTTTCCTGTGGTGTGGTCCACTTGAGCTTTGGATTTGTCTCATTTTTTGGTCATGCCCTAAATTCAGCTGGCATAACAAATGAGCGGTGTGGATAAGTCACTTACATCACGATGGGCCTCACATTGATTTTGTAAATTTCTCGATTTAAGTATTAAAAAAGTAAGTTGTCACATCTGCATTGGAAAAGATGTGGTAATTACCTAGGTAAATAATTATTACCCATTTACATGGTAATTACAGTTGAGCCGAAAAATCAAACAGGCCCTTAGTACATGGGTTTGGGTGGTGAAGCTGCATGCTTAGGAGTCTCACTTGTTTCAATTTCATTTACTTTTGGAGTTCATTTGCCCCTGTTGACTGCTTTATTTCTCCTTTTAGGAAGGATGAGAATGGCACGAGCTCTTTTACGGAACCTTCACAGATGGAGTGAGTATGATTTGTTTTTAGATCTGTGATCTCTTGGTCACTTCTTCAGCAGTGACTGATGGCTTCTACATTTGATATGTGACCCAGGTTGGAGGTGCATAACACGGACACGATTCAGGTATGCAATGTCCCATTTGTTATGTCTTTTCCGTTCATCGAGCATTTCTTTTTTCACTTAGATGATATATGTTTTCTCAGGAGTCCATTGTATCTACCAGTAGCGGATTAGAAACGAACCATGATGACATTTGGAAACTTTTCAATGATGCTCAGAGGAGTAAGGCCCTGGAGAAGATTCTTTAAAGGTTTTATCTCTCTGCATGGGGTTTGGAGTAGTGCATTCCATATTAGTACTTTCTGAAACATTAGTGCATGTTCTCTCCTGTGTATAGACTGTGGAGGGTCTGTTTATCATTTTCTATCCATTATAGCTCAAATTTACATTCACGCCAGCACATAGTTCAAGTAATCTGCATGTAACATCATTTCCAAATGGGTCCATCTCTGTGCAAAGCCCAAGTAGTGTAGATCCTAGTTGCACTTTGTTCCAGGCATAGAGCAGTGCAGACCCTGTTTTACATCACAAGCATCTACATCTCTTGGTTCCACTTTCATGCATCTCTTCATGCATTTGGGTGACTGCTTTAACACTTTGGGAATTAAGAAAAATTTCACATCACTTCCTGCATCTGTTATTCAGTTGGCAACTATAGTTCCAACTCCAAGTGCTCCCTGGAAGCATTGATCGCGATTCAATGGTTGTTTACTGAATCTTGTGCAACTTCGTCAAAGTCATCAATCTAGAGTTGAAAGGTTTTTGTAGTATGATATCGATAATCATTTTATGTTATCAAGTTTTCACTAGAGTGCTCACATATAATTGCACTGAAATTATTTATGCAGTGGTATATGCACAAATATGCTTATGATGTATATCTGATGCATTTTGTTATTATTGTTTAGATATTCTACACCTTAATAAACAACGACTAATGGCCTTAGGGGAGCTCAGCAAGACCCAGAGAGAAAAACAACTGCTGCTTGATAGAATAGAACATTTGGAGGCACAAAATCAGAGTGTGGTAAAAGGTAATGCCTAGACATGAATTTATTATATATATATAAAATATGGAATATGTAGCTTCTATATGGTGCAAACTTTTTTTTTTTTGAATACATCTTTATTTTTCAAGGAATTCATGTAACTAACCTCAATTAATTGGGACAAGGCTTAAATGATGATGATGAGTTTCAACACGAGGTCTTAGGTTCGAGACCCATAGGTGGTGAAATCCCACTATGGTGTGTGTGGGTGTGTGTAAAAAAAAAAAGTATAACTGTCTACTAAAAATCTATAATGTACCCATAGAATTCAAAAGAACTTTGGAGAAGTCCCTTGACCAACTCAAATTAGATTTGAATGGTAATCGTGGTGTGCCATCACGACCGTTACGTAATAGTAACAGTGGCAATTATTACACGTTAACGGTCTATGGAGCTTTCCAAATGGGCAAACCTCACAAAAATGGAAATTAATAGATTTTATGCCAGGAAATAAATTTTGATCAAGTACCTTTAACCCTTGATTGCTCATGTGGCCCACCTGCGTATGCTAGATAGTGGCTGACTTTATCATGGGATTGGCTATAATAGTATTGACAACCACGGTACCTCCGATCAATTGACATAGACCACCCATCAACTCTTTGTTTGCAACAACCATTGCCCTCTACAATTTCAATTGACTATTTTCACTAGAAAAATAACCATCTTGACTATTTTTTTTTTTTCAATGATAGGAGACTTGATGATGTAGGACAATTAATCACTTGCTCTAAAAGCTCGAACTGTTAGAGTATGGCGAATTAATCCTTTTATCTCATTGCCCAGGCCCCACGTCTCATGGGGCCCTCGGTCGAACCCCTCTCATGGGCCCCAAATCACATGGGTACTGCCTCACACGAGCCACCCGAGTCACACGGGTGGGGCCCGCATCTCACGAGCCACCTGCCTCACATAAGCCGCCCACCCCGAGTGTGCCCCTGCATCTCACAGGCCACCCCATTCGAGCCCAGTGTGAAAATGCCCCCGCATTACTTGACCACACACTTCAAATGGTTCTTGTAATACAATCAAACATGGTGATTCTAACATTTCCAATTCTGACAATTTTACATGTGTTATCATCACCCATGTAAATTGTGCTGCCATCACATAACCTATATGTGGAAAAACAATCCCTGTGTGGTATCATATAAAATGAAGCACTCGAGTCCAAAATCCATTAGTGGTTCAAATTCTCTTGTGGAATCACATATGACAACACTTCCCTATCCTTAGAATAATTGCCTTTCTCAACTAGGTTTCCTTGGGAACCCTTTCCCTATGATGCTTGATCATCCAAATTAGGTGTGGAATTTTCTTGATTTTCCTTCTTGAGTTTATAATTTTCGTGCAAGTGGTCATTCTTACCGTAATTCTAACACCCTTCCTGTTTTATTCCCTTTTGACTTGGATATTTTTTGATATCTCCCACTGGTACCTCTCTCAATCTATCTTCCTCTAACTATCTTAGCATCACTAGAAGATTCCTCAAGTGCTTTTCTACGGGACTCTTGGGTGAGCAACGTGGATAAGATGGACTTCATATCTAGATCTTGACCGTTGCTGGAATTCATAATTAAACCATCCCACAAACATGGCATCGTACAAAGCAGAAATGCAACCTTTTCTTCATCGTCAATTTTCACATTGGCCACTGCCAATGTGCTAATCAGGGCATTAAATTATTCAATTGTTCTTGTAAAGAGGACCCTTCATCTTCAAGTTGTCCAGGTACAACTGCCATTGGAGAAAAATCTTGTTTCACATTGATTTCCCTTTGTACAAGTTTTACAATTTATCCCAAAAACATTTAGCAATGGTTTGATTGGGCACGTTAAACAAAACAGAATCATGTGTCAAACGCCGCCGCCTGAACATAGTATACATATTATACTTTAATGAAATGTCATCTTATAAAAAAAATACCGTTGAAAGAAGTCCATCAAATCATTTCCATTCAGGAGAGAACTTATGATCATCCCTTTAGGTTTGACTTTGGTTTTACCTCCCATCCATGGTATGTCCCAACAGATTCTAGATCTCAGACACGTTTTCCACATATACTGTTGATATGTAAGCATTTAGCAGTGGATGCTTTCCTTTTCTGATAACCCTTTGCCAGCCCAGCACTGTAATTTGCACATGCACTCAACTATTCCTGAGGTTTCTCTTTCAATTTTTTTTTTTTTTTTTCCGAAAGTGTACTTCTAAGTTCATTCTCTTGTGGATATTGACTCAACAGATTAACTTCTGGTGCTGCGCACTAACTGACAACTAGCCCAGGTAAAAGAGGAGGGTTGATGTTAGGCTGGGGAGCTGGTTATTGAACCTTTCCCCAGCAATCATGAAAATTTGTGTTTAAAATCTTGGCAAAACAGGATTCGTAAAAGCTGACCCCCAATTATCTGGGGCATGGCATCTTTCAAAAAAAAATAAAATAAAATAAAAATCTGGGACATGGCATCTTTCCCCCAATTATCTGGGGCATGGCATCTTTCCAAAAAAAAAAAAAAAAATCTGGGACATGGCATCTTTCAAAAAAAAATTGTCTGGGACATGGCTACAATGATGATGATAATCTCTCTCTCTCTCTCTCTCTCTCTCTCTCACACACACACACACACACACACACACACACACACACAAACTTCCAGCAGAAACTAAGGATCTTATTACTATGCTAAGATGTTATTCATGTTGGTATCTTCTTTGTTAGGTTCCGCAGTTAAAACAGACAATCAATCAGTTTGCTGCGAGTTGCTGCTTCGAATGGATTCAATGGTCCTTTCTGGTCTAATTGGCACAGAGGAAGCATCTGATCTCCGAAGGATGGTCATGGAAAAGAAAGTTAGTTTAGGTGATGCTTTCTGTAACATCCAGCAGAAAGCAGATACAGAACTGCTGACAGAACTTCGCCACTTTTCGGACAAAAGCAAACGGTATGCCATCTCATCAATTGACTGAATAATGTAATGCTCAAAAGCTAATGTGCCTCTAAAATATAGTTTCTGCAGGCACTATGTTTTCTGTACTGATAAATAATATATGTGAACACTTGAAGTAAAGCAGTATGCATGTATTCCATCAGTACCTGAATGGCAGTGACTCATCTACCATAGACATGTCATGCATGTAAATCAATCTAGACCATCCAAACCATGGGCCCTGTTGTGAATGGAACATTTACTGAAATTCACACTAATTAACCATTCTAAGCTCAGTGTTGATTATGAACAGCTGGCCATTTTCATTTTAACTGCCTATTTGATGGTCATGATGGCCATGAATTGGATGGTTAGGATAATCCAATTGGTGTGATTTTTGGGATATTCTCCATCAATAATGGGGCTAAGGATTTTAGTGGTTAAAATTGACAAACAAATTGCCCTACATATATGCCACATGGACACTATGAGTCACTACCATTTAGTCTAGCCCATGATAACTTTAGTTGCTTTTAGTAAATATGTTTGCTGCTGTCACAGTTGTTATTGGCTAAAGAGCAGTAAACTTGAGACACCTCAAAAAAGGAGTAGTGTTCCTATAAAATGCATGAAAGAGTCCAACATCATGTAGCCTGAACAGATGCAGATCAAATTAGACATACCATGGTGATTTGTATACAACTCCAGCAGATTGGATCTTCATGACTTAAAATCAAAACCTTTAAATTTCCCAGCATGCACCATTGCCAAGGTCTTCAACTCCTTAGGGAGCTGTATTTTACAAAGTTCTCAAAAGGGCAAACAATGGAACTGCTCTCACACACAATGAACAATAGGTAGACATTCACGTGGGGGTCATCTTTTATGCGTAAGTTTCCTTAACGTAGATTTAATCTCAGCCACTATTCTTTGTGAATCTCAGCCCTTGATTAGCCTTTACAAAACAAATGCATTTTAACATTAGTTGAGTGGCTACTGTAGTGCATACATTGCACTATTATAGCTTAACCCTTTTATGTGGATGTTTTTTTTTTTTTTTTTTTTTGGGTGAGAAACACACACTCACACACACTACCACCCCATGCACGCATGGGTTCTCGAACCCTTGACCTTAGATATGAGACATAGTGTCTACCACTGAGCCAAGAGAAGAGGTCCCCTTTTATGTGGATTTTGTATTTTATAAAAACCTTCATAGACCTCCCAATGACTGAAAGAAATACCTATCACTGAAATAAAAACTAAAAGAAGTCCTAAAATCTGTTTGATTGAAGGTCAAAATACGTGTGTAGCACACATGGGGCCCTCCCGATGGGTTGTACAACCCACAATTTCAGCCATTGGAGTCAACATCTTCATAAATCTCTTCTGGGTATCATCCTGGCTCAGATTACCTTTTTATCAACCTCACTTACATTACCTTACATTACCATTCTATCTCAAACCTGCAGATGGTGCATACGCAATTTCTTAAAAACGTGTGCAATTTGGAATCGTGCAGGCACGATCTGCAGATTTGAGATGTTCAATTCTGCCTTTATTTTCTTTCCTCATTTTTAATCGTAGTTTTTTGTTAATATCTTAAAAAAAAATCATAGTTCTTTGTTAATGTTGTCCATCATGCTCGTATTGTCATGTTTTGAGACCAATATATGACACTCATGTTCTCTCTTTCCTGAAATGCAGAATAGGTTTTCACATTGTGCACATCTGTACTGAAATGGCACCTATAGTTTCTGTTGGATCTTTGGCATCATATGTGACAGGCATATCTTGCGCGCTGCAAAGAAAGGGCAACTTGGTGGAAGTTATTTTACCCAAGTATGCCAAGAACTTGCACTCTTTTACCCTTGATTTCTTTTGGCTTATTTATAGTTATTCATTGGTGAAGTTCTTATCATCTAACTTTGCACAATGGTATGACGTGAAAAAAGAATGCACAAATGATGGATCAAGCCTTTTCTTTGTCTACATTGGAGCTGAGTACTTTTGGAATTATTATTTGACATAACATGAAGTGATGTAGGGGTTATGTAGGGATTTCTTTAAATTCCGCTAGGCATGTTGATGGGCTTGTCTTTAACATGATAGAATTTGGTTCAGCCCTCTTCATAGGCAGCCATGAAAAAAACCACGTGATTGGGTGATCCTTCCCATCTGATCAATAGCATTTAAAATGGAACATCAAGATCACTCAAATAAAAGTAGTCCCAATCGTCAATCTGTACCATCCATGTGGTGGGCCCCACATGGGCTGCTTATATTTTTAGAGAATCACATTGCCAGATGATGCTATTTTTTTTTTTTTTTTTTTGGGAGAATGGATGGCTATATAAAAGGGTCAACATATGGAATCCAATCCGTGCGAGTTTTTCATGTTGGCCAATACACAGTTTGCTCGACCAAACTGACAATAGATCATTTTGCACTATATACGTGTATGTGTACACACGCATTTGGGAGGTTAGTTGGGATCTAACCAGCAACCTCATGGTGCAATGCAACAGAATCTTACTATATCTTCCCAAAATTTCCTCAATTAACTTTAGTTGCGTGTTTCTGCAACTCTTGATGCTACAACTATTTTTTTCTGATTGAACTTTGCTGTATCTTCTTCCCGGAAATTTCCTCTTTTAAAACTTGGGCCATGGTTTGTTGTGTTTCTGCAACTCTAGATGCTAGAAGTTGTATTTTATGGTCAGCCATCCTCCAGATAATGGACGGACGAAGGAGCATGTGTCAGGTTCTCTTCACATCCCCTTACTAGAGACCCAAGCCAAAGCAATTGCCAACCAACTGTATTACTGATTATTCTCCTAATCTGTGTCAACTAACATAATTATATTAAATTGTTCTTGGTCTCGTCAAGATTACTGTTTATGGATTTCTTTGAGATGAAGTTCCTGAGCTACTGACTTGAAGGGGTCACCCCTTTTAACAGGTATTCAAGCCTGGACCTAGAGGAAGTACAGGGATTTCGGAAGTTGAAGCTGAGGTTCGTTCTTACTTTGGTGGTCGCTGGCATGGAAACAGAATTTGGACTGGGTGAGAAATGGTTTTCCTTTGTGCAGCATGAAGCATAATTTGGGCTCTTTCTCAGCACTATCTCCTTTTTGTTGTCCGGGCTTTTGTTGATTTTTTATTTGTCACTACTGTCTTCCTCTTGATTAGAACATAATGACAAACTAAGAGCACAAACTCATACTAGATGACCACTTACTGCAAGTTTGACAGAAAAAAAAAACCAACAACTGAGAGAAAAAGTAAAACCTCACTCATGTGCAGCGATTAGCCCACTGCACATGTGGCATGCATGCATGCCAATCTGGATTGTCCGAATGTTGGGCCAGTAATCATATGATCTAATCGTTCAGTTGGTGACCATCAAATGGGTGGTTAGGAAGTGGTCAGCTGTCTAAATTTGACTCAGGGAATCAGAAAGCTATTGTCGCCTGAACAGTTTGGTTTTCAGGTGGATCGAGTGGGCTTCACATATGTGTACATCCATGTGCATCAACCTGTGTTTAAGTGGTTTTGCTTCCCCACTCGCTTTTCTGATGTGTTAAGCAGCCTTATTGCCCCAATCTTTGGTTCGTCATCCTCAATGACTTGGACCGAGTTCATCGCTTTCTGTTGTGAGCACTCCCTTCCTAAATCACTGTCACAGATAAAGCAATTTGAGTGCCTGTCCTTAATCTTGGGCTTGCCATTACCATTTTGTAGCCTTTTGAAATCCTTTTTCTCCTTGTTGAACTTCCCCTCTCCCTCACTATCAACCTGTTAGAGTGATTGGCAAACTTGAACTTCAGAGCATTGTCAGCCTGTTAATGCTCCTCTTCATGAGTTGTTTAGCCATCACCAATGTAGACGTCAAATCTTGCATACCACAATGTTGTAATTCTTGCTTTAATTCAATTGCTCTCTATTTCTATGTAAACCTTTTTTGTTTTTGTTTTTGTTTTTGTTTTTGCTTTTGTTTTTTTTTTTTTTTGCACTGAATCATTTAATGTTTTGTGTTTAGGGTTATCTATGGCATTGGAGTTACATTTATCGAACCTCTATATCATTCATCGTTTTTCAACCGGGACAAGATATATGGCTACTCGGATGACTTTGAGCGGTAGGGCATTTATCTTGGAAGTTGGAACTAATTAGCTATCAATTCTCTTTAACCCTTAGTTCATAATTTATTGGAATTCATGGAAAATCATTCTCAGATAGATTCTCACAAACATTTTCCTTGCCATTCTAAAAGAAATGTGCATTGCATTTGGGGAACATGCAGGTCACTAGTGAGTGACTATTTGGATTCCAGGCAGCTGAATGTGTATTTGTTATTACTATGAACTGCTAGTGCAAAATGTTTGGCAAGGATGTTATTGCACAGTTTTTGGTGGTAAGCTAGGGTTTCACAAGTCCTTCGAGTTCATAGCTGTGTGTGAGAACTTATGATCTTTCATAGTGTTCCCAGCTAGATCATCCTTAATGATAAAAGATTAAATATGATCTGTGAATGATCACAAAGAGAATTTTCAAAACAGGGTTAGCAGACGCTTTACATCTTGGACACTATGTAACTTTGGCATAGACATGCAAAACCAACTAAGAAAACTTGAAACCTGGACATATCTGTATTACTTGCTTCAATAAAAACAATGAATGATGTAATTTATATCTGAAAAGAAAATAATTTAAAACTCATAACATATATAGTTATACATAAGTGATACCATCGTCATCATAAAAAAAATAAAATCACCATCATCATCATAAAAAAGGTATGCAAAAAGGGAATGGTAACTGTCATTACGTAATGGTAATTGTGGGGGACCAAGGTATTCCAAAATGGTTATGTAATGGTAACGGCGGTAACTGTTACGCATTACGGGGTCGTAATGATATTTATGGGAAAATTGACCTGTAAGGCTGTAACGGCCCTGTAACAGTATTACGAGGCTGAAATAGGTTTCTTAAAAAAAAAAAAAGAAATCTGTAACAACCTTTACAAGGGCTATAGTGGCTGTTACAGCCCATATCGTATTGGTAACAATGGTAGCCGTTATGGCTACCATTACCATTATGGAATACCTTGGTGGGGACCAGTACGCGTATGGGGGGTGTTAACAGCCATTTCAGAAAAAAAATTGGCCCGTACGATCTGATACGGGGCCGTTAAAGTTTTAAAAAATAATGCCCATAATGGTTCGTATGGTAATGGTTTCCATCATTGAATGGTTTGATCTATAACGCCCTGAGTTTTTAGGACCTGAGTATATGACCCGTTTCTCAAGAACCCGAGTGTTAACTTATAAAGAGTCAAAGTCCATATATATATATTTTTTCTTTCATTAGAGTAAACAGATAAGCGTAGAATGGACAAGTCAGCATAAAGGAAAATTTTTCATTTACATTTAGAGTATACAAGAGTTTGCCCATAATGACTTATACAAACCAATGTCTCTGCGTTAACATTACAAGATTTACATACATGAGAAATATATAAAAGCATATAAACGAAAGTCGTAAGATCGCGCAGCTTCCTTGGCAGGTACAACCACGAATCCTTGACCACCAAGATGGCTCCTCATCAGTCTGAACCTGCATATCACTTAAGCCACTTGTGCTACCTGTACGGTTATATATTTGATAGATGAGCGGCCAACTCAGTGTGAATTCCCCTCAAGATTACACACCGCTGCCTTAGCCAAGCATAGTTAAAACGACAAGGCAATCAAAACAATACATGATGCAGTCTTTTTATATGCATGGATGCGTGAATGCACATCGACCTGGGGATGCACATCCAGTCGGACTTGAGCTCGTCACCCATGCAATCATCGACCTGGGAATGATCATCCAGTCGGAACAATGGGTCGATAGTCGGTGGTCTAGGAGCTAGCGAAACGATATCCCAACAACTCTAGGGCAGGTTCTACAACATCTAGAATTTGCCACCCGTCATCGCAAATATGCTATGAATGCATGATTAACCAACTGTTATTAATTAAGTTACAATCAGCCAATTTAAATAACTCAATGGTCACTACGGGGGGCTCGTCACCCAGCGTAGGCCGACAACTCGGGCATAGTGTCTCATGACCACCATCCCCGGCTCATGAGATTCCCCCACCTTAGGATGCTTAATGAAACCCATCGATTAATGGCCAATCAAATTCGATAAGTAGGGATTTCCATCACATGGTATAGGCCACCAAAGACGCACAAGGAAATCATCAAAACATGAGACATGTGTTAAGGGCCTGTTTGATTTTCACCGTTTCACTGGGAAATGGTAAATCCCCTGGAAATGGGTGATTATTACCATTTCACCTGTTTGGATATTAGTGGGAATTTCATTTATTGGAAACCGGTTCAAAAGTTTCGGTAGTCATTTTAGGACCTCATCTTGATGTATATGATATATCTGTTCCGTCCATCCATTTTATCACAACATTTTGAGATCTGAGAAGAAAAATGAGTTAGATCCAACACTCAATTGGCCCAAACCAAAAGAAACAATGGCCCCAGGAAGTTTTTAATGGTAAGTATTTAATTCACATTTTTCTATGGTGTGGCCCACTTGAGCTTTGGATATGCCTCATTTTTTAGCTTATATCATAAATCCATATGACATAATGGGTGAACGGTGTAGATATATGATATGCATCATGGTGGGACCCACAAATATTTCCCATTTTTACGTTGAAAAAAGTAAGCCGTTCAATCAGCTATGGGAAACGTGCAACACTTCACTGCATTTCCCTGAGAAGTAATAAATGCCAGGGGAAAATGCATTTCTAGCGAATTCGCTGAAACAAACAGGCCCTAAATCGCAGCGGTTAAAGAATGTTCAGAATATTAATCGAGACGGCAAGGGTCAGGTAAGATTAAATCAAAGCGATTAAAGAGGTCATTTCAAGCCATTCAAGCGGTATGCCCTATGGATGGTAAATCCCACATTAATATTCCATGTCCCATATAACCTCTAAATCGAGGGCCTATTCCTCACCAACCCATCTTGTTACATCCTAAGTATGGGTTTACGTACACAAGGGGGATCACCCACCATTAAGTGTAGTGAATAGAGATCCATAAGCAACTCACAATAATCCATGATAAAACATATAATTATGGCATGCCAGACATAAGTTAATTCATGATAATCGCAATAAGCCATGATGAGAACTATCAATTTAAATTTAAATGGAAACCATCATGTAAGCAGTTATTGTATGGAATCATGTTCACAACTATCAAATATAATTCAAGTATAGGCCATGCCTTAAGAATTTATAAAAGATCGCATGTTATGAGATAAAATCAGTGATTCTAATAAAGACTATTGCTCAAACTAGTTTGGAAATGGAAAGCTTAAGGCGAAGAATCATCACCTCATACTTGGAATCGCCTACAAGTGTCGCAAAGTGCTTGCGCCTTTAGAATTGAATCCTAACACAATTCATGAACTTGTACCATTAGATCCAAGTTCTATGTACTACCTAGGTTTAAGATCATGGCCTAGGGTTTTGAATTTACTTATCTTAGAGTTTTGATGTAAAATTAGGATTTTCATCCTAGAGTTTAGTTCTAGGCTTATATTTTTGGGATTTGAACTCTAATTAATGTAAAATTAATTACCATGCTAACCTAGTAACCATAACCTAATTATTAACATTAACAATAGTATTAATATTAGCTAAACATGGTAATAATTAGTATTACAATCGTAATAAAATAGTATAATCTATTATTAGAGATAGTATTTTCAAGTGATGGATACCATGCTAACGTCATTAATGGGAGTTTCATTTATAGTAACTAACATTAGCGTAACATGTTAATAATAGTTATCATGATGATAATTAATATTATGGTCTACCATTATAAAAACAATACACCAGTAATTAGTAACGATATTATTTTCTTTTCTTGTCTACGATAACTACAGATCATTTACTAATGGTTTGGATTACTTAGAGTTCCATCCACTATTCTACTGTTGGGCTTTGGTTTAGGGTTAGAGATCTAGTTCATAAAAATAAATTTATGATAATGTTAGAAATGGAGTAATGATAAGTAATAATTGTTATTTAATACTATCAACACTAATCTTATAATAATTAATACACTAGTGACGGCATAAGAACAGCATTAATAATAATAGGTGTTGATATCTCATGCTAAAAATCGAGTATTATAGTTAATATTATCTAACAATAATTTCTAATGATGATTCCATTTTAACAATCCAAGTGAATGAAAGAATTGGAAGTTGACTTACCTGAGTTGAATGGGTCGGGCCCTTCATTGAAACTGGTCCAGTTGAGTTTTGAAGTGATGAGGATTCCCCAACCCATTTGTCCCAAAAAATGGCCAGTTTGGGCCTGGAATTATCCATGGCTAAAGCTTGTACTGGGCCTGCATTAAAGTGACCAGGCCCAACCGATATTTGTGCCCAACAAGGGTCCAAATAGGGCCCAAAATCACCCTCAACTAAGGGCCGAATTGGGCCTGTTTTAGCCCAGTTATTGGGTTCGAATATAAGCCCAAATGGGGCTGGCTTAGGTTGTCTCTGGCCCAGGAAATAGAAGGCCCAGAAGTGGGTTTGCATTGGGCCCTGTTCAGCCCAACTCGTCAGCCCTCTAGCTATTAAAGTGCGGCCCACCTGCAGTTCATGGTGCGGCCCACTGAGCTCCTTCTCAGGTGCGGCCCATCATGCATACAGCAGCATGGCAGCAACGCCAATCCACAACCCCTTCTTCCTTCTTCTCTCTTCCTGCTTCTCTTTTCTCTTTCTTTTCTGCTTCTGGACAGTCCAGACGTGGCTGGACCCATCGCAGGGGTGGCCCATCACGACAGACTTGGCCCATCTCGGACTCGAACTGGGCTCGGTTTGAGTTGGTGCAGGCGTGCAGCAACGCACCAGTCCTCACCCTCTGTTTCTTCTTCCTTCCCTGTTTTCTCTTTCCTTTTCTTCTCCTCCTTCCCTTTCTTCTTTCTTCTCTCTTCTTAATGCTGGGAATATCCAGCAACGCCTCCCAGCTCGGACAGGCCTTGGTCCGATCCAGCTTGAGGCGTCCCCGGCCTCCACTCGTCAGTGGGTTGAGCGACAGCCGCAACAACAGCCGCATCCCCTACATTCTCCCCTGTTTTCTCTCCCTCATTCCCTCCTGATTTCTCTCCCTCATTCCTCTCTCTTCTCTCCCTTGCCTTTCTCTTTTCCATTCGTCCTAACACCAACAACCGTCGGATGGACATTGATCGTTCAGGATTTAATCTGCCCGAAATCGTCACTCAAAACCGCGGGTAGAAACCGAAACCGAAACCGGTCCCGGTTTTGCTTTGTCAGGGAACCCTAAACCTCAAGGGGAATAGATGGCTACGATGGGTTCATTCTAGAGGTTGAGATTGAAAGAAGCCAGTTGTGAGGGTTGCCGGTTCGGCAGCGAAATGATCGGCGACAGTTTCCATTTTCGGAAACTCTGAACCTCACGCACTCTCCTTGCACTTGGTGCTATGTGCACACGCGTGTGCATGAATTTGCAAAAACAAGGTGGTTCCGGTCAGGCCCATGCTGCGCGCACGATGGAGGGTCTGGATCGTTGAGATGGTCCCTCAAGGTGGGCCACAACATGTCGCAAACGGACGCATCCGTCTGCTGGTGGAAAAGAAGAGAGACAGAGGTCTCTCTTTTTTTGGAATTTTCGGGTCAGCGCCAGCTGACCGGGCCTTCTTGGAATGGTGCACCGTGAGTGCACATCCCTGCCTTGCACTCACGCTTCGAGGTGGGGTCCACCATGATGATTGTGATAAATCCACTCCGTCCATTTTCTTTAGAGGCCCCACTAAAGGCCTCTGACCGAAGATCGGTCAGATCCAAAGCCTAGGTGGGCCCCATGACTTGCTTTGGGGCTCGTTTATGGATTTCCCGCTAATTTGTTGGTTGGATCAACCCGAAGTTGAACGTCAATGGTTAAAATGGTCTAAGAGACTATTTAAGCTAAGACTCGATGGTCGAATTACGGATACATAGCCTGTGCTGATTTTATAACACAAAAGATTATGTTATACTACTTTTAATGATATTATTTACTATTATCATCATCATCATCATCATCATCATCATTATTATTATTATTATTATTATTATATTCACTATTATTATTTCCCCCACGTATGCATGCATTTTAGTCATGTTGTGGGTCCCACTTTGTAGGCTATTAGGATTAATCCATCCCATGACTTTATATTATTAAACACCTAATTATTATTATTAAAATTATTTTCTAAGTTGTTTATTGCGTTTGCATCTTGACCAACGCCATTCATTCACTTGATCAACCGCCTATAGGGCTTTTGATAAGAAGGATTTTATTATTTTAAATTTGTAAGTGAACGTCCACTCATCAGTTCTCGTCATCCTAATGATTCAAATGATTCAATGGTTGGATCTTCAATCGTTAACGGTCCTAGGAACTTGTTCGAGTGATCAGGACGCCCTATGGCCCATAATGGAAGATTAGATGGCCAAACTCGCAGTTGAATAGGTTCGTGATCTAAACCAATAGCTACTCTTAAGGTTTAATGGACGACTTTAAGGTCCAACGGCTGACTCATTGTAAATTGTCGATTAATGGCCTCAGATCATTTCACCCAACTAATTACTCGATGATATAGGGTTCTAAGGGCGATCATACAGAGTCTAATAGTTAATCTAGAATTGAATGGCCAATCCAGCACATATGAGTGGGGATTTCGCTTGGCCAGACATCATGGACTACTGAACAGTGGATTAGATGATCCATATTAGCCTTTAAATGTACTCTGAGGCTAGTGGGTGTTTATTTATGATCACGAGAATGATCAAGACATTCCATGGTCTACAATAGATGGTTTAACCCTAGATGAAGATTGCTTTCGACAGTCAGATTTAGACTACAATGAACATGAGTGTTTGCTTTAGCTAGGTTTGTATTTATACTAAGCTTGGTTATACGGTAACACCCGAGTACTGAAAAGTACGGGGTGTTACATGATCATAATAGCCTTCTCCTAGCTAATATTGGATTTTGAAAAGGGTTTCAAAATAAATCTACTTTCAAAATATTGTCTTTTATAAAAATTATTTTAATATTTTAAATGGGTTGTTGCCTTAGTGATCAGGCTCAGTTTTCATACGAAAGACTAGAGTTCAAGTATCTTTAAATGCATTTTGACACCTTTGATTCTGAGCCACTTGGCGCACATGTGGATGGCATGTGTGCATCATGTGGCAAGCACATGGACATGTGATGTGTGGGTTGCCTTATGGCACTTGGCTATTGGTTGAAATCTGTCTCTCCTTTGAATTCAAACAAAAGAAATGGAATGAAACAGTTAAGAGGATTCAAATGGCAAAAGGCATGGACTTAAAGACAAAAGGTTCTGAGGCGTCTTTTTAAGACAAAAGGGTTCCTTGAAGAGGCACTGGGTCCATAAAATCAATACCATCCTCCGACTTGAGAGCATCTTCCCTTTCCTCCCTCTCCCTTAGAAACTCTTCCTTTTTACATAAATATCAGCAAATAGTGAATGTGGTAATGCCCCGAAGGGATCCATCAACTTACTCTCTATGCAATGTCCTTTATCCATTCAAAATCAGTCAAACTCGCACAAATCTATTTTTCATCAAACCAGGGCTTAGCAGTTGCATTGGCCTAAATCATGCTCATTTGGTTAGCCAATTAAAAATCGTCTGGTTTCACCTAGCTTGATCTACAGTTTAACCAATATGGTTTAAATGTGGAAAATAAATGTATCCTAGCAATTTTGGGTAGATTTTGTGGAAAATGTGTGAACCTTGGAACCATATAATCCATGGTATCAAAAAACAGTAACATTAATTGAAAAAAATGGCCTGTAAGAGGCCAATACAGGGAAGTTATGGGGCCGATACATTTTTTCCTTGAAAAAATAATCGATTGTTACAAGTTCGTAATGGCCTGTATCACAATGGCCATAAGGCTGGCCGTTACAGTCACCATTTCTATCATTGAATACCTTGATGTAATCTGATTTGATGTTTCCATGATTGCTTGACAGGAGTTTACCCTATTTTATATGGAGGGAGCCTCTGGGGAAGAAGGAAACTGATGTGGGATTAAACTCTGTATGATAAAAACACATAAGACAATGACAGATAATGGGACATTTCGTGCATGTATCTTCACCACTAAACTGAATGTTTCCTTAATTCTGTAAATGCAAGTTTTTGACGTGATGATTTTGAGTTTGGACCTCCCTAAATACCACTTGGTAACTTAGTTTTGTCATTTAAGAAGGGGTACTCAAGTCCTTGATGTGTATACCTAATTCCAGAGTACTTTGTTAACCACACGAACGTTCTCATAATTCCACAAAAAATGAATATCTTGTTCACATTTTTCTGATAGAAGCTTGCTCAGATCCTTTCAGATTTACCTATTTCTCCCGTGCATCCCTGGATTACTTGGTGAAATCAGGAAAGCAACCTGACGTTTTGCATATACATAATTGGGAAACAGCTATTATGGGACACTTTTTTGGGATATCTTTGTTAACCAGGTAAAACACAGTTCTCCCCTTCCAGCTATTACATCATTTGATATAATATTTTATACACCATGCTGGATTAAATTTCTTTGTTTATTTTGTGGAATGGGGATCTGGTACTGGAAAACTTATAATGCTTTAATTGATCAGAAAAATTCTACTTTATTCTTTCATAAAGAACATGTTACTCATGTTGAGCTGTTTTGTATTGTCAACATAAGTGTGAGGTAGTTTGCATCTAAAATTCTTTAGGTGTAGAAGTCAACGGCACTAAGGTGACTACCTCTTGCCAGTTCATAATAGTGAAATTGTAGAACTTAAAAAAATGAAAATGGTTGAACTATTATTTGATTAGGGGAAGATACACTTATTAGACTTGTTATATTATTTCCAAATTACTAGTTCAAAGTTTTGTCATCGACTATAGAGGAGATACTGTCATCGTCATCATCTAGACCTTGCCCTAGCTAATTGGGGTCGGCTATATGAATCCTTTCTACCATTCCATTCTATCACGGACCATATCCTCAAGTAAACCATAGGTCATCAAATCTTTTATTAATACCTCCACCCACATGTCCAAATAGTTCTTGGTCTCCAATACACATGTCCAAATCATCAAAATCTACTTTCCCTCATCTTATTACTTATTTGGGTTGCTTGTAAGTTACTTTAAATGCATTCATTTCTAATTCTATCATTGTTATGTCACTCATCCATCTCAACATCTTATGATGTAGGACCGATGCATGAACCAAATAACATGTGGGATGAAGTAACAAAATTAAGACAATTAACTAAAAAAAAAAAAAAACCACAAACGTCGCCATGATCATCACGAATACCATGAAAACCAAAAGAACATCATGCATAATCCTAGCCTAAGTTACCAACATCGTCACACGAGATCATTAAATAAAAGGAAACTGGGATCTAATGGATGTAGGGACATCCAATTAGCATATGATATAGTCTATTTCAAAGTAAAGAACTTAATACAACCTAAGGTAAAAAATATGGTTTGGGTAATTGGGAAAAGTAGGAAAGATAGGGATTTTAGATTTAGGGTTAGGGTTTCGGGAATGAAAGAAAGAGGTTTTAATATAAAGATGATGGAAAACCAAAAGGGGCAAGGTGTGGCCGTACGGCCAACCCAAAGGATTCACATGTGTGGCGTGGGATGGATGAGTTTAGATGGGTTAGGGTTTGGGATTGTAGATGGGTAAAAGAAAGATGAGTTTATGAGAAGATGAGGGGTTAGGATGATAAATTGAAGAACTTGAAGAAAATACCTTGATGGAGGGGAAAAGATATGATGGTGTGGGCATAGATGGAGACCTCGTACATCCGTTGATGAAGATTGGCCTTGCACCAATCTTTCTTCCAAATCACATGGAAGTATCTTCAAATCTCACGAAGATGGAAGAAGAAAGCAAGAGCTCTCTCTCTCTCTCTCTCTCTCTCTCTATGTCACAAAATTCAATTGGCCCACCCTCTTTTATAGCTCCAAGAAGGTTCAAAAATTACAATAAACACCATGTTTTGTGAATTTTGATGAAAATAGCCCTAGTCTAACTAAAATCAACTAAAAACACTCATAATGGTGTCCAAACATGACATAAACAAAACTAAATCCTGTAAGATGATAAAATTTGAGAAAAAATAGTGTGGACGATCCACGGTCAATGGCCCGATCATGCGATCCAACGGCCCGATCGTCACGTACCTCCAATCCAATGGTCCGGATTACTCCATAAAGCAGCCCATGTGCATCTTCCCAGTGTGGGGTCTTCCAAATGCTGACACATGCACATGGGGTCTTCAACACGATCACGGGTACTCGCCTAGCCATAGGGAAATCGGTGTGGCCCGCTTCCTTTGATACGTACGCAAAGGTGTACGTGAAGTGATGTCCTCATCATCTTAGTTTAGTTTCATTCTGTGAATGTGTTGTTCCTTGACTACTCAACATTCTCTCTCATAAAACATGATTGGTCTTATAGCTCTTTGATAAAATCTCTCCTTTTGTTTGGTGTAGTTGTATGTTGTGGTCACATAAAACTCCAGCACATCTCCACTTCATCCACCCTACGCTTATTTTATGAGCAATTAGGCATCTCCTTCTCAATCCCTCTGTCCTCTTGAATTATCAACATAAGATATCGAAAGTGGTCATTTTGGGGTACTTGGCCATCAATCTCAAATAATTTCCTTTTTCCACTCCTATTGTTACTAAAATTGTATTGCATATACTTTGTTCTTGTCTGGCTAATTTTAAAACCTTTAGATTCTAAAGTATCATCTGTAGTTCCATCATTGCATTTGCCCCCTTGTCTCCTTAATCAAAACTTGTTCATCTGCAAACAACATACATCATGAGACATCTTCCTGTGAACGCATAGTTAACTCTTCCCATAACCAATGTAAAATGATGCAAACTCATTTCTAACTCATGGTATAAGCCTATTGTAATTGGAAACTCACTTGTCTCTCCACTAGTGATCGTCACATTAGTTATGAAGGGATCCTATACACATGAAAATTCTTTTAAGAAAATATGTCCATCTATTCTGCAAGGCAAGCATCAACTACTTAGCCTTAGATGGATTTTTATTATTTATGGTTGCTATATTTCTCGGATGCCTTGATTGTGGTTTTTTTTTTTTTTTTTTTTTTTTTGTAGTTGACTTTCGTGAACTTTATTGATTATTTAGTTTTAGACAACTAACTAATTTTGGCCTGATTTGGTAGCAGATGCTGCTTTTGTACATATGTACGGACTGAAATTTCAATATCTTGTGAATGCTCTCGTTGTACATTTGAAAAAGAATTTATGCCTTACAACTTGCTCATCTCCTATAGGGACTTGGAAGCACTAGAATACTATTCACATGTCATGGCTTCAATTCTCAGGCAAGTAACTGTTGATTTGCTTGGTTTTTTATGTCGACATGAAAAGATGATTTTGTTATGTGGAGGTGTTTTTTTGATCTCGTCATTAAGAGTTGCTTTTGTTATGTGGAGGTTACGACTTATGACTGATGAGATTCCTACTGTTTTAGTGTTTGGAGAAGCCGGATAAGTTAGCGCTATGTGGCCTTGATCCTTCTCGACTTCACCGCCCCGACCGTCTGCAAGATAATATCAAGACGCATCTTGTTAACATTTTGAAGGTAAATAATTGTACTTCCTTTTAAGAGCTTACTGTTTTTACCAGAGAATAAGTTACAATTATAAGCATGTAATTCCACTATATTATCAGGGCCTAATGCAACTTGGTCGACCTTTGTTCATTATTCATGAAAAGAAAGAAAGCAAGATCATCAGTATGAAGAGATTACACAGCTGTCTCTTTTTAGAATCTGCACAATCTTGAATTTTGCAAGTCTGTGTGTATTCATGTGTTCGAGAAAACAGAATTCGTCATGTTCAATGTTGTATGTAAATGTGGAAACCGAATGTTTGATGTGTCCATAATAATGATGATTTCTATGATTTATAGATATGGGAGGGTAGAAATATCCAAGTTCCGCAAGAGTAAAGGTGAAAATTTCTAGATTCAATGTATCACAATATATTAGTTGACTCATTATTGCACTCTGGAGGGACAAACATATTTTTGGTCATATTGCCTTTGGACATATTGTGCATATACCACATTTTATTTTTTCAATGAAATCAATTGCCAATTGCCTTGGCCAAATTCAAAATGATATAAGAAGAAATAAAAGGAAAAGAACTAGCAAGAGAGATGAAAGAGGAGAGAAGAAAAGAAGGAAAAAAGGAGAAGTTTTGGAGAGCTTAACCCTAGATGTGTCAGCCCCCTTATTATTTTATAGGCAACTTTGGAAAAGATTACAAATAACACCGTCCTAGTACTCGCCTGACCAAAAACAACTTATTAGTACTAGTATTACAAAAAAAGCCATTCTAACCTCATTTCTCAACACTTCCCTTCAAGTTGAGCATAGATATCTATCATGCTTATCTTGCTAAGAACATATTCTGATGTTGTCTTAATACTCACTTAGTGAGAATGTCAGCCAGTTGATTGTCAGCTGGTATAAATGGTAAACAAGATCTTGTGAGATAACTTGCTCACAAATGAAGTGCGTATGAACTTCAATATGCTTGGTATGATCATGCTAAACTGGATTTTGTCTAAGAACAGATTCTAATGCTGTCTTCATGGTTCCCTTAGTGAGAATGTCAACGAGTTGATTCTCAAGTTGGTATAAATGGTAAACAAAGATCTTGGGAGATAACTTGCTCGCAAATGAAGGGCCTATCAACTTCAATATGCTTGGTATGATCATGCTAAATTGGATTTTGTCTATCCTAATGGTTGCCTTGTTCTGACAAAACAACTTCATAGGAGCATCTGCCTTGACTCCCAAGTCACACAACAGAATTTTCAGCCATAATAACTCTACTACACCATTTTCCATAGGCATGTACTCTGCTTCAACGCTAGAGTTAGGCACCACATTGGTTTCTTGCTTCTCCAAGTGAACAATTTCCTCCCACAAAAGTGCAATATCCTGTAGTCAGCTTTCTATCATCTACCACCAGCTCAATCTGCCTCTATGTAGCTCTTTATGCATAGATGGCCATATCTACAAACAAAAGACCCTTCCTAGGAGATGTCTTCAAATATCTCAAGATTCTATCAACCACCTCCAAGTTAGGAACCCGTGGAGCCTGCATAAACCTACCACCACACTTACTGCATATGTTATATCAGATTTGGTGAGAGAGATAAGAGCAGTTGGGTAACCAACCTCAGATACATCTCTTTATTCAGTAACAATTCCCCTCACTTCGGCGTAGCTTATGATTATGATCAATAGGAGTGTCTGTTGGTCGGGAGCCTAGCTTACCAATCTCCTTTAGTTAGTCTAAGGTGTAGTTTCTTTGAGATATAAAGATACATTTCTTTGATCGAGCAGTCTCTCCCAAGGATATGAATATTGGTATCGAATTTGCCGATACAGCCATGTCATATCCATATTGATGCAAGACAATACGCAATACAGGGTCATATTGGCCCGATATGAAAAAATTAACCTAATACGGCCGATACAGGGCGTATCAACACCGACATGGCCGATAAAGGCTGATATGCTCATTAAAGTCTAATTTTGAATTTTTTTTTTTCTTGAAAATTGCACTCGTCTTCTCGCTTTTTTTTTTCATTTAAATTATGGAAGAAGCTTAAAAACTCATTTTAGGCTAGATCTAGACCTATTTTGGGATCAAAACAAATGATTTGACTCGGATTTGACAAATCGAAGCAAAGTGGACCATAATGAGAAAAATCAGAAAGAAGGGTAAACATTCACTTTCTTTTTGATATTTTCATCTTATTTTTGTTGTATTTCAATGTAATGGGCCCCAGTTCACCAAATCATGCTTGATTTGTGTTCAATTAGGCCCCATTTAGTTAACCTTTAACAAGTCAAATTGACAGACAATATTCTCATCAAAATGGTCCGATACACCATCATATGCTTGTCTAAAATACAAAAAATAATTGATTATTGAATATCTTATCACTCTTTTTTTCATGATATTTTTCCTAATTCTTTGGCTTCAAGAAGAAATCCTGACCGATATGGGTTGATATGGCCCCGATATTGATACGCGATGTTGTGTCATATCATATTTTCGTTAGGCCGGTATGTCGACCGATACTTCTTAGTGCACTTTTTTGTACACTTTGTTTGTCAATCACGTGAGTCCTTGTGTCAGGGAGTCGGTTGAGCCCTTGGAAGCTGAAGACCGAAGACACAAGAGGATATGGAGCATCAGGGAGCAAATATCAAATATATGAGGTGCCTTGGTGACCCTAACCTTGACCCAAAACAACCCTTGAACCTCTATATGATCATGACCTAATAGGTAAACCAAATTGCCCAAAAACAGCAGACTCATAAGTGTCATCGATCGATTCCGATCGATAAGTCGATTGATCGGGCTCGAGTGATCGAACATGGCCGAAATTGTCCAGCAACAAACTCACTAAATGCTAGATTTAGAGCGATTAATCGATGCATCACCTAATCGATTGAAGGGGAGTTCGATCGATCGATCAATCCGGCCGATTTCTGCCTGTTTTTTTACCATTGGAACTTGGTTCCTATATATAGGGCATTTGGTATTTGGGCTTTTTTATGGGGTTTCTGTGCAATAGAAGATTAGGTGTTTTTTCACTCAAACCACACATCCTATACCTCTAATCCCGTGAGTTCCAAGTCATCTTCCTTGAGATTTTTACTCTAATGAGGATTTCAACCTCCACCTTGAAGATGATCTTTAGCTCCACTATTTTCTAGAGTTTAGACCCAATCTTATTGGCATATCTTTTGTCTAAATCCTCTAGAAGCCTCTTATAGGTGAATCCCCTAGGATTTCAATAATCCCATTAGTTGTAGGAGATTCTACCACCTTCCCATCACTTTGGTCACCTTAAATGGAGCATCGCATGCAAGCTGTTTGATCTTGGAGCTGAAGCACTGACAAGCATCGACATCAACGATTGGTGGAGCAATTGAGGTGCAGGTTCAAACACGGGAGAGCTTTGAAGAAGCGACTCAAGTACGATGCATTAAAGGGGCTCAATTCGATAACTGTCAATTTGTGAGTCTATATACTCTCTTTCCTTATATAGGATTGATAATAAGAGTTTGTAACCCAAAGTCGATAGGTTCTTACGTAGGATCTAGGCTCTCGTGTATGACCGAATTCACTGGACACGAGTGTGTACGTATTAGTCTCCGTGAGAGCCTCCAGCGGGAGTAAACGTAGGTCCTTGGACCAGGACCGAGGTTTTTTGTTACCTGATAGAAAACTAACTAAAGTCTCTTACGGGAGCCTTTGGCGGGAGTGTTCATTAGGTTCTTGTGTAGGACCTGTGTCCTTGTGTAGGGCTGTAAAGGTTAGAGGTGAACCTGATTTAAAACCTCCGACAATGAATACTGGTACACTCATGGAGAGTGTGTCTGCCGGGAGTGGGGTAGAGAAACCGAACCACTATATATGCTTGTGTTTGGAAATAATGTTTGCAATTCTATTCTTGCTTATGTGTTCATTAGTTAAATCATATGAATGCTTGAATCAGATTATATGTTAGGCACCTAACTTATAAAGCACACACAAGCATACTATCATTTATAGACTAGTTGCTAGAATTTGCGAATCTATTGTAGTCTATGTGATTGGACCTATTATTGGCTTGGAAGGCCTTAGTATTAAATTGCCTTACTTAGTTTAATTGGTAAATTAGTTTAAGTTACGTAATTGTGTTTTAATTGACATAATTTTTAATTGGTCCTATTCACCCCTCCCCCCTCTAGGGCATAGCCATTCATTCTATAGCTCTGCCAAGCTTTCACATGCCGTGGTAGACTATTCAATGCAATTTAATATTAATGTTCATAACCGTGATCTCTATATCCAAAAATATTTCATATGTCCTAGATCCTTATTCTCAAATTCTTTTGCCAAAACATCATTTAATTTTTGTATCTTCTGAAATCATTTCCTATCATCACAATATCATCCATATAAATAATCAAAACCATAATCGATTGTTCCCATCGCTTCACAAAAGGTGTATGGTTGGCCTGACTCTGGGAATATCCACTCTTCTTCACTGCCTAATTGAACCTCTCAAATCAAGCCTGGAAAGATTGTTTAAGTTCATAAAAGGACTTCTTCAACCTACAAACTTGTCCTTCATTGTTGGGGAATATGAAACCAGGTGAGGGAGGCATTTACACTTCCTCCTTCAAGTCTCCATGGAGAAACGAATTCTTCACATCTAGTTGATATAGCGGCCTAGAAAAATTAGCTGTAAGAGAGTATAACCTATATAAAATTCATCTTGGCTATAAGTGCAAACGTTTCCTTGTAGTCATTAGGTGGGTACCCCTTAGTGATAAGTTTGGCTTTATACGTTTCAAAGAGGGGGAAGGGGGGCTGTCTAGGATGGTTGAACTTCACTAGCCTACCATGGCTAATAAGTCTCCCATGTATGATGAGTTTTCCCATAATGGTTGCATCTCATCTTATCCTTCTTATTAGGTGCTCTATTCTTTTGATTGGATCCTTTTGCACCCTCAAGAGGAGCTAGAAGAGACTACAAGAGCTGAACGATTGCTGTTGGAAGAAATTGGCTGCATGCCTTTCTTCTACTATTCCTCACTCTAAACCAGGGAATAAAGTTGGTCCAATAATGGAAGCTTATCTTTGCCAAAATCTGTACATTGTCTACTCTTGCTTAGAATTCAAACCAGCTAAGAAATCAAATGTTCTAATCTGTTCGACCTGTTTTTTATGTCTGTCCCTATTAGCATTAGTATCCCATTGTAACAATTGATAATGTTCCAACTCTTGCCATAGACTTTGAATAGTGGAATAATAAGTAGCTAAGTTCTTCTCCCCTTGATGAATAATAGCAATTTCATAGTGTTGCTGATAGATATGAGCAATATTTTGCCACTGGGAATAAGTTCTTGTAACTTTATCCCAGTCTTCTTTGGCTGTCCACATGAGCAATAATCCTTTGCTAATATGAGGTTGCATGGAGTTAAGTAACCAAGACATCACCATCAAGTTCTCTTGCTCCCACTTATCATATGAAAAATCATTAGTAGCTGGTTCCTTCTCCCGGCCGTTCACATACCCTAGTTTTCCTTGCCTGCCAATACACATTTTGGTGGATTAAGACCATTCATGGAAATTAGTGCTATTCAATTTCATAGTTGTGATCTTCACACAAGGATTGTTATCATAAACACCGATGGTTGATATGGAACTTGTGGTCCCAGAAACATTAAAAGTAACCTCTGAACCACTTGTAGTCAACATTTTCCACAGAAAACAACTCATTTTTTTTAAAGGACAATAGTAACTGTTTTTTATTGAGAGGCTACACTGACAACTGACAATGCAGAAAAAATACATCCCAAATAGTTAATCAGATTACAACCTAGAATCACAACCCAAACATAGACTTTTGATTGCCACATTATCTCTTCCCACAATCGACGTTTATTACAGAAAACATCGATTATTGTGTTATCTCCAAATATTCCACAGGACTGCTAGTGAGATGAGACGCCATGTCAGAAGCAAAACCTGTGGCATTGGACTTCCATGCCACACCCAAAATAACTCAGTGACCGATTGAGGCATGGCTCACTGAGAACCAAATGCTTGTAGGAACATGTTCCATACATGTTGCATAAATGAGCAATGAAAAGGATGTGATCTATAGACTCTGCATCGCTCATACACAATAGACAAATGTTGGGAAGGACCATTAATCTATTCTGGAGATTATCTATAGTTAAGATTCTGTTTCGATTGACTAGCCAAGCAAAAAATGCCACCATAGGGGGTGCCCCATAGAACCAGAATGCATGAAAATTTTTTGGTGAGCTCGAAGTTGACGGTTTCCTAAGCATCATGTAGAACCCGATTGAAAATCTTCTATTCAATGATCTCTTAGATACCCATTGATATTGAATAGCGGAGAAGGATGAATGTTGTGGAGCAGCCCTAGAAGAATTGCTAGATCTGTTGCCTCATCGTCTGTTAAGGCTCTTCGACATGGGGAACACCATGTTTCTCCACCATTTGTATGGGAGAAACAATTGGCAATTGAGATATTCCTCATGGGTGCTAACCTTGCCAAGGATGGAAAGTTTACCATCAAAGGCTTTTCTCCACACCAAGACTACTCCCAAAAGCGAATATGTGACCCATTCTTGAGAGAGAAGACCACACCATGATTGAACAAAGAAGCAATTGAATCAATGGCTTTCCAAATACCTAAAGCTCCATAATATGAGGACGTCTTGATCTCCTTGATAGAACAAGGTTTTGGAAAATTCTCCTTGATATTTTTCTATATGGCTTCAACCTAATGTTGGGTTTAAATAACTACTCTACAAGTCTAAACAAGGAAACCTATTTAGAGCTTCTCTATACATAGTATGTTACAACTAATGATAACCCATGACAGTCATATACACAATATTCTCATACCCCCCCTCAAACTGATGTGGGATAATGAACCAACATCAATTTGCCACGGAGAAACCTATGACGGGATGAGGTCATAGTTTTGGTAAAGAAATCAACAAGTTGTAGTTCTGATGTCACATGAGGAAGAGAAATGATTCCAGCTGTGTATTTCTCTCTCACAAAGTGGCAGTCAACTTCAATGTGTTTAGTGCGCTCGTGAAATACTGGATTGGAAGCCAACTGAATAACACTGAGGTTGTCAGCATGTAATGGAGTTGGCAAAGACAAATAAATCCCAAGATCTGTCAATAATCCCCTGAATCAAGTAATTTCACGACATGCCTCTGGCATTGCATGGTATTCAGCTTTTATGCTGGATCTAGATACTGTGGTTTGCTTATTACACTTCTAGCTAGCCAATGATTGTCCCAAGAAAATATAATAGTCAGTAGTGGACCGTCGTGAAATGGGACAAACTTGCCCAGTTTGCGTCAGAGTAAGCAGATAATTGTAGATCATGCGATGATGGAAAGAGAATCGCCTGTTTGAGGGTACCTCGCAGTTATCGAATAATGCGATGAACTGCCGTCACATGCAAGGTGCAAGGTGCCTCAACAAACTGACTAACAACATGAAGTGCATATGAGATATTAGGACGAGACATAGTGAGATAGACTAAGCTCCCCACTAGCTGCCTATAGGATGTAACATTTGAGAGAAGGTCTCCATCATCTTTCCCATACTTGATATTTAATTCCAGATGAGTCTCATAGGTCTTGTTATCCATAAGGTTTGCTTGCTTGATCAATTCACAAGTATACTTCCGTTGACTCATGAGATAAGTTCTAGCATTATGAGAAATTTCCAGACCCAAAAAATATGTTAATGGCCCCATATCATTCATAAGAAATGAGGAGTGAAGTAATGATTTAAGATCGGCAATACCTTGAACGTCACCGCCTGTGATGAGAATATCATCAACATAGACCAATAAAGCAACAAGACCTGAATCGGACTTGAGAATAAACAATGATGAGTCATATTGGCTTTGAGAATAGCCCGCTGAGGTTAACACCCGATGGAAATTTTCAAACCACGCTCTTGGTTCTTGTTTCAACCCATATAAAGCTTTTGGTAGCTTGCAAACTAAGCATGGATCCTTGGACTTATAACCGGGAGGTTGCTTCAAGTAAACTTCTTCTTTGAGATTCCAATGGAGAAAAGCATTATTGACATTGAGTTGACTGAGTTGCCAACCTTTAGAAGAACTTATAGCGATCAAGGAGCGAACCATTTTCATTTTTCCCACTGGAGTAAATGTCTCATCATAATCAACTCCATACTCTTGTTTATAGCCCTGGGCCACTAGCCGAGCTTTGTATCGATATAAGCTCCCATCAGATTTTAATTTCATAGTATATGCCCATTTACTGCCTATCACTTGCTTCCCCTCAAGTAATAGAACTAGTGTCCAAGTAGCATTCTCCTCGAGTGCCTGAATCTCATCATCCATGGCCTTTACCCAACACGGTTGTGTATATGCCTGAGAATAAGACGTAGGGACAACCAATGAATCTAATCTAGAAAACGAGGCATGATGAGAGGCAAAAAGATTTAATCGATAGGAAGCAACAAACGGACGATTGGAACGATGTAATTGGATCTCAGTAGAAAGCAGGACAGTTACCTGCGTTATAGGAGAAGAGGACACCTGATCAGAAGCAGGAGCAGTTGTGGGAGAGGACCCAAGAGAGATAGGCTTCACATGACGTTGGTAGACCTGTAGAGGAGGAGAGGAAGAATGAGGCATAAAATGATTTTCTTTAAAAGAGGACATGAGAAATGGAAGATGGAACAATGGTAATTGATGGAGATGAATAGACAACTTTATAATATAGTAAAATTTCAAAGAATGTGGCATGTCTAGACGCACGAACATGACGAGCACATGGATCATAACAACGATACCCTTTCTGATGCCCCCTATATCCAAGAAATACACATTTAACCGCTTTGGGGCTGAGCTTATCCCGTTCTCGCTCTGGAAGATGAACAAAAACAATGCATCCAAACACTCTTAACCGGCTATAATTTGGATCTTTGTCATGAAGAAAGAACGTGGGAGTTTTTCGGTTGGCCAAAACACTTGAAGGTAATCGATTGATCAGATACACTGCTGTTGATTTTGCTTTGGTCCAAAGAAATTTTAGGACGTGCATATTCCATCATGGTGGTTGCAACCTCAATAATGTGTCGATTCTTGCATTCTGCTACTCCATTCTGTTCCGGTGTGTGAGGACACGTTCGCTGATGTATAGTATCATTCGAACTTAAAAACGTCTCAAACTCAGAAGACATATACTCTCCCCCAGAGTCAGACCGTAGAGCTTTAATTTTCTTTGCAAATTGGGTCTCCACATATGATGAAAATTGTCTAAATGCTTCAGACTTGTGATTCATGAAATAAATCCAAGTGTGCCTTGAAAAATCATCCACAAAGACGATGTAATACAACGAACCACCAGGAGCCATGATGGGAGATGAACCCCAAACATCAGTATGAGCGAGATCAAACAGATTCTGAGTACGAGAGTTACTTAATGAAAAGCGTAATGCAGTAGATTTACATACTTTGCAACTAACATAGTTTATATTATTGGAAATGGGACTAATATTTATTTCATCATTCAAAAGACCATATCTAAATAAGAAAAGCATGTTCTTAGAATTTAGATGGCCTAAACGACTATGCCAAAGTTTCTAGCATTTATTAGCAAAAGAAATATTATGAGAAGATGGAAGAAAAAAACAACTAGATGAGACGACTTCGGGATCGAACTCCAAAGTGAACAATCTTCCTCTCTTATGGCCCTTCCCAATCAGCTTCCCAGTTTCCAGAGCCTGTATGAAACAACCAGATCGAGAAAACAAAACCAAATAGTTATTTTCCATTAGTTGAGCAACCGAAACCAAGTTGGCAGATAGTTTAGGAACATAAAACGCTTTGCGAAGGAAGAAATTTTGAGATGATGAAGGTGAGACTTTCAAGGACCCAATATGAGAGATAGATAAATGGTTTCCATCTGTAGTGTAGATGGAACCCACTCCTCTATATGGGACACAATCAATCAGATAAGAAGGTTCTCTAGCCATATGAATAGATGCCCTTGAGTCAATATACCAACGATTTCTAGGATCAATATTACCTATCGAACCTGAAGAACTCGTCACTTGAAGGATTTGCTAAATTTGTTCGGGGGAAAGCAAATTAGGCTGTACCGATAGGGCCATGGATGATGAGTCAGGCTTCTCAGCCGAGGAGGCCAGAAATGCATGTCTACGTTGCTGGTAGTGAGGGAGTAGAGGAGGGTGAGTCAGGCAATTGGCTAGATCATGTCCTTCTTGTTTGCAGTATCGACAAAACAGAGTACTTGGTCCAGAGGAATTCAGAGTTGCTTTCTTGTTGGGACAACGAGTAACCACATGGCCAAATCCATTACACTCAAAACATTTAATTTTCGACATGTCTCATGACTTTTTTGAAAAATTGCGAGTGATGAGGGCAGCATCAGGAACAATCTCTCTCATGGAAGCAAGGGTTTTCAAACGTCTCTTCTGCCATCAAATCAGATAGAGTTGCCTCAAGAGATGGAAGTTGAGTCCGGTTCATCAGAGCGGCCCGAGTTGGCTCAAACTCCGGACGGAGTTTATATAGAAATTGCATTAATTTACTTGTGTCGCGAAGCATCTTCACCGTCTCTACTGCCGCAGCGGGAATAACTAGATCCATAAGTTGAATCTCATGCCAAAGGGAGGTAAGTTTAGAATAGAAATCTTGTATACTAAGAGTTCCTTGTTCTAATTTTGACAGCTCATAATCTACCTGATAGCGACGAGCATGATTTGATTGTTGATACTACATTTTCAAGTAAGTCCATATTTCAGATGCTGTCTCGAATGATGTGAGGTTAATTGCAATGTTGCTTTTAAAACTGTTAAGGATCCATGTGACCATCTTCGAATTATTGGTGGTCCAAGGTAGGAGTTCGTTTTCATCATTTGGTTTGTCCATAGAACCATCCACATAGCCCTAGAGACTCTCTCCCGCTAGAAAATGCTTGAATTGAACTTGCCACAGGGAAAATTTTTTCTCATCCAACTTAACACGGATAGTTTCAATCTTATTGGAGGGATTCATGGATGCAAAAAAAAAAAAAAAAAAAAAAAAAAAAAAAAAAAAACACGAAGATGAAGTGTACCGGTGATTTCTGGTAATGCAGAGACGGATGCTGGATCGGATCTGGCAAGTGCCAATGATGCCTCTATGCGTGGTAGAGATAACACTTGCAGAGGAGAGGTCCGTCACAAACCCTACCCAAGGATGGAAGATGCGGTGGATAGCAATCAAATGGCCCACAGCGTGTGAACAACAATATAGGGATCTGAGATGAACTTCAAAGATCTTTGCGAACAGCGGCAAGGGCGTGTTGGAGATGGTGCCGAATGGTAGAGATGGGATGACAGGGGAGCAGAGATGGGTTTTCGCTACAGGGGTCGTGCTCCGGTGTGGCTGACCAGAGCTAATAATGGCATCCCTGATGATGGTGCGGTGAGGAGGAATATCAACAGATTTGGTTGCAGCAGATATTGTAGCAGATTTTACAGAGGAAGCTGCCGGAATCAATGGAAATGATGGGTCGGTGCTGGAAACGGTGGTGGGTCCTGGCGCCGATGATAGATTTTGCCAGCAATCGGATGACAGTGTAGATCCGGTGGTACTCGATTGCAGAGATGGGCAGGCTACAGATGGCTGGATTGCGACGATGATCTTTGGCCAGCGGCGATGATGAAGATCACAATAGCGCTCTTAGAAACCTAGCTTTGATACCATAATAGAACAAGATTTTGGAAATTTCTCCTTGATATTTTTTTATATTGCTTCAACCCAAAGTTGGGTTTAAATAACTACTCTACAAGTCTAAACAAGGAAACCTATTTATAGCTTCTCTATACATAGTATATTACAACTAATGATAACCCATGGTAGTCATATACACAATATTCTTACAATCCCCTTTCTTCAACACCATATTTAGAAACAAGGACTTCTCTCCACAACTTGCCCGCTTTCGATCTATATCTCCATTACCATTTCCTAGAAGTGTCGGATTCACGTCTTCCAATATTCTAATGCCTGCTTTGCCTTTAGACAAAGGTTTACATACCTCTTCCCACTTAAGCAAGTGAAAATTTATGCTTCTTCTCTGCCCCTTGCCATAGGAAGTCACATCTCAAAATTTCTAACTTGTCCAGAGCTGTCTTCGGGCATTTAAAAAGAGACATAAAGTAAAGTGGGAGATTGGAAAGTGCCATTTTGATAAGCATAATGTGACCTGGTAGAGATAAATGGCGACTCTTCCACATGGATAACTTTCTTTCAAACCTTTCTTTCACCTTACTCCACAAATGTTTGGCCACTTTTCCTATGCATAATGGAAGGCCCAAGTAGAATGATGGAAAAACCCCAACCCCACATCCGAACACGCTCGCAAAGGCCTGTACCTCTTCTTTGGAAATCCCAATGCCTAGCATTTCACTCTTTTCACATTGATCTTTAAGCCTGACACCTCTTCAAAGCACCCCAAAATTTTTCTTAGGTTATCCACCATTGCAATCTCTGCCTCGCAAAAGAGAATAGTATTGTCCGCAAATTGTAAATGAGAGATGTTTCCCTGACCTTGTGTTACTTTAAACCCATCTATAAGTCCCACTTCTTGACCTTTCTCTAGCATTTTACTTAAAGCTTCCGCTACCACTATGAATAGAAGATGAGAGAGCGGGTTTCCTTGCCTTAAACCCCTTGAGGCCTTGAAAAATCCTTTTGGTGAACCATTAACCAAGAGTGAAAAAGAAGTGAGAAGCATAACCATTAACCAAGAGTGAAAAAGAAGTGAGAAGCATTCACGAATACGTAGAATCCATTTGTTTCCACAACCAATCCTTTTTAACATGTATTCAAGAAACCTCTAGTCCATGTTATCATAGGCCTTCTCTATGTCGGGTTTCTTCCTTTGTGTCTTGAATTAATGCATTCATGTGCAAGTAAGGCGCTATCTAATATCTGTCTATTTGCAACAAATGCTCCTTGACTCTCCGATATGACCGAAGCTAGCACTGACTTGGATCTGGAGGCAAATTTTTTAGCTAAACTCTTGTATGGGCTACCTATTAAACTGATTGGATGAAAATATTTAAAGAGTCTTAGCTCCCTCTTTCTTGGGGATGATTGCGATGAAAGAGGCTCTCATCCCTTTTGCAAGCCTGCCTGTATCGAAGAAATCTTTCACAAATTCCATCACATCTTTCTTAAGAACCTCCCAAAAAACTTCATGAGGCCATTGGATAGTTATCCAGTCTTGGGGCCTTATCTCTACCCAAGGAGTCAATAGCAGCTTTGATTTCTTCTTCTGAAACTGGCCTTTCTAGTGAATCCCTATCCACAGGAGAGAAAGACCAGAATGACAAGTTATCCAACAAAGGCCTCCTCCTCTCTTTGCAAGCTAGTAACTTTGAGAAGAAATGAACAATTGACGAACAAATTGTATCCTCCTCTCTAACCCTGTGATCATCAAGCTGCTGATCCAATTGGTGCGAGCTCTTGCACTAGCAATGCTAGCATGGAAGAAGCGTGTATTTTGGTCACCCTTTTAAAGCCACGGTGCCCTTGATCTTTGTCTGCACTTGATTTCTTCTTCCTTTTGAAACTTAGAGTAGACTACCTGCCTTGAGATATGCCTTTGCCGGTCTTCTTCAGAAAATACCCCTCCCCCTTCTTCCTTAATGTCCAGCCGGTGCATTTCATTTAAAACAACTCATATTCTCCAAAGTATAGTGAAAGTACTATGTAGAATTTCAAAGAGGCTCAACAAAAAAAGATAGATAAAAAGTTTGACAGAAAAGGGCTGTATGACACCATTCCTTCACAAATATCATCATAAATCTCTCAAATCTCAACGGAATGAGATGATTTCTAGAGGTGGCAACAGGTCGACCGTATCAAATCAATGTGGAAAAGTTCCACAAAAAATCTCTTAGGAAAAAGGCACGCACAAAACTGAGTTGGCCCTCTTTTTTGAGACTTCTCTATTTCAAGTAAAATACCACCAAATACTTATTCAAAGTTCCTGAAAAAAAATTACCATAATTCTTCTAAAATCATTCTCTTCAAAATCCCGTACTTTTCTTCTTCATGGGACCATCTTAGGGTGTATTGTATGGCATGATGATGTCAGCAGTGGGTCCCATCCAAGAAACCTCCAATCAACATAGAAAAATGCAGGTGCTTTGATACCGAGAAGAAATAAAAGGAAGAGAACTAGCAAGAGAGATGAAAAAGGAGAGAAGAAAAGAAGAGAAAAGAGGAAGAAAAGGAGAAAAAGAGAGTTTTGGCGAGCTTAACCCCAGGTGCATCGGCCCCCTATTATTTATATAAGCAACTTTGAAAAAAATACTAATAACACCCTACTAGTACTCACATTGCAAAAAAAGACCTTATAGAGCTAGTTTTACAAAAAGCCCTTTTAACGTCACTTCTCAACAATATAGGATAAGGATTTTGATTTGGAAAAGATCTCAAGAAAATGCTGACGTCTGTCTGGATTCAACCAGAAGATGTTAATTTAAAATTCTTCCAGCAGGTAAATTTACTGGTATTCTTCAGAAACCGAGGACAACTTGTCATGGATGGAAAAGGCTACCAGTGATGAATGACTTAACAACAGCAGTTTTTAGTCTCAACCAAAATGTTGTAATTGCAGTTCTGGCTAATTCACCTGCAGGAATTTACAATCATGCTGCTCAAATTGAGACCTGAGGTCTACACTGTCCAATTCACTCTTATTACAATAGAATCGGATTGGATACTGCAAAGGAAATCCAAAGCTGCTGCTTTGGGTTGTCTGCTGCATATGGAATGTTTCTTAATGCAAGAAGGATGCACCTCATAATTAGAAAACTCATTATTTCAAGAAGAATGCCCCCCAAGCTTGATTGTCCCACACATTATGGTTGTCTTCTATTTTTCTTCTTATCTATATTATTGAATTGCTCAATCCACAGTATTTAATCGAGTTTGAAAAGACACAACAAACACATGCCTACAATGGATGGACCTTTTTTTCCCCACATTTCGCTTTTGTACTATCCTATTACCAAAAGCATAAGTGTGGACCACACGCAAACACGCTCACGCGGACGCATGCACGCACACACACACCCCTAGTGGCCCAAAGAAGAATATTAGGATACATATCCCGGTGGTGGAGCATCGCCTAGGGCTCGGGGCGGAAGTAGCGCATCTAGCAAATCTACATGTCTATTTGAAATAGCAAATGATATTGGATGTAAGGTAGCTGTTGATAATCTAAATCATTTGGGAATCCCAATAGTAAGAACGGGGTGGTAGAGAGGTTCCAGTTCAGACTCGCATCTTGAGAGCTTTCCCTAGGAGGTAGGATTATTTTCAGCAAAGTTGTGTTGTCAAGCCTTCCTTCATCACCTGTCTTCAGTCTCCAGTGAAAATCATCATGAAGTTAGAAGCTCTCCAAAGAAGAGTTTTGTGGAATAACAACTAATGTTAGCTCAAACGAGATCTGGCTTTGTTATTGTTCTATGAAAAGGTTGGGAGAAAGAGAAGATAAGTACAAAAGAAAAGAAAGTGAGGGCTCAAGGATTAGGGACATCCACTCTACTCTCTCATTTTATCAGGGCTTTTGTAATGTTTGTGAAATGATAAAACACCCCTTTGCGTAAGTTACATAAAGCTCATCATCATCATCAACATTTAAGCTTTATCCCAACTTATTGGGGTTGGATACATGAATTCTTTTATGCTATTCCACTCTATCAAGGGCCAAACCTTCAGTAAAACCACAGGTCATCAAGTATTTCCTACCTCCACCCATGTCTTTTTGGGCCTTCTTCTTGTCCTTTTAGAGTCTTCAACTTGTACCAACTCACTCCTTCCAACTAGTGGAGTTCTTGGTCTCACATGACCAAACCATCTAATTCTACTTTCCCTCATCTTATTACTTATCGGTGCTACTCCTACGTTCCCTTGAATGCATTCCTTTCTAATTCTATCCTTGTCTTGCCAATCATCCTATGAACATGTAGTTTGTTAACTGCCCAACATTCTTCCCATAACGCATGGCTGGTCATATAACTATCCTTTTAAAAAAATCCCTTTTAGTTTGAGTGGTAGACAACGATGACATAAAACTCTAGAGGCACATCTCCATTTCTTCCACCCAGCTTGAATTATATGGGCAACATCCTTTTGAATTTCTCCAGTCTCGTGAATTATTGACCCGAGGTATCGAAAGTGGTCATTTTGGAAAATTCTCATTTTCACTCCTATTATTACTAAAATTGCACCACATATACTTTGCTTAGTTTGACTAATTTTAAATACTTTAGATTTTGAAGCATACCTCCACAAACCTAGTTTTTTGTTTACACCCTCTCTCATCTTGTTAACAAAAACTGTCATTTGCAAACAACATACATCATGGGATGATGCGGACATCAGTGGTGCACCATTTAGAGTGTACCAGAGGAGGAGGCGTCACCGACAGAGTATCAGAGCGGAGGAGTTGATGTGGATGGACGTTGGGTTCATCAGACTCATTTTCTGACGCGCTACGAGTGCAGGGGCGACATGACTGCACCCTGATCATAGATCCATGAGTAGGATTTCACACCCTACCACACGGGTGTTTTAGTTTTAGGTGTGTTTTTTTTTTTTTTTTTTTTTTTTTTTTTTTTGTTCTTTTCCTTGGCTTTATTGCACTTTCTTTACTTTTCATTTTTTTTTTTTTTGTTATTTTCTTGTTTTCAAGGGCTTTAGTGTACTTTTACTTTTTACATAGCTTATATATATGTTGTGAGAAACCTTGTTTTCATTATTATTGAATGAATAAAATTCATCTATTTTCTTCCTCTTTATTCAAGAGATCAGGGTTTTAGGATTTGCCCTTGGGTGTTGAGGATTCCACCCTGATTTCAGGTTTCCCTCTTTCTAAAATCTTCGAGGTGCAGGAAAAGGTAAAAATCATCCTCCTTTTCTTTTGACGACAAAAGGACCTATACCTTCTTTATCTCGAACCCCTCATCCTTCACCCCTTTTGTTCCTCTTTGAATATTTCCTTTCTAGTTTGAACGGAAAAGAGGGATGGTTAGTCAGTAGAATCAGATCCAAGCTTAATTGTGGACTGACTTATGCTAGATCTGGGATATCCTCATATTCCGAGGTCCTCCCTTTTTACTGTTTACGTGATCTTCTGCAAAGGGGCATGATCCTGACGGAATAACCTCATCTTTGTGTTGAGATTTACCTAATCCCTTTGATTGGAAACAGTTAGTTAATTGGTGTATTTATTTGAATATTTTTTAACCTGATTATACATGCATCTTAGGTTAGGTCATCACATGTCCATGCATCATGGGATCTCTTGCAAATGCCATGTTCTCTCATCCGTACCAATGCACAAGGGTATGGGCTCAATGATGACCCTTGGTGTAAGCCTACAACAATTGGGAACTCACTTGTCTCTCCATTAGAGGTCCTCACATTTGTTATTGCTTCTTCATACATCCGTAACAATGTCAATATATCCTCTTGAGATTCCTATATTTCCCAACACCTATTAGATTAACTCTCTAGGGGCCCTATCGAATGCTTTCCTTAAGTCAACAAAGACTATGGAGATCCTTCTTTCCCGTATTTCTCCTTCAATTGTTTAAGTATGAAAATAGCTTTACTCTCTCCCAAAGAATCATTATATGGCTCTTAAGTTTAATCCCACAATAGTTACTGCAGCCTCTATGTCTCCTTTGTTCTTATAAATAGGTAACATTGTTCTTTTCCTCCTTTCGTCTGACATTTTTTTTTTATTTTTTTTTTTTTATCTTACAATCTTTACTTCTTTTTTACTAAGCCATGCATATTAATTAAAAACTTCAGCTATAACACATAATGGCTAAGAGCTAAAGAGGGAAAAGCCTATGTGACCACTCATAATCATCATCTTCATGTAAGTTGGGGCACACATAATCATAGCCATCCATCATGGTTCATCAATGATTCAATAGTTACTACGCCATGGCTTAAGAATTGTACATGTTATAAAAGTCACCCATTTGGTGATTTGCTGCAGCTCAACTGTTTTGTGTTTCTTTGATTCATGATTCAATTGCTTACTTCACTAAATACTGCTCCCACTTCTTTATGTTTTATGAATATTTGCTCATGTACATAGACGTGGATTGAAACTGCTGTCCCAATTTTTTCATTTTTTTACATGTGCTTTAAACATTTCTGTGCCCATCACAAAGCAAAATGATTGACAATCTTCAATATCATATTATATCTTTATCATGTTTTACATCTGCAGGGTGGAATTGTCTACTCCAATAAAGTAGTGGTGGCGTCATCCATTCACTCAAAAGATAGAATCATTCGCAATTTGAGCCATGGATTGGAATCCACATTAGCCATCCACAAGTGGGTGACATTCGCTATTCTGCACATGGGTTTCTAGGAAGTTCCTAGATAAATTATTTCAAAATTTCTATGGGTCTGATTCTCACTGTTATGATTGTTATTATTGGGTGCCTCCTTGTTTGTTTTTTCTCCTTTTCATTTGTTCTAGGGAGAAGTTGTTGGTTTCCCCTTATGGATTTGATGATACCATCTGGGATCCTTCCAAAGACAAATTTCTTCCAGCAAAGTATTCTGCAGATGATATGAAAGGAAAATCTGTTTGCAAAATTGCATTGAAGCAGCGCCTTGGGTTCTCTGGACATACGTCTTCTGTGATCGTAAGCAGTGCATAATAACATTTTTATGTATGGTAAATTATGTGCCTTTTGCATAACAAGTATGCATTTGATTCCAATGGTGATATAATGCAGAAAGATGTTGCCAATGTTTATGCTGCAGCAATAGCTATCGTAAAAATAAATAAATAAGAAGAAAGGAAAAAAGAAAAGAAAAACAGTACACATCTTATATTTTCTGAATGGTTAGAGGAATATTGATGTCATTTTTACAGGTTGCATAAGACAATCAAACAATTGTATAGCATATGCTTGGAAACACTTCACTGTATCTATATTTGCAGGATGAGCAATAAAATGAACTTTTTTTTGGGAACTTCTTGTTGTCAGTGATTTTTTGAAAAACATGGAAGCATAAGAATTTGAAAATTTTCAGGTTTCAAAAGAACTTAATAAGGTTCCTCTTCAAGTTTCAAAAAATCATACCCTTGATTTATGCCATCTGACCAAGGCTTTCCGAATCTTGCCACCCCCATAAGGCAGAGTTATGGTTTTAGAGGGAACACTGGTTATGGTGCATAACACCATAAAAAAATAATATGCCTGCTTTATCTATGCACCCAAACTAACCAACTCACTTTGTTCTCCAGTGTCATCCACTCTTAATTGGACTCACATGCTGGCATAAGAGGTGGGCCACAAGATTTTAACCATAATATGCTCATCAAGCATGATAAACCAGTTTTTCCAGATAAAACAAAAGATCAACAGTTAAAAACCTTCTATTAAATATGAAAAACCTTTTAATCGTCCGGCTCAGCTAGAAAACCACTTGACGGATGGTCTAATCGCTAATTAACCCACAAATAAGTTCCTCGAGGTAACAACTGGATCCCATGTTGGAGCATGTATTTGTTGTACCATATCCTAATAAATGCACCCAATGACACCTATACGTTAGTCACTAATTTAAGCTCATAGGGTGAGCCAAAGCACACAACACTAGGACTATGAAATCCCAACACGACCTCAAGTCTATGGATTAGTCAAAACGAGTACATGGTCAATATGGTCTGAATATGATGGTCTTTCAATTCAGAGACATGAAGTGATCCTCCAATGCAAGTATTCAACCAGGTGTAATAACCAATGTTTTCAGTATGACGGTATCAGCTGATATATCCCATGATATATCTGGTACCCCACTTGTGCGATACAAAACACATAGGTAGTGTCGATAATACCTAGATGTTTGATCCGGTGAGCATTTTAGATTTTTGATCTATGTTTTTTTTTTTTTCCTGTAAATCATGTTAAATTAGTGTGAAATGGTTACAAATCTATGATTCTTCATGTTTGGCATGAAAAAACATGGATTTGGAGCTTCGACTTTGAGATTTGGAGGAGATGGCTGAGCTACGGAAAATTAGGAAAAAATTGAAAGTTACCAATTTTTTGCAAATCGGTTGCAATCTGTGTCCAAACACAAAATCAACATGTATATCACCTGATCTAGTGATTCTTGGTAATTTGGGGATTTTTTAGAAAATTTTTAATTAAAAATGTTAAATTTTTTTTTTTCTCAAAATTCCACTTCGATCAGCAATCTATTTGCCCCCATTCGAAATTCCAAATAACCTGCCAAGCACATTTATCATTTTCCGATCCTTCTGCCCCCCCCCCCCCCCCCCCCCCCCCAAAAAAAAAAAAAAAAAAAAAAAAAAAATTTGAATCTTTTCAAACATCTTGAAAGCATAATATCCTTAACTTTGTAAGAATGTCCAAAATTCCCCCAAAATCTTTTCTATGTAAAATTTCTCAAGGTGTCTTTTTGAGGCCTGCTCATGAATAAAATCTCTTCATTGCTTTCAGTTAGGACTTTTCTATATTGGTGGCTTCTCAATTTTCTCATTGTCTTATTCACTTAATTTTTTTGATAAATCTGATGCTGCCATCCATGGTTTCCTGCAGTTCCAGCGCTCTACACTCAGTTTGATTACATCTGTTTCTTATTGCTGTACCCTTTCAGTTATTTTTCTTTGATAGCATTCTCATGACTACTGTTCTATTCATTTCATCTCTGCTTTCCATACTTCTAGCAGGCTACTAGTTTTGATGTTGACATTATCTATCAGGTCGGATGCATCTATTCCCAAGTTTCAGATGTTGACTTGGAGAATCTGAAGGCAGCTGTTTTGCTTGCTATGAGGAAGGGGGCTCAGGTTATTTTTTAGCACCATGGTCAATCAAAAAATGAGTTTTGTAAAAAAATGGTTTTCTTTTCATATTTGGACCCTGATTTTTTCAATAACATCATCAGTTTGTCTTCATGGGGGCTAGCAAAACACCAAGCATTAATGCTGAATTGGAATCATTTCAAGAAGAACTCAAGGTAAAATGTCAAGAATGGGTTCGTTATCTTCTTTGGGTCTTTTGAAAGTGTTCAGTCTCTGTGATCAGAAAAATCTACACCAATGATTAGAGATGGCTTTTACCGACAAGCTTGCTGTCACTGTAAAATACAGATTTACAGTGCAATGAGCTTTTGTTTTATGTTTGTTTGTAACCTGATGATTTTTGGTATCTGTTTCTTGAGCAGGATGAAAATGTACGATTTATAAACAAATACAATGAAGGTGTATCACACCTAGTCCTTGCCGGGTCCGACATCATCTTGTGCCAATCCTTTCATGATCCGGTGCTACAAGTCCCAGTACGTTGAGCAAAATCACATATTGAACTCCAAACAGGAGCTTAGCTACATACCAAATACTAGTTTTTTTAATTTTCTTTGGGAAATCAACATTACCCTGTACATATTTAGGTTTCAAAAGTTCGCTCTGGCTGTTATGTCTAAGGTTCCGGTTGGGCATTTTGGTAGTGAGAAATTATATGATCTTTGACCCAAAGCTTTAAATACTTTTAAGTAGGGCCCGTGATACGATTAACCAGACCATTGGTCTATTGTGCACCATCATGGATGGGTTAGGCCACAAAAAAAAAAAGAAAAAAAAAAGAGACTCGGATTGGAACATCCCATCCACCAATCTTCGGACTTTGTTTTCCATCGAATGTGAACACTTTGTGTTTCTCTTTTAAGCATCTAATTTGTGGGCCGAAAATCGCAAGGTTACAATTGTCTTGTCTGGGAGATTTTTCAGGCATTATCCATCTACGGTGGAGCGAAACAGACCTTTATCTCCAGACCATGGGCCCCGCTCATAAGAACTGTAAACCCGACTTTGATTTGCAGAGTTTTTGTTCAAAGATCCTATAATTCCTCTTTGGTAGTTTCCTAGAAAAATCATTAATTGCTTATTTCATTCCTTTTCTCTACATTAGAGACCATTGATCTCATGTAATTCTCCAAATTCAGCTCAAGGCAATCAAGTACGGAGCTGCTCCAGTTGCAATAACCTTGAATGATTACACCTTAAGGTAACTACGGAATCACAGAAAATTCACTGTAACAAACACGAAGATTTGAAAGACTTGATACTCACATGTGATTTCTTCTTAGGCATTCAGAGAACCACGATTTTGGGAGCACAAACGTGTCACTGTATCTCCTCTCTACCTTTGCAAATATGTCCCTTAGCCAAGCTCTTGATCAAATCGTATGGCTCCTCCTAAAAGAATTCATTTTAATTTTCTTTTCTTGGTGCTGCTTTGACATTTATTTATAAGATTTTTGCTAATTCCACATGCGTGTATATCCCAGTCCTCGACATGCCGGCACATCTGCCAACATGGCAGAGGGATGCGATTATCTTACCCTTCAGTCAGGGTGTGTCCCACTGTGTATGTGCCCCTGCCCCAGAATCAGGTGGTCCACAAATGTGCAGGTAGAAAAAAGTACCACTAGTTCTATAAGCTGTGATCAGCCAGCCATCTGATGAATGAACTGGCCTGCTTTTCGAGCCTGAGTATCTGCACAGTGGGGCCTACCTAATGGACAGCTTTGTTGATCACTGTACGTGCCAGCTTGGAACATCTGGTGGTCTAGAGAGAGGCTGAGGTGTACATGCTAATGAAATTAGCAAAATCGTCTTGTTGTTTGGCAGCCACTTAAAATGAGTTCATCACATTTTAGTTAATCGTATGTATTAGAGATCAATTTTTTTTTTTTTGCCAGCAATTGGAAACAATCCTTGTAATGGATGATTTATATACTCTAATACATAATTTCAGTTAATTAAAATGAGATGAATTCATTTTAAGCTGCTACCAAACAGGCCCTCAAATAGGATTTTTATTTTTATTTTTTTCCAGTTAGGAGTATTGAATTTTTTAAGTTTGAACTTAATCGGGTCTCTGCAGAAGAATGACCCTACTCGGTGGAATCTGAAGATAAAGGATGCGATGTCGAAAGATTTCTCATGGGATGCAGAGTGCCATGACATACATTCGGAAGCTTATGCATCAATAAAGAACTTATGAAGCTGGCATATGAACATCTGCACTGCATGCGTATTATGGAGTATACATATATGTACATATGTATTTATTATGGTAGAGACTGTACACAGATAACTTAAATTTATTAGAATTTCACCTGATTGTGGCGATTTGATGGGCCCCACCGGGAAGCCATTCATACAAGTAGATCTATGGGTGGTCCAACAAATGGAAGCAGGGGGGCACCTGATTGGTTGAGGCAGTAGGCCTCAGATTGCCAAGCTGACATTTATGTATCAGAGAGTCCCATCTCCCTATGTAGGACAATTATGTGAGATCCAAACGTTGCATCAGGTGGGTCCCATTGTTGTGATGCTACAGATAAAAGTCAGGGCATTCCACTGTTCGAACCGTACATGATGCTAGAAACAAAAGAAAGGTGTAGAGGAACATGTCTAAATATTTTTAGCCATCCACTGCTTTCACAAACTGTAGTTCTACTGATTAGTGGACAGACAGCATAGCCTGAATGTTTTGCCACAAGGAAAATCTTAGCTGCCCGTTGGCTCTCCTAAGTGGGCAGCTAAAAACAAGTGTTCATCAACGCTAATTGTTGTTGATGTCTTAAATCTGCAAGTAACAGGTCTGTTGATGTCATTGATAGACCACTCGATGCCATTGAACGGAGGTCAACATCATCGGAAAAATCCAAAAAATTCATGTTGGTTGCTGGAACGTTTTGGTGTTGCTACTCAATGTCATTGAAGGTCCCATCGAGTGCACACAGAACTGTGTGAGTGCGGGATTTGTTTCCTATTCCGGTTGTGATACTTTATATATAAGGTGTAATCGGGATTTGGGTATAGAGGTGTTCTAGGGCTTTCGAATTCGTTCCTAAGGGTTTCAAGGGCATAGTTAGTACTTGTGAAGTGGATTGAGGCTTGTTCGAATCTCGGTTACACTATCTCTTGTAATTTCTGCTTTCGTAGTGTATTATTTGTCGCTTTATGTTGTGGTTTTTTTTACGACAAGGGTTTTTTCATGTAAAATTTGGATTGTTCTTGTTTGGACTTGGTTTTGCAATTGGGAGCACTTTGCTTGATTTGTCTACGGGTATTTCCACAGTTCCCCAACACTAATTCATCAACGGATAACATCATATGGTCGATTTCATGCAATCAGTGTGATTTTTGACATGAGCCTCACCCTAAGTGGTAGCCATGATGTGAACGGTATGGAGTGATTCACATGCATGCCACTTGTGCGGTGGATGAGTCACCGGACTCACCACCCCCAACCTCATAGAGAAATTTCGGAAATTGCAAAATAATTTCATTTTTCTTTGAAAAAGATGAGTGTCGTTAAAGATGAGGCACGGTAGAGCATAGAGAAAGTTTGAGTCCTTGTTTGTAACTAATGGAAGACTTCATATTTGACAGGTGTTAGGCACAATGGTGTGTGTGTGTCTATATAAATAACCTTTAAATAATAAGGGTTTATTAAGTCAAATAGCACTTTCTTTAGAATTCTGGTGTGGTGTCTGTTGGATTTTTATGAACCCAAGAACCAAGAACCAAGACAGTATCTCCTTTTGAGATGTTTGGTTAGTAAATGTTTGTAAGTATAAATATTACAGTTGTGTACATTTTAATTTATGAAAATTATTATTCTGATGTTATGGACTTATTATTATTATTATTATTATTATTATTATTATTATTTTAATCTTCATTGTTTTTATTTATTATACATGCATAAGTGAATGAATATATGAGGTTGGCATTTATTTAAGGTGTAAAATAGCATATTTTACCAAACTTGGCATGTAATTTTCATACCACATGTTTATGCGACTGGACTTATGTCAGTGGAAGTTCTTATATATGTGATAATGTGATAACGCTAGTTCTTGTATCGGTGATGATGCCTGGTCAAACTTTGATCAATATAGCAATCACTGTTATGTTTTCATATCAATAGTCTCAATGGATCAAATTATTTAGAGTGCATCTCGCATAATTTATTAAAAGTATTTAGTAAAGGTTTGGTTTCATGAGGTAAATAAAAAATATACTAAAATACTTATATATCACAGTACTGCATGTGGTCCGGAGAGACTCTGTTAGCATTGTTCTTAAAAGGTGGTCCCAATAGCATTTGTATTTGGGCAATGGTTTTGGATGCTCTGGATCACTGATACGAACATGTCTAACGGACCATATTTCTTAAACTTGAGAGGTTTTAGCATTAATTTTACATTGTTTCCATTAGTGTGGCTCATCTAAGTTCTTTAATGGAATGGTCTTTGTATCTACAGTGACAAGTTACATAAGGGCTCTTACATGGGTGGAATGGATTTCACTTGATACAAATAGGCCATACAAAAAAAAAAAAAAAAGTGAACCCACTGATATGTCTGTACATCAATTTGCCCAAGTAATGTTAGGAAGTGATAAAAAATGATTCAGATCTAAGAACCAAGTGGGCCACACCACAGGAAACAATTGCGATGAGGATACCTACCATTGAACTTTTCCGAGGCCACCATGATGTTTAATGCCACCATTGAAATCTGTTCATAAGGTGACCACAATAAACACAAACATGCTTCTGATCCAAAACTTAAATAGCCCAAACAAGGTTTCAATGGTGGCTCTCCCACCCCAACTGCTTCCTGTGGTGTTACCGTCCTGAATTTCGAATCATCTCTAACAGCATACGGCCTGCCAATTGTATCTCACCACATTACTTCACCACCAAGGTGGATGGTGAAGTCCTCACCATCCAACCTGTCCTGGGAGAATATGCTTATTCTACAAGCATCACATGCCAGGTCACCTTCAGTATGTATGGCATCCCACCTGTCCAGAAGGATCGCTCCACTATGAAAGTTTTGTGCCCTAAAAATTAGACCATTCCAGTTGCATATGGCCCACCACATGAATTTAGAGGTTTTTTGGATATTCGCTAGTTGTTTTCTATCATGTGGTCTACCTAATAACTTGATAGGCTTGATTTTTGGAGCAACCCATCATCACGATAGGACTCAATGCATGGGTTGGATGGAAGACATACAATATGGTAGCCCCACATAAGTATATATAGCCAGATAAATAGGTAAATGAACAGGTGGTGTGGTCCATTTGAGTCTGATGTTCTTATCTTCCCATTGTGGCCCAGCAAACAGGCCAATGGTTGATGTCCTATGCACATTATTCTCTATGATGTAGCCCACCTATCTGGCTGATTTATGGCTACATGGCCGATCATTGAGGAGTGAATCTGATGAACGGTGTAGATTCCTAACTAACAACATGGTAGGCCCCAAAGTGCTTGGGTGTTTTAGAAGCCGGACAACCAAGCAAGGTTTTATAGTTTGTAAAAAAGGAAAAATAAAAATAAATAAATGCCCACTTGAAGCTCTCGATTTCAAAGGGGCAGCTAAACTCATTAGCCTGCCGTCCTACCTATTTAGGCCCGTTTGTTTTTCAGAATGCATGGGAAATAGTAATTCTTACTATTTCACTGCGTTTGAAAACTCATGGGAGTTTGTGCCAGTGAAATTGGTTTACCAGATGTAATTTTAATTTATTTACTGCAAGATAATGCGTATGATATATCCATTCCGTCAGTCTGTTTTATTATAATATTTTGGAGCATGAGACAAAAAATGAAGCAGATCTAACCCTCAAATAGCCTATGCCAAAAGAAACAGTGGCCCTACAAAGTTTTTAATGGTAAGTATTCGATTCTCTTTTTTGTATAACGTAATCCACTTGAGTATTGGATATGCCTCAATTTTTTATTCATGCTATGAATTCAAATGTAATAACGGATGAACGGTGTGGATAAATGAAATACATCACAGTGGGACCTATAGATATTTTGTAATATTCTTGATTTTTGTGTCAAAAAGTAAACCGTCTAGGTATGCTATAAATTCACGGGAAAATAATTATTACCTTTTTAGGTGCGATTTACCATTTCATTGAAAATCAAACACACCCTTATACTTAGAAAATATATTGACTTTCGGTGCCACCAAATCCATCCATTGAATATAAGATCTGAGGGCTGTCCTATCCATTTAAAGTTTGAAAATAAGTGAGGGGCGTTGGCCAAATGTCGTACGCAGGTATGTCATGGCAGTGATGTACGGGGCTACCAAACATCACTACCATGGGTTTCTAAGTGGCAAATCTCTAACCAACCAACGGCATCACTCGTTCCCATGTGTAAGATCCTCTCTGTCTATCCATCCACCTATCATTCTAAGACCTATCCATCCACCTATCATTCTAGACAATGAAGTGGTTATATTGAGCAGAGCCCGAGCGGGAATCATGCTTGCAAGCATATGAAAGAACCCATGTACCACGTAATGATTCCAGGATGAATCATGCAAGTCCAAGGAATTTTCCTACCGACAGAATTTAGGTGGGCCCACCATGATGTTTGTGAGAATTTCACAGGGTTCATTTATTTTGTGAGTTGATGTTAGGACATGAGCCTAAAAATGAAGCAGATCCAAAAATCAAATAGTCCACCTGACAGGAAATGGGATTGAATATACACAGTAGTGACATAATGTCTACCATTAAAAGCCTCCTCAGATCCGCTGTAATGTTTATTTGATATCTAACCTGTTGGGTAGGTCATACAGAACTAGACGAAGAGAAATAAATAAATATCAGATTGATGCAAAACTTTTGTGCCCTAAGAAGTTTTTAATGATGGTCGTTCAATCAATAATGTATAGTCCACTCAATATTTGAATTTACCTAATGTTTTATCTCACACTAAAAAATGATATGGAAAAATAGATGGACAGCATTGATTAAGCACATACATCATTGTGGGGCCAACAGCGAACCGACCACTAGCCATGGGCTAGTGGCAGGCCAATCCGTTTCCCTGAGTTGTTTTAGAAAAAGTTCAATAGTTCTAGGGGACCATCATGATGTATGTGTTTTATCCAGCAGTCCATCCTTTTGTCCAAATGGGGCTTTACTAAACGCTTAACGCTCAGTGAGACTTTTGTGCCCATGTATTATTGTTGAAATCGGTTGCATTAATGTATGTTGAAATAAGAGTCATTGATTGATTGACTAACTGACTGATTGATTGAAAATTTTTAAAATTTTAAATTTGCTTGTTAGACATTTTTGAACATGTTACATTGGTCAAACATGGAGGCTCAATCCATTGATTGAAACTTATACCAATGACACACATAGTTTTGTATAATTGCACGATTTGTTTCCTATTCTAAGTGTAACACTATATATATGGGTGTAATACGAGATTATAGTAGGGAACAAGAAGAGCAAAATCATTTATAAGATTTGGAAGGGAGGAAACTAAGATTTTCACATATGTAAGTTCATCTAATCTCTTGTACTTTTATTTTCATAGTAGATTGTTCGTTGCTTTATGCTGTGATTTTTTCCTACAAAAGTTTTTCCATGTAAAATTGTGTGTTCTCTGTGTTGCTTTGTTTGCGTTTATTTTTCGCTTGTTTTATTTTACTAGGGGTTTACTTTCGCGGCTCCCAACAAGTGATATTATATCTATACATTGAGATTTGAGTTTGAATCCGAGATATGGTGATGAAGGGATTGAACATGAAATATGAGATATAGAAGTTTATTGGAAAAAAATAACTTTTTTTTTTCTTTTAAAAGATAACTGCAATTTATTGAAAAAAGAAGAAGCATACAAAAGGAAAAAAAAAAAAGGAAAAAAGAAGAAAAAAACAACGAAGAAGTGGACTGCTGAGATAGCAGTGAACTCCTAACCATCGAGAAACGACAGGTCTTCCTTCTTTAAATCTTTGACATTAACAGCCCATTCGATCACCAATTTTTTTGCCTTAGTCCCTACTTCCCTAAATGAAGACGAACGATCGTTAAAACACTTTTCGTTCATTTCTTCCCAGACAGCCCACCAGATGACAAGGATAGACATACGCCAGATAATAGTATTAATTCTACCAAGTTTAAACCCATGCCAGTCAGACAACATATTCGCCGCAGATTCTGAAGCACACCAATATTGAGGGACAAATATTGTATATCAGACCCCAATTATTGCCTGGATTTATGAAAATGATACTGTTTAATGACTTATTTTAATCGTGTTTGTGATGCAAGGTGAATTTCCGAGCGTGGACTGAAAATGATGCTAAAAGTATGGATTTAACGCTCAGAAATCACCAAGGCAAGGGACGGACTCCAAGGGACCGAGATCGATACTTTTGCATGGCTGATATTCAAGAAAATCACGCGTTTCACGCTAAAGAGGCCTGAAAGTCATCCTGAATGCAAGATCACAAGGTTCTCTCCATCCTTTTGACTTGAAACTTTATGTCTGGCCTAAGGACCCTAAATTAACCGTACACGTAGAATTCAGCCATTGGATCCCTCTGGAAGTGGCTCAATGGACAGATCAGCCTACATATCAGTGATTTGGGGCCTACATGATCTCTGGATATGCTTCCAATTTAGTTTCAACCCTTTAATTTATATGAGAAAAGGAATGAACGGAGTGGATTCTTCATATACATCAATGTGGGACCCACATTACATGGTACGTGTGAACAACACACGTACAGTCGTAGTGCACCAGACCGGGGAAGATTGGTCAACACGTGTTGACCGATTCTTCTCCAAAAACAGAAACGGAACTCTGTTTTCTGCCAGCGTCCGCACCAGCGAATTTAGTGGGCCATATTCATCATCTGATTCGATGATCTAAGCCGTCTAATGCATAAAAGGGTGGCTTCGACCATAGCCATGGTGACCATATGCAACAATGCAGTTACACACAGGAAGAGAACGTTCAAACGTAGGATGAACGGCAGAATGGAAAATCCGTGGGTCACACAAAATCCAATACAAAACCATCCATTACCGATTTTTTTTTTCGAAGTAAATTCAATGGACGACGCTGATTCTTCAAACACCAAGGAATGTGGGCCCCACAGTGAACGCAAAGTCAGTATTTTCGGATTCTTTACGCAGACGTGCGTCCGGAGAGGCCCGGACGTTCCGGGCCGTTCTGTGATCTTGGCTAGGATCGGACCGTCGATCCTAGCCGTCCAAATCATTCCCATGGGACGATCGACCAATCCCAAGAATCCTGTCCGGATCAGATTTCATAATGGGCTCTGATTTCTGCTTTTGCTGATGATGCGCAAGGAGTTTCTAGAGTGCTGCTGCGTGAATGCCACGCCCGACTTTCTCCACAAGCAAACCAACTTGGCCGACCTCCTTAGGGCTATAAAAGAGAGAGAGAATCAGACGTGAGAGGAGGCTGGGGCATCTGGAACGTGGAAACAGTGGAGAAGAGAGAGAGAGGGAGAAGTCACGTGGAGATTTTGCTAAACATAGTTTTTTTTTCCTCTCCTCTGTTTCTTTTTTTTTTTTTTTTTTTTTTTTTAGAGATTTAGTTTAACCATGGTTATGGCTAGCTAAACCTCTTAGCTAGGGCTAAGAGGTGAAGCTTGTAGCATGATTGGGGTGTTAGCTTTGCTTTGATTTATGTTTGTTGAACTCACACGGATGCTAGTTTGATTATAAGGAATGTTTTTAGTTTTAATAGTTTGTTGTGACTCAAATTACAATAGATCTGAGATTGTTTGAAATACTCTCTTTTCATGTATTGAGATTGTGAACTTGGGAACCCTGTTGTTCACCATAGTCTCATGCGCATGGTTGGGTGATGGAACCCTTCCTAACTTTCACAATTCTCTCATGATTGGCTATGAGATTGGTAAATTGCTGTTGTTTGCCATAGTCTCCCGGGCATGGTTGGGTGACGGAATCACTTCCAAATCTTTGTTATTCTTATCTCTTGATAATTAGACCCATAAGAAGTTCAGAGATCTGACAAATCTCTTCTTACCAACTGGATAAAATAGGACTCTAATTCCAGTTGTATCCTTGAATCATTGCTAGGTAGCTTCCCAATTGCTACAAGTGGATCCTTGACACCCTAGTTCTCTACCTTGACACCCTAGTTCTCTACCTTTAAATTAACAAGTTTTAGATTAATATTTCACCATTATTCCCTCATACTCACTTGATTTAGATTTCATCTTAGTCTAGTTCTAGTTATTTTCAGATTACGTACAGGTTTCAGTCTCTTGAGATTTGACCTCGGTCTTACCGAGTTTATTACTACATCACAACCCTATACTTGGGGAGTGAACAACCAACTGACTGAAAATTGTTGACAGAAGTCGTCAAGAATTGAGGTGATGAAAGGGCAGTGAACCAGTAAATGATTCATGGATTCAGCGTGCTGCATACAAGATAAACAAATGTTAACGAGCTGCATGCCTCTCTTTAACAAATTATCTATGGTAAGGATTCTATTTCGACTCGCCAACCACCCGAAGCAAATATACTTAGGAGGCGCCTGATACTTCCAAAGGAATGGGGATATTTCACTTCTGATCTGCACCGCTGGATAGATTGCTGCGTAGAGAGATTTGACGGAGAAGGATATTGCTTTCTTCAAAGACCAAACAATTCCATCAGGCTGAGAAATGATAGTCTTTACTTCCGAGATGCACTTCTGAAGTTTCATATATTCGTCAGTTTCACTTCGATTTAGATTTCTAGTACATTTGATGTCCCAAACAGGGTGATCAGACTTGGGATAGCAACACCTGTTGATGAGAATATTTCTATCAGGAGCAAGCTTGTAGATTTGAGGGAATAGGGATTTGAGAACTTTTTCATCATAACAAATGTCTTCCCAGAATCTAATAAAAGCACCGTTTCCCATCACATAACTGTTGTTGGAACAGACAGGGTCTTTGGCTTTTAGAACACCCCTCCATATGTAGGAAGCTTTATAATATGAAGATTGTTTAGGCCACCAGCCTCCTTGGGACACCCCATATTTACCCTTGACTATTGAACTCCACATGGCTTCTTTTTCGGAGGCAAATCTCCAAGTCCATTTCCCCAACAATGCTAAGTTCATGAGCTTCAGGTTCTTGATGTTTGCGCCTCCGTCTTTGAATACTTTGCACACTTCTTTCCATTCGAGCAAAGGGAACTTCCTATAATTCTCTTTGCCAAACCAAAGAAAATCCCTTCTAATTTTGTCAATGCATTTAATTACCGATCCTAGACAAGAGAACAACGACATAAAGTACAGAGGCAGACTAGAGAGAGCGGCTTTTATCAGGGTTAATCTCCCACCCAAGGACAAACACCGGCATTTCCAGGAAGTGAGATACTTGTGAAATTTGCTAATGACCTTGTCCACATGTTTTGGCGGTGGACCGATGAAAAGGGGCAGTCCAACAAAATATGTTGGAAAAGACTCTACGCTGCAACCAAGGATATCGACATATCTCTGCAAGGTGAGCTGAGGGACATTAACTCCGAGCAGTTTGGATTTATTAAAGTTGATCCTAAGACCCGAGACTGCTTCGAAACAATGTATAGCAATGAGAAGGTGTTCAATTTTTTCTTCTGAGGCCTCTGAGAAAATGAGAGTATCAATCATCAGCAAATTGGATATGAGTGAGAGGTTCCGCCAGACTTGGCACAGAGATTCCTCGAAGAATACCTTGCTCTTGCCCTTTCTTCAACATTTGGGATAGCGCTTCTGCCACGATCAGGAAAAGATAAGGGGAAAGAGGGTCTCCTTGCCGCAGACCCCTCAAACTTTTGAAAAAGCCTGAAGGAGAGCCATTGAGGATAACAGAAAAATGAGCTGAACCAATACATGCAGCGATCCACCCTCTCCATTTGAGACCGAAGCCCATCCGAGTTAGCATATATAGGAGAAAATCCCATTCGACATGATCATAAGCCTTTGGCTACATCCAGTTTGCAAAAAACCCTTTCAGACTTAGATTTATGGCAGGAATGGAGAACTTCATTAGCGATAAGGGCTCCATCCGTGATCTGTCTACCTTTGATGAAGGCATTCTGATTACTAGAGATGTAACCCAATGACTTTAGAAAGCCGTGAGGCTAGGACTTTCGCTAGAATTTTATAAGGGCTCCTGATCAGACTAATGGGCCTAAATTTAGCAAACGAAGCAGCCCTGGTCACCTTGGGAATGAGTAAAATAAAGGTAGCACCTAGACCCTTCGATAATATGCTTCTTTGATAGAATTCCTGAAGGAAGGAGAGAACATCGAGCCTAACAGTTTGCCAGAAATTCTGATAAAAACTAATTGGAAAGCCATCTGGTCCTGGAGATTTATTAGCACCCGATGCGTCAACTGCCGCCTTGACCTCTTCTTCAGAGAATTGATTTTCCAACTGATCAGCATTAGCAACCTGAAGACAACTGAAAGATATATTTTCTAATTTCGGTGTAACCCATTTATCAGTTGACAAAAGATCTTTGAAGTGGGCTATTGCAAGATCAACAATCTCCTTTCTGTCCTCAACTCTGCTTCCCTTATCGAATATACTGAGAATGGCCTTCGACCGAGAGTGCGTGTTGGCTATATTATGGAAGAAGTTTGTGTTCTTGTCCCCCTCAGCGATCCATTTGGTTCTTGATTTAATCCTCCACGAGGATTCCTCTTCTAGAGCTTTGATTGAAAGCTCCTGAATTATAGATATATGCCTTAACATCATCTCTTTCGACAACGGGCCAGATTCGGATTCCACATCCAATCTCTGAAGATCAGCAAGAAGAATTTCGATTTCAGCCTCTCTCTTTTGATACACTTCCTGCCTCCATTCCTTGAGTTTAGTCTTGAGAAGTTTGAGTTTGCATAGCAGTCGATGACTAGCATACCCTTCCACCTGGAAGGACTGCCACCAATCAATGATCTTCTGTCGAAGACCCTCAGATTGGAGCCAATCAGAGTTGAACCTAAAAAGTTTTGAGCCCCAATTATCTTCTTCCTCACTTAAGAGGAGAGGACAGTGGTCGGATGTAGTGCGAGGCATGACGATTTGCTTGACAGTCGGGAAGGTCTCAATCCACTCTGGCGAGACAAGGAATCTATTGAGCCAGGATTGGATAGGATTTGTCGGCCCATTGGACCAGGTGAATGTGGCACCCAGGAGAGGTAGATCGATAAGCTGCTTGTGCTGAATCCAGTCGAAAAATCGCAGCAAAGCAGGGGAGGGTCGTCTTCTTCTGGAATGATCCTCCGCGAAACGGGTGACAGTGAAGTCGCCAACCACACACGAAGGCTTCGAAAAGGAATCTCTAGCCATCGTAAGCTCATCCCAAAAAGCATTCCTGAGAGAATCATTATTAGGCCCATAAATAACAATCAGCAAACATTGAGTAGAAGAAGACTTATCTTGGAGGATAATAAACAATGAATAGGAACCGGTAGTGGAAGAGATGAGATTCCACTTGGACGATTTCTAAGCGATGAGAATCCTGCCCAAGCTTCCCACCGCGTCCACCGTTAAGAACTTAGCATCCATTTCCTTCCACAGAGAAGCCATGAGGTAATCTTTGAATCGAGATACCTTCATTTCCTGAAAGCATACAATATCCGGATTTTTTCTACTAATGGTCTCTTTAATGAGGCTCCTTTTGTGTTTAGAGCTCACCCCCTGACATTGCAAGAAATGATCTTCATTGACTAACTATACTTCCCCGATTACCCTGACGTGTTGGTTTTGTCATAGAAGCCGAGATAAAACTTGGGCTTGCTTCTAGTCGTTGTAACTCATGGCTGCCTGAAATCTTGATTAACTGCTTTGATGAAGAGCAGTTCTTCATAATGGGTATGCCTCTATTTTTTATGCATTAGAATAAAGCAATGTAATTCTCCAGTCTGTCCCCTAAAAACAACAACTTTAAACTATGGAAGGTGAATATGAGAGGCATTCTACTTCGACAAGGATTGCAACAGGCACTCATTGGTATAATGAAGCTTCCTGCAGCTATTAGTGATGAAGAGTGAGAAGAACTTGATTAAAATGTGATTACTTCGATCCAATTATATTCGGCGGATTATGTCCTTTATGATGTCCTTGATCAGAAGACCACCGCAGGGTATTGGATGAAGTTAGAAAGTCTGTATATGACAAAATCTCTCATTAATCGTCTGTATCTTAAGAAACAATTTTATAATCTGAAAATAATGAAAGGGTCGGATCTTAATGGACACATTAGCATGTTTAATCAATTACTTTACAAGTTGACGAGTGTGAAGGGTGAGGATCGACGAAGAAAACCAAGCCTTAATCCTGTTGAATTCTTTTCCAGAGTCGTTCGAGAGTCTCGTAGACACTATGTGCCATGATAAGGAGATCATTGATGTCGAAATTATTATCTCAGTCCTTCATTCGAAGCAGTAGAGAAAGAAGAACAGTGATGAAGTTGCTCTACAGATGTGTTGGTTACTAGGGGAAGAATTTTCGAGTAGGATAAGGGAAATTTACGATCTAGGTCCAAGTCGAAGGATAAAGGGAAAATAAATTACTGGAAATGTGGAAAGTTTGGGCACATGAAGAAGGATTTTCAAAATCCTAAAGTCCAAAGGGGAGAGAAGTCAGAAGAGTCACTGAGGGAGGCCAAGATAATGGAATCTAATGCGGAGGTGAGTGGTTGTGACGTATTGATCAATTTCGAATCTGTGTATCTCAGCAACGAGTGGGTTTTGGATTCGAGGGCTTCATACCACATGACCTCTCATTGGAGTTGGTTCACCAATTACAATGAGTACGATAGTGGACAAGTGTTTATGGACAATGACATTGCCTGTAAGGTTATTGGTATTGGATCTGTGCGCATCAATATGTTTAATGGAATTGAGTGTATCCTGACAGATGTGATTCACATTCCTGATCTAATGAAGAATTTGATAACTCTGGGAGCTCTTCAAGTACTTGGATGCAAGTTTCACCAGATTTGATTGTGTTTTAAAAGTTTCAAAGGAGACTCATTTTTATGAAAGCACAGTGGAGTGGTAACCTTTACAAGCTAGGAATATCATATCGGGTGGAGCTACGACGCCGGTAGCGGAATCCACGTCTGCACATTTGTGGGATACACGCCTAGATCGCGATATGAAGGTACTTTCTTATCGTTGTAATCTAATTCTTACATTTAAAAGTGTTGATATTAATGTATGTAAATACTGCATATATGGTAAACAATCACGGGTGTCTTTTAAGTTTGGAAAACATATAAGTAAATATATACTTGATTATTTACATTCGGATGTATGGGGGCCATCGCTTGTGGTTTCTGGGAGAGGATCGTTATTTTTTGTCACATTCATTAATGATTTCTCCAGAAAGGTGTGAGTTTATTTTTTCAAAAATAAATTTAATGTTTTCGCCACTTTTAAGATGTGCAAGACGATAGTGGAAAAACAATAATAACGAAAGTTGGAAGTGTCGATGACAGATAATGGTGGAGAATTCACTTCGAAAAAATTCAATCAGCTTTCAAAGATGGAGGGATTATGAGGCACAATACAGTAAGACATACACCATAGTAGAATGTTATGGTGGAACGAATGAATCAGACTCTCTTGGAGAGAGTTCAAAGCATGTTGAGCAATGTTGCATTGGGTAAGGAGTTATGGACTGAGGCCGTCAATATGACTTGTTAATTAGTGCATCAGTTCTTGTCTCTACCCATAAATTGTAAAATTCCATCAGAAGTGTGGAGTGGTCATAATGTAGACTTCTTAGGGTTATGGGTATTTAGTTGTGATTCTTACTCTCATGTACCGTCTGTTGAGAGAGATAAGTTAGACCAAACGACGAAGAAATGTACCCTTGTGAGCTATGGTGATGGTGTGAAAAGATACAGGCTGTATGAGTGGGTCACACGGAAGATCAAGATTAGTCATAACATTAGGTTTGATGACGATTCCTTGTTTCGTAAGGATGAACACAAGAAAATGAAAAAGTCAACGACAATTGATATTGAAATTGAAAAAGGTGAAACACACATAGAAGTCGAGCTGCAGGAAGAGATATCAAAGCAGGTGGAGCAACCACCTGTGAGGAGATCATCTACCGAGAGATCGTAAATTATCGGCAAGATACAAAGATAACTTGAATGTTGCATTTGCTCTCATTATGGATGACAGGAATTTATTTACCTCTAATAAAGCATTGAATGTCACAGATGCTGAGAAGTGGATGACGGCAATGCAAGATGAGATAGACTCCTAGTACAAGAATGACATGTGGGAGTTGGTGGAGCTTCCTATTAGGTGTAAAGTGATCAGATGTAAGTGGATCTATCGGAAGAAACAGAATAAGTACAAGGCTAGATTGGTAGAGAAGGTTATGCCTAGAAGGAGAGTGTTGACTTCAACGATATTTTCGCATATGTAGTTAAGCAAGAACCTATCAGATTTGTGTTAGCGCTGGTTGTCCAATACAATTTGAAACTTGAACAAATTGATGTAAAGACTACTTTCATATATGGGGAATTAGAAATGCAGATCTACATGAATCAACCAGAAGGGTTCGAGATACATGAGTCAAGGAATAAGGCTTGCAGGTTAAGGAGGTTATTATACGGACTGAAACAATCGCTTAAGCAATTGTATAAAAGATTTGATTCTTTCCTGGTGAGTTAGCGGTTTACCATAAGTGAATATGATTATTATGTGTGTACTTCAAGACACTGATTGATAGAAAATTCATTATACTGGTATTATATGTTGACGACATACTTATCGCCAACCATAGCATATTTGAGACCAATATATTGAAGACTTAGTTATCAAGGACATTCGAGATGAAAGATTTGGGGGTTGCAAAAAGGATTCTCAGCATTGATATACATATAGAGATAGGAAGAGGAACAAGTTACAATTGTCTTAGACAGAATTCTTTAGAAAAATGTTGGTCAAGTTTGGGATGGACAAAGCCAAACTAGTTAGCACACCCCATGTTATCACTTTCGACTTTCTTTAAAGCAATGTCCCACTACAAACGAGTGTGTGCCCTTCTCGAGCACACGAGATATTTCACATGCAATTGGTGTCATGAGTATATACATGTCGAACCCCGGCAAGCAACATTGACTACGAGGTATAAAGGACTACCTCTTAGCATTCGAAAATTGGAGGACAAACTTGTAGTCTATGTGGATTCGGATTACGCGGGAAACATGGACAAAAGAAGATTGACTTCCTGTTATTCGTTTGCACTAGCAGGTGTAACAATCACTTGGATGTTGAAGTTTCAATTTGTGGTTGCCCTTTCCACAACCAAAACTAAATATACGGTAGTGACAGAGGCATTCGAAAAAGGTGTTTGATTTAGAGGAATGATGAATAAACTTAGGCTTCAGCAGGAGGTCGTGTTGATTAATTGTGACAGGAAAAATGCAATCAATTTGGAAAAGAATTTGGTATATCATCATTGTATTAAACATATTGATGTTTGTCATCATTTTATCTGACATATGCTAGAAGAATGCGATATTAGCCTCGAGAAGATCTACACGTGCTTGAATCCGACGGATATGCTTATAAAGGTGGTTCCTGCAGAAAAGTTTAAATTTTGTTCAACTTCTTTAGGCTTTTGCAAATGTTTAATGAAAATAGAGTGTGCACAAAAAATGATGACGATGTTGATACTATGATAGAGACAACTAGAGATGGATGATGAAACTTGGAGCAGTGGAGCATGGATATTAAAGCCACGATGGAGATTATTGAAATCGGGTGCCTTTAATTTATGCTGAAACAGGGATCATTGATTGATCGACTAAATTGATCGATTGATCGAAATTCTCCAAATTTTCTAGTTTGCTCATTGGACACTTTTGATCATATTCGATTGATCAAACATGGAGGCTTGATCGATCAAGGGGTGCTCGATCAATGTCGATCGATCAAAGCTTAGATCAACGGCATATATGGTTTTGCGTAACTGCATGATTTGTTTCCTATTCTGGGTGTAACATTATATATATGGGTGCATGGATTATGGTAGAGAACAAGGAGAGAGCAAAATCATTTTTAGGGTTTGGAAAGGAGGAAAGTAGGATTTTTTGCATCCGTAAGTTTATCTAATCTCTTATACTTTCCTTTTCATAGCGATTGTTTGTTGCTTTGTACTGCAGTTTTTTCTTACAATATTTTTCTCACATAAAATTATGTGTTTTCTGTGTTGCTTTATTTGTGTTTAACTTTAACTAGTTTGATTCTACTTCGGATTTGCTTTCATGACTCCCAACAATTATATCGATATCTTAAGAGGATTGGCTAGACTGAGATACCTACCCACCGTTTATTGATTGTGAGAGATGCGTTCTGGGACTCTCGGTTCGAAAATGCTAGCATGCGGTATGGTCATACACATGGCGAATGTTTATGGTGATTGAGGCCATTGATCTTGTGGGGCATCTTGTGAATGTGCATCATCAAAAGTTGGTGATCGGGGCCATATGATCTTGTGGGGCACCATGTGAATGGTGCATCGTTATTTTCTTTCAACTCTCTTTTGATCTCACTAATTAAGTCGTGGCTCGCAGGCAGCCGTGTTGCGACCATGTTCAAATGAGAAAACATGTCAGTATTAGAAGAAATTGGGCTATTTCAAGATTATCATTGCATGCCTGCTCTCAAGAACTTAAGTTCTTGGAAACCAATTCTCAATGATAGAAAAAATGGTTCATGGGATCGATAATGCAACTGGAACCACCACCCAAATAATTCACCTCCAAAATCAAATGCTATTTGATTTCCATGCCCCATGCAAGAATTGTGTACAATAAATAAATATAAAAGATCGTAGAGAAAAGTCCACAAACCGCAAAAAAACATTACAAGACATTCGTGATTCATCCCGACAAAGAAATAATCCACTACAGCGAGTGGAGACTACAAAAAATAAGTATGAAGTAACTTTTTCAAGAACACAACAAAATTCTTTTGAAACCCAGCTGAAGAAAGAAAAAAGAAAAAAGAAAATCCACTTTACTATTGCATAGGGTAGTAATGAACATTTTCACTTTGAGTACTTTGAGAAGAACCTCGAGTATTATTGAGCTCTTTAAAAAGCATTGAAACTCTTGAATCTTATACCTTCAAGAAGAAGAACCCCTTTTTAACCATCTCATCATGCGTGCAAGAAAAACCTTCTCAAATTTGTAACTCTTCCTTTTCTCTCATAAAACTTACCCCACAAACACCTGGGCCCAAAAGCATAAGATGAGAGTTAAAGGGTTCTTGATCCCCAATCCCTCAAACCCATTAGGCACAACGGCAAGCCAAACTGAGCTCAACATGCTGCTTTGATTTCTCGTGGCAGACAGAATCCATCTGGTAAGCGACGAGATCTATTCAAGCATTGTCTTTGACATGACACCGGGCTTTGTTAGCATTGTGGAAGCTGTAATGGAGATGGAAGATTATGAAAATCTTCAAAACCAAGTTCAGATTGTCTATAGTCTATCGAAGGATCTTGGTCGATCTCCCCAGATTTCGAGTCGGTGCAATTTACTCATACAACGATGTAGTTGTGGGCGCTGCAATGAAAATGTTGAGCTTTGGACTAGTTTCTTCCCAGACTCAGTATCTCCTAGCGGCAACGCTATCCGAACTTCACAAGAAACTGCATTGTAGAGAACTGCAAGAGGAAGTGAAATGCTTGCATTGGGCATGCAAAGGGCAGGAATCGGATGATTGAAGAGCAATGCCAGTTTGTTTTGTTGGGTAGAGATGAGACACCTTTTAAGCTCTAAAACATTCAAAGGAGAGATGGAATTGTGGAAGAAAATACTATATGAGGTTGGCTTGAACATCTTTCCAGGTTCCTCTTGCCACTGCACCGAGCCTGCAGATTGGTTACACATGTGCTTTGCTAACATGTCAGGAGGGAAATTTGAAACTGCAATGCAATGACTCAGCACCTTCTTGATTTGGATGAGTAAATTGCTTACTGTAGAAAGACCTAGATTAAGGTAAAACACAAATATCAGTAGGCAAGCAAACTGAGATTTATAATGGTGGGCCTTCAATCACCGTTGTTTCCTGTGGTGTGGTCCACCTGAGATTTTGATCTGCTTCAATTTTGGGATCATGCATCAAGGTGGGCCCCACGGTCACAGCCTCACTGAATCCACATGGATTAAGTGTTACTTCTACCCTAATTAAGCAAGCAAAAACCAGAAAAACATAAAACTAAAAAAGAGGGAAATGCACGTCTTTACTCTAGATCAAAGCTTCAGATCGTGTTTCCCAGCTGATAATCAGAAAACCCATTTGGGTAATGACATTTTCTTCAAATTTCCGATCGATCTGCGCCTGCTTCGGCTATGTTGGATTGAATCAACAAAGGCACTGAGTTATTGCATTGCAGTTTCAAGTATCTCTCGTGCAAGAGGAACCTGTATATATGTTCAAGCCAACCTCATACAGTATTTTCTTCCACTATTCCATCTCTCCTTTGAATGTTTTAGAGCTTAAAAGATGTCTAATCTCTACTCAACAAAACAAACCGGCATTGCTCTTCAAGCATCCAATTCCCTTTGCATGCCTGATGCAAGCATTTCTCTTCTTTCTTTAAGCCTCTTGCAGTTCTCTGCAATGTATTTTCTTGTGAAGTTCTTGTCGAAGAGTGTCGCTGCTAAGAGATACTGAGTCTGGGAAGAAACCAGCCCAAAGCTTCACATTTTCGTTGCAGCGGCCACAACTACATCGTTGTATGAGTAAATCGCACCGACTCGAAATCCAGGGAGACTCAGATCCTTTTTAGGGTTCTGACGGTCATGATGACTTCAGTCTCCGATCGGGCCTTCTCTGGTCCATCTTGGACATGAAAGTGTCCAAGACCTGCTCTACATCAAGATTATATCAATGCAAGAATTTAAATAAATTAAAAAAAAAAATTTAAAAAAAAAAAAAAAAAAAAAAAAAAAGGTACCATGGATAGCTGTGGATCAGATTGCAATCTTAGTCCCGATCACTACAAACTTCTGATACCGCCCATTCACATGGCACCCATAAGATCAACGGCCCAGATAAGCATAAACATTCGCCATGTGTATGGTCACACGTGTAATAGCATTTCCTCGCTGGGAGTCCGAGAACCCGTATCTCTCCCAATCCATAAACGGTGGCTGGGGATCTCAACACTGATTCCAAAATGGATATTTGAAAACTCCAAACTTTGAAATGCTACTAGATTCCCGCCAACCCTTAAGATGGGGAGATAATGGGCGCACGGCTCTCGCTCTGACCATCATTCTACGTAATTTTAGGCGTGCAGTGCTAATTGCTGACCTGATTCTCTGCAAGACCCAGTTGTATGGTTACCCTCGGATTCATAACCTGGTCTTGTATCAGGAGTCTTGCCCGTGCTAGTTTCACATGGCTTTTCTTGAGTGAAATTGAGAGAGAGAGAGAGAGAGAGAGAGAGAGAGAGAGAGAGAGAGAGAGAGAGAGAGATCTGTGTTGGGAGTTTTTGGGTGGATCGAAGGGGACCTTAAACAGAGGTTCGGAGAATGACTGATCCGACGGTATTTTACTGAGTATTAGAGACGGGCGGCTTAGAAGAGTATGATAGTGAAGTTTGGAAGACCATTCGCGCACGTTACCTCTAGCGCACGTCAACAACAGCATACGTGCCGGCTTAGAAGAGTATTATAGTTAAGTTTGGAAGACCATTCGCGCGGAAACGGATTGGCTACTCCCCCTGACATCAGCCAATGGCTGATGGTCGGTGCTCTGTGGGCTCCACTATGATTTATTTGTTTCATCCATGCCGTCCATCTATTTTTAAAGATCATTTTATGATACGGTACAAAAACTGAGATATATAAAAATCTTAAGTGAACCACATTACAGGAAAAAGTGTTGAATGAGCATCGACCATTAAAAAACATTTGGGGCCATAAAAGCTTTGGATCAAGTTGATTTTTGTTTTTTCCCTTCATCTGGGCCTGTATGACCTAATAAACATATTGGATGTCAAATAAACAGTACAGTGGGCCTTAGGAGGATTTTAATGGTGGATATCCAATCACTATTGTTTTCATGTGGTGTGGTCCACATGAGATTTATATTCCTCTCATTTTCGGTATAAAAACATAAAATGATCTGTTAAAATGGATGAACAGAATGGATGAAACATATACATCATGGTGAGGCCCACAGAGCACCGACTACCAGCCACGGGGCTGTTGTCAGGGGGAGTAGCCAATCCGTTTCCCATTCGCGCACATTACCTCTGGAATCGGGTTGCGTACTGAGTTACTCAGTACGCTCTTATCGTACTGAGTAACCTCTGTTGGGCCCACGGTGAATGTATCTGGTCTATCTACGCCGTCCATCCATTTTTTCATCTTATTTTAGGGGTTGAGACCAAAATGTAAGCATACCTAAAGATCAAGTGGACCATACTATAGGAAACAGTTGGAATAATGATTTCCACCGTTGAAACCTTTATAGGGCCCACAGTGATGTTTATTTCTCATCCAACCTGTTCATAAGATCACAAAAACATAGATGAAAGGAAAACACAAATACAATATTAATCCAAGACTTCTGTGACCCCCACGAAATTTTCAATGGTAGATGTTCAATTCACACTGTTTCCTGTGGTGTGGTCCAATTTATTTTTGGATATATATCATTTTTGGGATCAATCTTAAAATTATCCGGTAAAATGTATGAACGGAATGGATAAAATATATAAATCAAGGTGGACCCCACAGAGTTTACTCAGTACGCAGAAGTCAGTACGCAATTCGCTTCCGTTACGTCTAGCGCACAGGACGCGGATTTCCTGCGAAAGGCTCTCGCAGTTAGTTCCTGCGCTGGGATGCAAGGTGGGGTCCACCGTAATGTATATGAGAAATCTAACCAGTCCATTCATTTTTTCGACCTCATTTTAGAACATGAGACTAAAAATTAGGAGGATCCAAAACTCAACTGGGCCATACAAGATGAAACAGTGGGGAAAAGAATTTCTACCATTGAAACCTTTCTAGGCTCCACCTTGATGTTTATATGCCATCCAAACCGTTTATAAGGTCATTTTTACTGGGATGAAGTGAAAACATCGAAAACTTAGACCGGTACAAAACTTTTGTGGCCATATAAATATTTCAACGGTGAAAACTAAATCCACACTTTTTCATCTCTTGTGGCCCATTTGAGTTTTTGATCCACTTTATATTTTCTCACATGTCCTAAAATGACATAGAAAAACGGATGGACAGGTTGGATTTCTCATAAACATCGCAGCGGGCCCCACCCGGAATCCTTGCCCAGGAACTTCTTTAGGAGGAAATCCGCATCCGCGCACTTGAACCCCAGCACACGTGCCATGCGGCACCTGGGACGTGTAACCAATGCATGAGTGGGCCCGTGATCATTACCTTCAACGTGAGGACCTAGTTAAAGACGGACGGTCACGTCAGCGGCTCTGGGGCATTAGTGATGTATGTGTTATATCTAAATTGTTCTTCTTTTGTTTTTAACAAATTATTTTAGATGATGATCCCAAAAATAAGAATGATCCAATGCTCAAGTAGATTAGACAATAGAAAAGAGGATTGAAGTTGAAGGTCTACCTCCCAAAATCTCTTGGGAGAGAAGTTTTGGATCAAGTTGACATCCGTGTTTTGCATTCATTTCGTTATACGTGACCTTATGACTGGTTGGATGGTAAATAAACATCACAGTAGGATTTAGGAAGGCTTACGGTGGGTCATTGTCCCCGCTACTTCATGTGGTGTGGTCTATTGTAGCTGTTGAGATCAAAATCTGGTCAGCCTTCTTCCCCTTTTCACGTATCTCGGGCGGGTGATGAACCTGATTGCCTGCACGCAAACTGTAAGCAATGGAGACCCTGGCTAAGTCGGGGGACCCTCCGATGCCTAAGTCAGGATACTGGAATCAGGGTCTAAGTTGGAGAGGAAAGGGAGTGTGCTAGTTGTCGCGTACCTGTAGTCATGGAATGATGTGACATTTATACCTCTTCGTCTCTCGATCCTCATTCGATAATCTCGGCACGATCAGTGGGATTTTGCGGATCATGAAGATATTGCCCAGAATCCGTAGATCATGTGTTGCGGCGTACGTATCTGCGGGCGAGATAAGAGGACATATCCCTATACGGCAGTTTCTCCACTTAGCGCGTGGAACCTTTACTCTCGGAGATGCCTCGGCTCGGTCAGACCGAGGCGACAGCATCGCTCCGAGCTAATGATCGTTCGTGAGTGACACAGCTATTTATTCTCGACCTTATGACGGACGTCCGCTCGGAGTTGATCGTACAACTCAAGGTATTCCTCACCGACTGCCTTTGGAAAGAAGGCGGTCGAGAATGGGAGCTTCACCCATCTTAACCCGCCTTCCTCGTATTATGCCGAGGCTCGGACTCTCCGATCAGACTAGCGGATCATAGAGTCCTCCGATCGTAGTCGGCTCGGATCTTCCTATAACATGAAGCCCCCACTCTCTGAGGTCAGTCATGAGCTCGGAGAGTAATTAGTGGGAAGATCAGTCGTCTCGACTCTTTAGCGCATTTATGATTCTCGTGTGAAACATCACGTCCTCGAAATTTAGCGACTGTGGGCTAACCGCGAGTGAACACGTGGCGACGGTTGGGATTTCGAATCGTCACCATCCTGTGAATGATCGCCACGTGCACTCGGGGTGTTGTGTCGAGCACTCTTTTCTGCACCCAGGCGCCGTTTCGACCGTTCCAAGCGCGACAACCGAGGCGGATGGCGTTGCTTTTGGCAGGTCTTGGATTAATGACATGAGGCCACGTCGGACTCGGAGTCGGCGCTCAATGATTCCGTTGCAGCCATTACTGCAGGCCATTAAATGCAGGAGTTCTACCTTCTATAAAAGACCCATCCGGGGTCTTCATTCAGTTTCTACCATTTGCGCTCGAGTTGTTTATCGGAGAAGGTGATTTCCGGTGAAGGCGATTTCCGGCAGAGGCGATTCCCGGCGTAGTTTTTGCACTCACTGAAGCGATCTCCGGCGATTGTCTGGTGAGTTCGATTCTCAGCGCCATTATTTCGAGATGTCTTCAGATATGGAGACCGTTAGGGGATACAACGATGACTCCGAGTCGGGGAATTCCAATAATGGAAGGGAGACCGCTGAAGGTTCTTTCGAGGCTGTACCTTTATATCCTCGGCCTCAGAAGCAGACGGTGGCGGGAGCTCGGACTCGACAGGCCAGTAAGAAAGCCAGCAAAAAAGGGACAACACGGGCTTCCAGAGCAGCGGTCGCCGATGTCCCAGAGATGCCCCCTGGTGGGCGGGCTTCGGAATTGGTTCCAGGGGGCTCCGTAATAACGGAGTCTCAGATGGAATGAATCCGCACGGAGTTTGACATACCACTCTCCGTTCGGATCAGGGCCCCTGAGCCTACTGATGCTGCTGGCGCCAGCGGCCGGGGAGATAGTCATATTTTTATGCGGGCTACTATGCGGACTCCGCCTCCCAATGCACCCCTTCATCCGAGCTCTGACCGCCTACCTAGGGCTCGCGCCTGGGCAACTTACGCCTAATGCTTGGAGGGTGCTGGTTTCTGCTTACATCATTTGACACCAAGTCGGGAACTCGGAGTTGACACCCGCCGATCTGATGAACCTGTACCTGGTCAAGCACGAAGGCAGAGAGCCATGGTACTACTTCGCGACCAGAGGTAGCAAGGGGTCAGGGCTCGTCTTGGGTCTTCCGTCCTCGAACAAGGACTGGAAGAACAAGTGGTTTTGGGCCGCGGGCGAATGGGAGGCGCCGGCAGCGGAGATAGGGGCTCTGTCGACTCGGGTTCCCACCCGCTTCACAACGCCAGGTCGGATCGAAATTTCTTTTATACATTACTTTTTGCTTCAGCTATACTTAGAAAAGAATCTTTTTGTTTTGCAGTTTTCGCGAGGGGCGTGCCCTTCGTTACCTCAGACCAGAGGAACCAGATAGCCAAGGTGAGGACATACTCGGAGGAGCGCCGCTGCTGGTCGGACCTGGTCACGGCCGTCAATCTGCACCGGTTGGGGCTTTGCAAGACGAAGCCGCACCCTACTTCGCTCAGTGAGTATCCTTGCTTTCAGCCAATGTATCTTCATCGGTCCGAGATAACGCTATTATAATTATTCTCTTATGCAGGTATGGCTGAAGCATCTGGTTCTCGGAGGAGGAAAGCTGCGCTGACTGCGGAGGAGATGCTGAGAGCCGAGCCTCCGGCGAAGATAGTTTGGAGGAAGAAGGTCGCTCAAAGAGCTCGTCCTTCTGCCTCGGAGGTCGCGCCTCGGGGGACGGCACTTCCCCCTGCTATCCCGAACATCTCAGTTCGGGATACAGCTCCATTTCCTGCCGCAGCGCCTTCGGTTGGGGGACCATTTGCATCTGCAATTGTGTCCCCAATTCTAATACTACCGGGTGCAGCCACCGTGCCCCTGGTGGGTGTCGACATGGTCGCGCCTTTGGGCGACCTTAATCTTGCCTCTGCTCCAGCAGCCGGGGTAACTCCCCCTCCGTCCACCGCTCCCCCCCATCGAGGGAGCTCGGCCCAATTCTCCATTAATAGCCGTTGTATCATCTTCTGAGAGGGAGGAAGCCGTCCGGATGGCTGATGCCATGATTACCCATCCGGGTAATGATGAGGGGGAGGCAGTACGTGATGCCGAGGGTGAGGCTCAACCCTCGGCTGGTAGTCAAACGGGAGCTGAGGAGGCAGCGGGCTCGGCTCAAGTTGGCACGAGCAGAGGAGGATTCGAGCCGGGTTATCATATGTCTTGCTTGACAGACTGGGAGGTGAAACATGTTCCGGAGGAATCCATTTCGCGTCTCCTCGATAAACCGGACGACTGCTTCTTGGAAGACTTAGCTGGAGTCTTCTACCAGGTACTTCCTGACTCTTCCCTTGAAGAAGTTGTAGACGTTTTTGTATTATTATCTTTTCTCATTTTCTTGCCTTGGATTAGTCCGTTCCGAGGATTCTCCTATGCTAGGAGAGGGTCCGTGAGCGTCGAAAAATTGACGCTGAGGTCGAAACCCTCAAGAGCGAGGTAGGAGCTCTCCGATCGGAGGCGGAGAAACTCAGGGCGGAGGCGGGAGTATTACGGGACAAGACTTCTATCTTTCAGTTGGAGCGGAGCAATCTGTGCCATCAGCTTGAAGGTAGCAAGTCTGAACTACTCCAGCTTCAGAGGGTCGCGAAGGACCTCGAGGCGTGACGTGATGCAGCGGTAGCCGAGCTGGATCGTGCCAGAGCTCACGCCGACACCCTAGCTGGAGAGACTGCCCGACTGAGCGAGGACCTGGCGAAGACCAAGGTTGAGGCTGCAGAAGAGAAAAGCAGAGCCGTTGCTTCGGCTTTGGAGCCTCAGAAAGCCGAGGCTGAAGCTTCCTTGGCAGCGGCAGTCGACGCGGCGATAGAGGCATACAAGACCTCGAAAGAGAGGGATGACGAGGCTGCCAAGTTTTATAACCGCGGCTTTAACGAGTGTCTTGTCAAGGTCCAAAAATTGTACCCGGACCTTGACCTCGACCCCCTCCTTCCCGAGGACCCTGCAGATACCGTTGCTGAGGCGGCCAGCCAGGATCAAGCCCCCGGTTCCCAAGCTCCTCCGACTTCATGAAGACTCCTATTCTTTCATTCGTATTCCTCCTTTTTTTTTTTACCATGTACTTCACACTTAGAGCATATAATGAAAGGACTTAGTTTTGAATCACTTCCTTGTTTATTGGTTGATCTTCAATATGCCTGATGTATTTTCTTACTTGATTACGTAGTCGAGTCGAGCCCTTGATTTGTTCGGATGTTATTTGGGCCTCGATCTGATCCTTGGAAGGATCCACTCGTTTCGCTTTCGGCGAAGGGCCTTCCGTGTAGGTGGGGCCGACTCCCTTACTGGGGAGTCAGGTCACCCCTTGGCTTTATTCTCCCGGTTAAGAGGGAAAGCCTCTGTAGAAATTGGTCCGACTTCCTTACCAGGGAGTCAGATCGCCTCATAGCTTTTTCTCCTCGGTTAGGAGGAGGTGCCTTTGTAGAGATTGGTCCGACTTCCTTACTAGGAAGTCGGATCGCCCCGTGGCTTTTTCTCCTCGGTTTGGAGGAGGTGCCTTTGTAGAAATTGGTCCGACTTCCTTACTAGGAAGTCGGATCGCCCCGTGGCTTTTTCTCCTCGGTTTGGAGGAGGTGCCTTTGTAGAAATTAATCCGTTTGATTTTTGTTGATGACAAGACTGAGCCGATCGGATATACTTTTATTCATAGCCTTAAAGGCTCGTTGCTCGGGGGCGTACATTTATTGAACGGACCTTAAGGGCCAGTGGGTTGCTCGGAGTGCCTCATTAAGGATAGTAAACTTTCAAATGTTCAGCATTCTACGGGTGGGGGAGTTGACGGCCTTCGAGATCCTTCAAGTGGTAAGACCTGGGTTTAACTGACCGGACCACTTGGTATGGTCCTTCCCAATTAGGTCCGAGTGCTCCGGTTCCCGGCTCGGCGGTGTTCTGAAAAACTCGTCGAAGGACCAAGTCTCCTGGTCGGAATCGTCTGACCTTCACTTTAAAATTGTAGAATCTGGCCACTTGTTCGTGTCGAGCAGCGGCGCGGAGCTTCGAAACTTCCCGGATTTCTTCGAGAAGATCCAAATTAGCAGCGATTTGCTCGGCATTTTGATTCTCACTGTAATTTTCCACCCGAGCCGTGGGGAGGCCGATTTCAACGGCCACTATTGCCTCCGACCCGTAAGAAAGAGAGAATGGGGTTTCTCCAGTGGAAGATTGAGTTGTAGTTCTGTACGCCCAGAGGACGAATGGAAGTTCTTCCGGCCAGTTGCCCTTTGCTTTTTCCAGTTTCTTCTTGAAGTGGTGCTTGATGACCTTGTTCACTGCCTCCACTTGCCCATTGGACTGCGGATGCCGAGGCAATGCGTAAGCGTTCCTGATACCGAGCCCTCGACACATACCTCTGAAATTGTCATTGGCGAACTGCCGGCCATTGTCTGAGACGATTGTATTCGAAACTCCAAATCTGCAAACTATGTTCTTCCAGACGAAGTCGATAATTTTTTGTTCGGTTATTTTTGCGACGGCCTCGGCCTCAGCCCACTTCGTGAAGTAATCGACAGCGACGATGGCAAATTTGACTTGCCCTTCTCCAGTCGGCAGAGGGCCGATGATGTCGATTCTCCATTGAGCGAAAGGCCACGGACTGCTCATGGGAGTCATTTCCTCAGCCGGTTGTCTAGGCACGGCTGCAAAACGTTGACATTTGTCGCATTTTCTGACATACTTCCTGGCATCTTCTTTGAGGGTAGGCCAGAAGTATCCCTGCCGAAGCACCTTTAGAGCCAGGACTCGGCCACCAGAATGGTTCCCGCAGATTCCCTCGTGAATCTCCCGGATGACATAATCTGCTTCCTCGGGTCGGAGGCACCTGAGATACGGCTGAGAATACCCCTTCTTATACAGGGTTCCGTTCAGAATAACGTATCTTGCTGCTCGGACTCGCAGACGTCTAGCTTCTTGTCTGTCCGAGGGAACCTCCCCTGACTCGAGGTAGCCAAAGATTGGATCCATCCAACTCGGGGTGTTATTCACCGGATTAACCGTTTTTTTCTCTACTTGACCGATACTGGGATGTTCGATGAATTCTACCGGGATGATCCGCGGAATATTTCCCTCCGCGACCGACACCAACTTCGCCAGGGCGTCCGCCCACGTATTCTCTATCCTCGGGATCTGGTGGATCGTACAGTTCCAAAATTTCTCGATCAACTTTCTGGCTTCATCTAAGTAAGCAATCATTCTGTTCTCTTTGGCTTCATAATCAGTGGAGATGTGATTCACGACTAGCTGAGAGTCGCATCGGACTTGTATAGATTGGACCCCGAGGCTGGCGGCCAATCTGAGCCCGGCTAACAGGGCCTCATACTCCGCCTCATTGTTGGAGGCTTTAAAGCCGAGCCGGATGGCATACTGGATGATTGTAGAATCAGGGGCGATCAAGACGTTCCCTGCCCCAGCTCGTTTTGAGTTAGACGATCCGTCCACGTAGAGGACCCATCCGACTTCTGGAATGCCCCGTGAGCTGTTTGGAAGGTCATGCGGAGTCATCTCATCCTCATTGTTGATCTGCTCTTTACTTAGAACAGTGAATTCTGCGATGAAATCAGCCACCGCTTGGCCTTTCTTTGCTGTCCTCGGCCGGAAAGTAATGTCTAATTCTCCAAGTTCGATCGCCCATTTGGTCAATCGACCTGAGACCTCTAGCTTTTGGAGAATCTGCCTGAGGGGGGAGTCGGTTAACACGATGATCGAATGCGCTTGAAAATACGGACGCAACCTCCGAGCCGAAATGACTAAGCTGAGCGCAAGCTTCTCCAGAGCGGGGTATCTCGTTTTCGCTGGTACCATGGCTTTGCTCACATAGTATACGGGATACTATTTATTCCCCACTTCCCTGATCAGGGCCGAGCTGACTGCTGAGGCTGAGACCGCGAGGTATAGGAACAAAGACTCGCCTTCCTCCGGTTTTGATAGCAGAGGTGGTGAGCCCAGATATTCTTTCAGCTGCTGGAAAGCTTGCTCACACTCGGGCGTCCACTCGGCCTTCTTATGACCCTTCAATTGCTGAAAGAAGGGGAGGCATTTATCAGTGGCTCGGGATATGAAGTGTCCGAGCGCTGCTACCCGTCCAGTGAGGCATTGTATTTCCTTGACAGTTCGAGGCGAACTCATGTTGAGGAGTGCTTAATCTTATCGGGATTGGCTTCGATGCCTCTCTGACTGACTTGGAATCCAAGGAATCTTCCTGAACCAACTCCGAAAGCGCACTTTGCTGGGTTCAGCTTCATTTGATATTCCCGGAGGACCACGAAGGTTTCTCCAAGGTCTGCCAAGTGATCGGATGCCTTGACGCTTTCTACCAACATGTCGTCGACGTAAACTTCCATCGTGCGCCCGATCTGTCTTGCGAACATCTGATTGACCAGTCTCTGGTATGTGGCCCCAGCGTTTTTCAGGCCGAATGGCATGACCCGGTAACAGTAAAGCCCCCTGTCTGTGACAAAGGTGGTTTTCTGCCTATCTGGGGGATGCATCGCGATCTGGTTGTAACCAGAGTAGGCATCCAGGAAGGAAAGCAGTTCGTGTCCCGCCGTACTGTCTACCAGTTGATCGATCTGAGGTAATGGGAAACTGTCTTTCGGACATGCTTTATTCAGGTCTGAGTAGTCCACGCAAACTCTCCACTTGCCATTAGCCTTCCTAACCAAGACAACATTTACAATCCAATCTCGATAATAAACTTCTTCTATGAAATCGGCGTCCGACAGGACCGAGACTTCATCCGCAATAGCTTCACACCGCTCGGCGTCAAATGGTCTCCTCTTCTGCTTCACAGGTTTGTGGTCTGGATCCACGTTCAACCGATGGACCAGAACGTCTGGAGAAATTCCTGGCATATCCGCGTGCGACCAGGCGAATACGTCCTTGTGTCGTTGCAGGAAAGTTAACAGCTCGAAGCGTTGCTCAGGACTAAGTGATGTTCCGAGCTGAACGTCTTGCTAGGATCGGTTTCGTCAAGCGGAACCTTCTCCAAATCTTCGATTGACTTATTCTCGATAGGTCCGCGCGGGTCCAACATGTTGATAGCGAGTGTTTGCTTTACAAACCCTTTTTGAACCGCAATGGCGTAGCATCTCCGAGCCTCGCGTTGATCACCTCGGAGGTAACCCGTTCAGCCTTCGGCGAAAAATTTCATCATCAGGTGATAAGTAGACACAACCGCCCGCATTGCATTGAGGGAGGGCCTGCCCATAATCACATTATGTACTGATGGTACATTGACAACAAGGAAGTCCACCATCACGGTGACTTGATGTTGCCCCTCTCCCGCAGTCACCGGGAGGGAGATGGCTCTTTCAGAGATTATTCTCTCTCCGTCAAAGCCGTGTAGGGGGTCTTCACAGGTCTGAGACGAACTGTGGAATCCCCATCCTTCCGAAGGCCTCAGAGTAAATCACGTCGGCTGAACTTCCAGTGTCGACGAGAATCCGATACACCTTATGATTGGCTATGGTCATGGTGACCACCAAGGCGTCATCATGTGGATGCTGGATCCCCCGAGCGTCGTCTTCTGTGAAGGTGAGGCTACAGGGACTGACTCGTGGTTCTTTGTTAGGCCGCTCGGTAAGATTGACATACCGCTCTGGGCTCATTCGGGAGAGCCTTTCGGGCTCTGTTTGAATCTCCCCGCCTGATGGACCTCCGAAGATGGTGTGGATCTCCGCAGGTTCTTCGGACGGATTTTTAGGGCGTTCTTGTGTTCGCCCCTCTTTCCAAGTATTCTTCTCCTGCTTAGTGTATCGGCGTAGGTGCCCCTTTCGAATGAGGGATTCAATCTCATCCTTGAGATCTACACATTTATCGGTATTGTGGCCATGATCTCGATAGAAGCGGCAATATTTGAGCTTGTCGCGAAGCTCTGGGTCTGCCCGCATGCAGACTGGCCAGTTGAGAAGTTTCTCACCTCGGATATCCAGTAGGATCTGCTCGACGGTAGTGTTGAGAGGTGTGTAAGAACGGAATCTCCCTTTTGGCTTCCTGCTCAGTCAGCGATCACGAGAATAATGATCATCCGAATTCTTCCTCGGGGCTTGGAGTTCCTCGTTCCTTGGCCTCTTTCCCTTCCCGTTTGGCTCGGTTATTTGGATATTCTTGTGAGTAGCCGAAAACTCCTCGGCGTGGACATACTTCTGGGCTCTAGCAATGAGCTCGGCTAACGTCCTCGCCGGATTCTTTCCTATAGAAAAGGCGAATTTCCCTTCTATCAGGCCGCTACACACCGCGGCGAGAGTCATCTTGTCGTCGTAGTCTTCCACCTGCAGTGCTTTCTCCTTGAATCGAGCAATGTAGTCTTTCAAGGACTCTTTCGGCCCTTGTTTGATGGTAAGCAGGTGGGTATTGGGTTTTCGGCTTCTCTTACCACTTATGAACTGGGTAAGGAATGACCGAGCCAGTTCTTCGAATGAACATATGGATCCAGGCTTGAGTTGCCGATACCAATTCCGAGTGGATCCCGCCAGAGTAATTGAGAATCCTCTGCATATCATCTCATCAGTCGCGGTCTGTATTTGCATCCACGAACGATAAGCTTCCACGTGCTCGGATGGGTCACCGGACCCGGAGTATTGGATGACAGGAGGAATCCGAAATCTCTGAGGCATCACTTCATTCATGATTTCTGAGTTGAACGGAGGCTCGGTCTCTTCCATCATGGCTTGAACAGCAGCCGGTATTGACGACGGCTGTTATTGCTTCCGTAACATCTGGACTTTGTTAGTTAGGTCTGCGAATCGTGACTCCCAGGGATCCCTGTTTTTCGCTACTACTTCCCGAGCATTCTCCGGTTCGGGCCTTCTCCTTTCCCTTCTCCTTTCTAAGGTGTGACGAAGGTCCGTTGGAGCCAGAGCCGAGGCAGCTGTAACGTCCGTCGGGGCCCGTGTCGTCACATTCCTAGTAGGGGCGCGCTGGAGCTGGGGGAGGGTTTTGAGCCGAAACCGGTGCTCGGGTAGATCGGTGCGGAGATGTCCCACGCCTCGTCACTGAATGGGCTTGAACGACTGGCCCGACAGCTTCCGGACTTCTCCGCTCGGGTTGTTGCTGGGACTCGCGCTCCTGTCTCATCCGTTCCACCTCATCGCGTAAGGCTTGTACTTCTCCTTGCAAGGCGCGGTATTTGTTGGAACGATTGCGAGAACGCTGGGAAGGGCCCGGTGCAGATTTCGCATGAAGTGATGACGAAGAGTGGGTCTGCTCCGGTTCCACCACCACTGCTTTCTTCTTTCCTCTAGCCATAGCTTTTAAGAACAAGAACCTGACTTTTTGTATCAGTTTTCCACAGACGGCGCCAAAAATGTTGAGGTCAAAATCTGGTCAGCCTTCTTCCCATTTTCACGTATCTCGGGCGGATGATGAACCTGGTTGCCTGCACCCAAACTGTGAGCAATGGAGACCCTGGCTAAGCCGGGGGACCCTCCGATGCCTAAGTCAGGACACTGGAATCAGGGTCTAAGTTGGAGAGGAAAGGGAGTGTGCTAGTTGTCGCGTACCTGTAGTCATGGAATGATGTGACATTTATACCTCTTCGTCTCTCGATCCTCATTCGATAATTTCGGCACGATCAGTGGGATTTTGCGGATCATGAAGATATTGCCCAGAATCCGCAGATTATGTGTTGCGGCGTACGTATCTGCGGGCGAGATAAGAGGACATATCCCTATACGGCAGTTTCTCCACTTAGCGCGTGGAACCTTTACTCTCGGAGATGCCTCAGCTCGGTCAGACCGAGGCGACAGCATCGCTCCGAGCTAATGATCATTCGTGAGTGACACAGCTATTTATTCTCGACCTTATGACGGACGTCTGCTCGGAGTTGATCGTACAACTCAAGGTATTCCTCACCGACTGCCTTTGGAAAGAAGGCGGTCGAGAATGGGAGCTTCACCCATCTTAACCCGCCTTCCTCGTATTATGCCGAGGCTCGGACTCTCCGATCAGACTAGCGGATCATAAAGTCCTCCGATCGTAGTCGGCTTGGATCTTCCTATAACAGTAGCCTTCGATCTTTTTATAAAAATCTCAGGCTTACCGCATCATAGTAAACTTTGGTCATTGAACGCCCACCGTTAAAAACTTCTTGGGAGCCACAAAAGTTTTGAATCAAGCTGATATTTGTGTTTGCCCTTCATTCAGTTCTTTGTTAACTAATCAATGGGTTAATGGCAAATAAACATTACATTAAGCCTTGTGAAGTTTTTAATGGTGGGTGTTCAATCACCATTGATTTTCTATGGTGTGGTCCACTAGAGACTTTGATCTCCTTCACTTTTGGGCTCATGCTTTAAAATGATCTTGAAAAATGGATGGAAGGTGTGGATAAAAATATATCACATGGAGGGGGCTACAAAGTGCCATAGTAGCAATGTGGATACTGGTGCATCAATGGGGATGCGGATTTCCTGCAAAGCTAGGTGGGGCTTACTTAATGTTTGTGAGAAATTCACCCAATCGAGTTTTTTAGACCATTTTAGGACATGAGACTAAAAATGAGGCAGATCCAAAACTCGAGTGGGCCAGAAAGCAATGGAGATTAAGTGACCATTGTTGAATCATTAGTATAGCGACAAAAGTTTTGTATTAGGCTAAGGTTTTTTGTGTTTTCAATTCATCCCAGTGAGAATGACCTTATAAAGGGTTGCGATATCATCTTAACATGGAGGTGAGGCCCAGGAAGGTTTCAACAATTGGTATTTTTTTTCTCATGTTTCTCTCCCGTGCCACACTTGATTTTTGGATATGCCTCAATGTTGATCCCATGTCTTGACATGATATCGGACAAAGTGGATTTCTCAAAAAGAAATCAAGGTGGGCCCCACCTTGCTTGTGCAGAACTCTTGAAAAAGGCTTTAAATCCACGCTTGTCGGTTGGCTGTTCGGGGCATTTTGGTGGATCCTAACTAGGGGCCACTGTGATGTATGTTCCTTACATCCACACTAGGGAGGCACATCGAACCGGTAGAACCGTGGAACCTGATTGGAACTGACCAAATGGTCTAGTTAATTTGGTCCAGTTCTAGAGTGCATCAGTTCCGTTTTGATTCCAAAAATTAAAGAACCATTTATTTCGGTTCGGTTCCAGCTTCGGGGTATGTAAAATCAAACCGAACCGTGGATCCGATCCGTGGAACCGAACATGGAACCGAACCTAGAACCATGAGTTTATAATATATTTTAGTTGTATATTTAACTCATGATTTGTGGTTTACAACGCACCTTTTGATTGTTTTCATAAATGTATTTTTTCACACCATATACAATATCTAAACCATTCATCAAATGGATCACAACGTGAATGGACATGGGCTAAATTATAAAATAGAACATGTAATTAGGCTGGATTATAAAAAACCCACAACCGTGGAACCGATCCGGAACCAAACCGGTTTTCACAATCCAATTCCGGTTCGGTTCTAAGGTGTTAACTATCTGATTCCGGTTTCGAAAATCCTAGAACTGTAAGGAACGGTTAGGTTCCGGTTTCACCTCGAAACCGGACCGAACCGAACCCTGTGCACCCCAAATCCACACCGCCCATCCATTTCATTTCAGGGCATGAACCAAAAATGAAGCAGATTAAAATCTTACGTGGACACACCACAATAAACAATTGTTATTGAATCCCCGCCATTAAAACTCCATGGGGTCACGGAATGTTTATTTTTCCATCCAACCTGTTATTAAGGTCACAAAGACCTATATGAAGAGACCACACAAATATCATCTTGATCCAAAACTTTTTTTGGCCCACAAGAATATTTTAATGGTTGATTACTATTGTTTCTTGTCTATGGTCCACCTGAGATTTGGATCTCCTTCATTTTTGGGATCATGTCTAAAATGATTTTTTTAAAACGGATGAACGACGTGGATATTATGCATATACATCAAGGTGAGTCCCACAGTTAACCCCAGATCCACCAAAGACCCGGCAATCCGCATGCTTCTATACCTACCAGTACGCAATCTACTTCCCATGTTTTTACACCCACCATCGGTAACTTCACAGGGCCCACCCTGATGTTTATCAGGTCCATCCAAGCTGTTGATAAAGCCAAAGGAAAGTCTCAAAATTAGCTTGGTCGGAACTTTCATGGTCCATCACAAGTGCTTCTTTGATGGGAACCACCTGAGCTTCAGATCTGGCCAATTTTTGGGCTCATGGCCTGAATTGTGATCATAAAATGGATGGACAGAGTCGATCTCATACATACATAAAGGTGGACCTCAAAGAATCCTACACAGGCTTACCGTACCCCTTGCAATACGCTATAACAGTAAAAAATAAAAAGTGCTGGGTAAATCCGTTATTTAGACAAGCTAACAGTATGTTTCTTTCCCTTAGCGTTAGTCCACATGAAAGAGGGGCTTTATCTAGAAATGGCCTAAAAAGTAGGTGGTTATATGAAAAAATCCCATAAGATTACAGATAGTTTGGGCCAACCTTTCTACATAAGTAAAAATAAAAGAGTTTTCATTTGGTTTAGCAAAATACCAAATACCAATGATGAATTTTGAATCATTTCAAGAAGAACTCAAGATAAATGTCAAGAAAAAGCTGTTGAGTGTCATGTCTCTATGATTAGAAAATTCACTGATGGGTTTTTTTGACCTGTCGTCCTTTCGCAACTGGGATGCGCAAGTCCTTTCGCAACTAGGATGCGGAAAGGAGTTTCCTAAAACTATATAAAAAAAGGGTCCCTAGGGTTTTTCTAGGGTATGTTGTGTTGATGAGAAAAACAACAAGAGGGTTTGCTAAAGCTTTACAAGGGATTTGCTAAAGGGTTTAGGGCTATCAAAGGTGAGAAAGAGAGAGAAAGAGAGAGAGGAAACTTATAGAAGGGAGGTTCTGCTCGTGGAGGTTCTGTACTGTGCAATCTATATCTCAGCGCTTCTATGTCCTCATAATCGGTGAGATCTCTCTGGTTTTCTCTATTTTTCTTATTGTTTATCCACTCCTGCGTGAGTGAAGAAGATTGTAACGTTCTACTTCATAGTGGATTGTTGATCTGGACGAGGTCCCGTGGTTTTTACCTCTTTGAGGGTTTTCCACGTAAAAATTCTCCTGTGTGGTGTGTGATTGATACATTGATTATTTTCATTGCTTTATTATCCATAATTCTGGTTTGTTCTGGAGGGCTAGATCCTAAGGTTTTGTGCAAGGCCTCCAACAAAGTGGTATCAGAGCTAAGTTCATTGAACGGGTAGGATCGGTTTTGAATTATGGAAGGTGGCTCAAGGATGATCAGCCTCAATGGTTCTAACTGGACCATATGGAAGGCTAAGATGGAGGACTTGCTTTATTGCAAGGACCTATATTCTCCAATCTTAGGCATATCAGTAAAATCCAAGGATATGACTGATGATGATTGGAAGAAGACGGACTGAAAGGCGGTGGGGTTTATTAGACAATGGTTGGATGATTCTGTGTTCCACCATGTGTCTACAGAAACCTCAACCGCAAGCCTATGGCTAAAATTACAAGGGTTGTATGAGAGGAAGACAGCCGGTAATAAGATATTTCTGATAAGGCGACTTGTGAATCTCAAATTCAAGGATGGTGGTTCTGTGGCCAAGCATATGAATGAGGTCAGCAATATAGTGAACCAACTCTCCTCTATGAAGATGGTCCTGGATGATGAATTGCAGGCTTTACTATTGCTTAGTTCATTGCCTGACAGTTGGGAGACATTGGTGGTGTCTCTAAGTAACTCCACGCCAGACGGAAAGATATCCATGGAACAGGTAACCAGTTGTCTCTTCAATGAGGAGACAAGGAGGAAGTCTCATGGGTCTACTCAGCAAGAGGCTCTTGTGACATAGGAACGGGGGAGAGGAAAGAACAGGAAGGGCGGGAAGGCCCGAGATAAATCAAGAGGCAAGTTGAGTAACAGAAAAGATGTTGAATACTGGAATTGTGGCAAGAAGGGCCACTACAAGCATGAATGTTGTGGTAAGAAAAATGACAAGAAAGGAAAAGGGAAGGAAGATGAATCAGATTCTACTGCGGTCGCTTCAGATGACGACGTTGTAGTTATTCTTTCTGCAGATCATGACGTATGTCTCACGGCTTCGAGTCAGGACACCGACTGGGTGGTTGACTCGGGAGCTTCTTTTAATGCGACTCCACACAGGGACTCCTCCACAAGCTACAAGTCAGGTGACTATGGGACTGTGAAGATGGAAAATTCTGGCGTATCAAAAATCGTGGGAGTCGGTGATATTTGTTTGAAAACTGATGTGGGCTGCACATTAGTTCTCAGGGATGTGAGGCATATCCCAGACCTTCGCCTCAACTTGATGTCAACGGGAAGGCTGGATGATGATGGATATGAAAGCCGGTTTGCTAGTGGGCAATGGAAGCTCATCAAGGGTTCGTTGATCGTGGCCAGAGGGAGAAGTGTTGCACCCTTTACAAGACAAGTGTCAGTATGTGCAAGGGTGGGTTAAACGCAGCGGAAGATTCAGCTATTGACATGTGGCACAGGCGTCTAGGTCACATGAGTGAAAAAGGGCTTCAGGTACTAGCAAAGAAGCGGCTCCTTCCAAACATGACAGGTACACATCTCAAAACCTGTCTTGATTGTTTATCAGGAAAATAACATAGAGTTTCATTTGTTAAAACTGTTTCTCATGTTAATAAAGTGCATGCATTAGATTTGGTTTATTCTGATGTTTGTGGTCCTATGAGGACAAAAACCTTGGGTGGGGCATTGTATTTTGTTACTTTTATAGATGATGCATCTAAGAGGGTTTGGGCTTATACTTTGAAATCCAAGGACGAGGTCTTTGGTGTGTTTAAATTATTTCATGCTATAGTCGAGAGAGAGACAGGTAGACTATTGAAGTGCATCCGCACTGACAATGGTGGTGTATATATTGGCGACTTTCACGAGTACTGCAAGTCCCTGGGTATACGGCATGAACAAACAGTTCCCAAGACCCCCCAGCATAATGGTGTAGCTGAGCGAATGAATCGCACCATTGTTGAGAAAATCAGATGCATGTTATCCCATGCGAAATTGCCCAAGACGTTCTGGGGAGAAGCAATGCACACGGCGGTTGTATTTGATAAACAGGTCTCCATCAGCCCCGTTGAATGGAGAAGTACGCGAGAAGGTGTGGACTGGACAGGATACATCATACAGTCATCTCAGGGTGTTTGGATGCAGGGCATCCGTTCACGTACCAAAGGACGAGAGGTCCAAGCTCGATATGAAGATCAGGCAGTATGTGTTCTTGGGGTACGGTGATGAAAAGTTCGGTTACAGATTGTGGGATCCGACCGAGAGGAAGCTCGTCAGGAGTAAAGATGTGGTTTTCTTTGAAGATCAGTGTATAAAAGACATTGATAAGTCAGAGAAGAATCAGCCTAGTTCAGGTGAGCTAGAGGACACAGATCCGATTATTCCTCCCGTGGTGCCTGATGACGGGGGAGTACAGTAAGGTGCAGAGGACGAGGGAGTTCCTTCAGAAGATGGACCAGAGGAGCAGCCCCCACTTGATCCACCTGTTGAGCCACAGGTGAGGAGGTCATCTAGGGACAGACAGCCGTCCAAGAGGTACTCACCACATGAGTACATTATGCTGACTGATGGGGGAGAGTCAGAAGATTATTCTGAGGCCCTAGCCGACGAGCATAAGGGGGAGTGGTTGAAAGCTATGCAAGAGGAGATGGAATCCTTGCATAAGAACCACACCTATGACATGGTGAAACTGCCTAAGGGCAAGAAAGCTTTGAGCAACAAGTGGGTGTTCAGAAAGAAGGTTGAGCAGAAGAATTCACAGACAAGGTTTAAGGCCAGACTTGTGGTGAAAGGTTTTGGTTAGAGGAAAGGCATAGACTTCGAGGAGATATTCTCACCAGTGGTGAAGATGACATCCATACGGGTGTTGCTTGGGTTGGTGGCTAGCATGCATCTGGAGATAGAGGAGTTAGATGTTAAAACTGCCTTTCTCCATAGTGACCTGGAAGAAGAGATCTACATGGACCAACCCCTCAAGGGCAAGGAGTATATGGTGTGTAGGCTGAGGAAAAGTTTGTATGGGCTGAAACAAGCTCCACGGCAATGGTATAAAAAGTTCAACTCGTTTATGTTGAAACATGGGTATGACAGAACGGAGTCGGACCACTGTGTGTTCACGCGTAAGTTCTCAGATGGTGATTTCTTAGTTCTGCTATTATACGTTGATGACATGCTCATCATGGAAAAAGACATCAAGAAGATCGACAGGCTGAAACAGGAGTTGGGCAAGTCTTTTGCGATGAAAGACTTGGGCCCGGCTAGACAGATCCTAGGAATGGAGATAACCCGTGACAAAAGCAGTAGGAAGCTCTGGCTGTCACAAGAGCGGTATATTGAGAAAGCCCTAGAGCGGTTCAATATGAATGCAGCGAAGCCGGTCAGTACTCCACTAGATGGTCACTTCAGATTGAGCGACAGACAGTGTCCCAAGACGAAGGCAGAGGTGGAAGAGATGCAGAAGATACCCTACGCGTCAGCTGTAGGAAGTTTGATGTATGCTATGATGTGTACACGCCCAGACATAGCATATGTGGTTGGTGTTGTCAGCCAGTATCTTGCCAATCCTGGCAAAGAGCATTGGGAGCGGTGAAGTGGATATTGCGGTATCTAAGAGGCTCGTCCAGGTTGAGTCTATGCTATGGTGACGGTAAACCTGTGTTAGAGGGCTACACAGATACAGATATGGTAGGTGACATAGACTCCAGGAAGTCTATATCGGGGTTCATGTTCACGTTTGCAGGGAGAGCAGTTTCTTGGCAAAGCAAGCTACAGAAGGTCGTAGCATTGTCGACGACAGAGGCCGAATATATTGCAGTCATAGATGCATGTAAAGAGATGCTTTGGATGAAAAGGTTCCTACAAGAACTTAGCCTAAAGCAGGAAGAGCACGTGGTCTATTGCGATAGTCAGAGTGCTATACACTTGAGCAAGAATTCAAGTCAGCATTCCAAGTCAAAGCACATAGAGATTCGGTATCACTGGATCAGGGATACTTTGGAACAGAAGGTGTTACAGCTTGAGAAGGTCCACACGGATGATAATGGGTCAGATATGATGACCAAGGCCTTGCTCAAGGACAAGTTTGAGGTTTGTAGAAACCTGGCTGGCTTAAAGAAGGTGAATCCCTCCTGCGTCAAAAAGGGGGAGATTTGATGGGTTTTTTGGACCTGTCGTCCTTTTGCAACTGGGATGCACAAGTCCTTTCGCAACTGGGATGCGCAAGTCCTTTCGCAACTAGGATGCGGAAAGGAGTTTCCTAAAACTATAAAAAAAAGGGTCCCTAGGGTTTTTCTAGGGTATGTTGTGTTAATGAGAAAAACAACAAGAGGGTTTCCTAAAGCTTTACAAGGAATTTGCTAAAGGGTTTAGGGCTATCAAAGGTGAGAAAGAAGGAAAAAGAGAGAGATGAAGCTTATAGAAGGGAGGTTCTGCTCGTGGAGGTTCTCTACTGTGCAATCTATATCTCAGTGCTTCTATGTCCTCATAATCGGTGAGATCTCTCTGGTTTTCTCTATTTTTCTTATTGTTTATCCACTCCTGCGTGAGTGAAGAAGATTGTAACGTTCTACTTCATAGTGGATTGTTGATCTGGATGAGGTCCTGTGGTTTTTACCTCTTTGAGGGTTTTCCACGTAAAAATTCTCCTGTGTGGTGTGTGATTGATACATTGATTATTTTCATTGCTTTATTATCCACAATTCTGGTTTGTTCTGGAGGGCTAGATCCTAAGGTTTTGTGCAAGGCCCCCAACATTCACCACCAATTATTAGAGATGGTTTTTACCAACAAGCTTGGTATCACTGTAAAATAAAGATATTTACAGTGCAACAAGCTTTTATTTTATGTTTGTTTGTAACTTGATGAATTTTGTCTGTTTCTTGTGCACGATGAAAATGTAAGGTTTATAAACAAATACAATTAGGGCCATGGTAAGATTATCCAGACCATCGGAATATTGTGCACCATAATCGGCAGGTCACACCAAAAGAAAAAAAAATACATCTTAGATTGGAACATGCCATCCACTAATCTTTGGACTTTGATTTAAGACGAATGTCAACCACCTATATTTCTCTACGAAGCTATCTAATTTGTAGGGTAGAGTGTTCGAATCCTGAAATCAGCAAATATGCCTAGGTATTATATGTTCCCATATAGAGTTAGGAAAATCAAGTCCAGCTCAGGACCGGGAAATCAATCCCGACCTATTTATGGTATGTGTCCCCCCATCATTTTCGGTACGTTCCTATGCAAGGGTGTTGAAGTCCCTTGATATGTGAGTGTCCTTCTACTCTTGTCAGTATATTCCCATTAGTGGGAGTGTTGTAAGTCTTGAGCTTTTAGAGAAAGTGGTGATTTGACATATGCGTGTGAGACTTAATCTACATGTGGAATAGGCCCATAGATCAAACTATGCATAGGACATGGTGATCAAGGGGTCGGATGGCTTACCTAATTGAGACGTCATTTCTGAAAATAGAATACCAGATCTTCTATATAGAATACCAAAGATAAAGATAGGATCTTCCTCTCCTTCACACCCTTTCTGCAAAACTATAGATGAGACTCGTATTCTGCCGTGGTGTAGGATCGAGGACCCAACTCTCTTATATAGAGACTGTGGAGGGGGAGTTTGAAACCCATCAAAACTCCCTCTTCCGCGCTCCACATTGCAGTATCCTAGTTCGACTCGAACTGTTGTCTGCGCCATAGCATTTCAACCCTAATACGCACTGCTGCGCAATCTGAATTGCGCAGCGAATCACATGAAGTAGGGCCCACTGGTACACTCAATCATCCAGTCCAACAACTGAATGACAATCTAGACCGTTGATCAGTAAGGCCCACTAAATAGAGTTCTTACAATGTGAGGATTGCAAGGTTATGATTTTCCCAACGTAAAGATTTTCCAACATCATCCGTGGTGGAGCGAAACAGACCAACTTTCTTGATTTACAGACTGTGGGGCCTCTCTTTAGAACTGACAACCCGAGTTTGATTTACAGTGTTTTGATTCAAGGAGCATATAATTCCTCTTTGGTAGTTTCCTAGAAGAATCATTAATGCTTATTTCAATCAATTTCTCTACATTATAGACCATGATCTCATGTCCAAATGCAGCTCAAGGCAATCAAGTATATGGAGTTGCTCCAGTTGCAATAACCAATTGAATGATGGCAGCTTAAAGTAATTGTAGAATCGCAGAAAATTCACAGTATAACACGCACGAAGATTTCATCCTCACATGTGATTTTTTAATCAAATCGTACGGCTCCTCTTGAAAGAATTTATTTTATTTTTCTTTGTGCAGTGCTGCTAATTTGTCATGTATATTTATAAGATTTTTGCTAATTCCACGTGTGCATCAATCCCAGCCGTCGACATGCTGCTACATCTGCCAACGTAGAAGACGGGTGTGATTATCTTAACCCCTGCCTCAGAATCAGGTGGTCCACAAACGTGCAGGCAGAACAAAAGTAAGGTAGCTGTCCACTAGTTTTATGAGCTGTGATCAGCCAGCCATCTGATGAACCAACTGGCCTGCTTTTCAAACTAGAATATCTGCACAGTGGGGCCCACCTGATGGACAGCTTCATTGCTCTAAGCAGGTGCCAGCTTGGAACATCTGACCATAGCTACATTAATTTACTGATTCTTTTCGTGTACAGCTAAGCATGATTAGACATAATCTTTATCACCTTCTATATACGTATTCTGATTTTTATTATCTTTTGTGTTTATCTTCTGTTTGCTTGTGTGATCGTTGTATTCCTCTATCTAAGCCTTACTTAAATAAAGTAATAGGTAGAAAAAATTATAAAATTATTATTCTTTATTCTGTTAAAAACCTAATATTCTCAAATTACATATTTGTGATTTCTCTAAGATAAAGAAAGAAATTGAAAATAGTAATGGCAGGTTGAAGCACGTGTGATCATGCTATCCTTAAAGCGTTATTTGCCCTTCCTCAAAGTAATTGAGACGGGTGATAAGTTGCAGGCAAATAGCTTATACGATATGATGAGCTTGCGTGTGGTTCCGCGTTCAACAAACACGAAAAAATCACTAGTGAATTGAAACTCTGTGTACATTTGGCAAAAAAAAATTTAAAAAAATTAAAATTAAAACAAAAAAAAAAAAAAAAAATTAAAGAAAAATCTCATATCATAGAGAAATTTACAAAAGAATTGCTGGCTTATACTGCTACACTAGTTGTTTATTAAGGACTTTATGAATAAGGTTCGTATTGAACCTTGCTAGCTTGATCAGAAAACTCTTGAGCTTTATTGGTTCATATGAGAGAGTGATTTAAGTGGTTGGTGATGGTAAAATGAACCATTCAAGCTTTGTTTATATACGCTATGATAGTTGGACGTTTTGGTCCGTGGTCGTAACTCCGAATGATTGTTTCTGACTGTTGTCATTATTTGATAATTTCTAACCGTTTTGCATGTAGGAAAACCAATTGCATGCTATCTGTTTATAACGGTTGGGCTGGCCATGTGCAATAATTTTTACATGGTCCAATTTATTATTGCATGAGCAGTTACACTAAGCTTCATAAATGGCTAGTTGTATCCCCTATATAAGGCAAACATATTTCTCTCATACCTCTTACCCACATTACTCCAGCCACCTGACTCATTTCCACTATTGCACCGCGACTCACATCCATCTCGCATCAGTGACCGTGCCCGAGACCTTGACTGTGCACGTGCACATGCATGTACGGTACTCAACCCCCTACTTAAGACAACATTTTCTTCTCTCCTTCCTAATAGGGAACTATTCCCCATAACACAAAAAATCAAGTTTTTACAAACTTCTTGTATATAATTCTTATATATATATATATATATATATATATATATATATATATATATATATATATATATATTATTTTATTAAAAATATTTTTAATCATAACATTTTTCATAACATAAATTCCTCCTTACATCTCTATAATATTATGATGGTATCGAGCAACCCATCAACCATTGAGCCCATCTGTCTAAACAACCGTTGTTTCATCTCATCACCGCCAATTGTTGCAGCCCTCACGTCGCCGGCACCCTCGCCCGACACCAAATCCGGTCTTAAAACAGCAGCCCTAAAACCCATCTCACTGCCATTAGTCCATTGCACATCTAGATCTTGGAGCCATAGTGCCTACCTCTCTACTTCATTCTCTTCCCCATTCGAACTCCATTTGAACCCACCTCGACGCAGCACCATCTCCAGTCGAACTCCATCTCGTGGCCCTATCTGCACCCCACTGCATTATCCCGTTGTCACTGATTGTGTAGAGAGGGGCTGAGAAATGCTGTTGGAATTGCAAACCAAAGCCCAGCAATTGCTGTGACTATTCATCTTCCAAAGCACAACAACACTTCCCATGGAGATGCTCTCGGAAGATGAAAATACTTGTGTATTTTCTAGGAACATTTAAGTGTTAGAAGCTCCTAGTAAGGGCAGTTTTGTCATTTCAACTTACATTCAAAAGCCTATAAATAGGCACCTTGTATCCAGTTGTAACAAGCAAGTGAAGCAAGAAAAATAACAAGTGTGCAACTGCAGCAACAGTAAAAGAAATCAGTTTTTTTAAATTCTTGTCTAGTTTCTTTTCTCTCTTTCTTCCTCCTAAAAATCAGATTTTCTAAGTTGTGCAGAGGCTTTGTAAAGCCAAGAAAATTTTGTTATCTTGAAACAAAGAGAAAATCTAGCTTATTCAGCCAACAAACTGGTATCAGAGCCCAGGTTCTTTTTCTAGAAGAAGTTTCCCGCAGTTTTTTTTTTTTTTTCATTTCAGCCAAGTACATATTTTTCTGAAAAAATCTGTTTAAAAAATAAAATCAGATCTTCTATTCCATCCCTCTCTCCCTTCATTTTAAAAAAAATCAGTCATTCCTTCTTTTAAAAAAATAGAAAAAGATGGCGAGCACAATCCAGCCGCAGGTTCCTAAGTTGTCTAGCTAAGGACAACTATGAAAAGTGGTGCATCCAAATGATGGTGTTGTTCGGGTCGCAAGAATTGTGAGAGATCGTCACCGATGGGTATGTAGAACCCACTATGGAGGAAGAAGCCGCCTTTACCAATGAAGAAAAGACCGCTCTCAAAAATCAAAGGAAGAGAGACAACAAGGCTTTGTTCCTCCTCTATCAATGGTTGGATGAATTAACCTTTGAAAAGATTACTGAAGCAATATCAAGCAAGCAAGCTTGGGATATCCTTGGTACCATCTTCAAGGGTGTTGATCGAGTGAAGCGGGTTCGCCTTCAAACACTAAGAGCCAAGTTCGAAGCGGCGCACATGAAGGAATGTGAAAGTATCTCTGACTACTTCTCACATCTAATTGTTATTATTAACAATTTAAAAAGAAATGGTGAAAAAATTGAAGACATACATGTCATGGAAAAGGCATTGCGATCTCTCACAACCAAGTTTGATCATGTGGTTGTGGCGATCGAAGAATCAAATGACTTGGAAAAACTGTCCATTGAAGAACTGATGAGATTGTTGCAAGTGCATGAGCAACGAATGCAAAAGAATGCTGGTTCAATGCTTAAACATGTCTTAGAGTCTAAGTTGACTCTAAATGAACAAAAGAATGACCATACACAACGAGGGGGCCGTGACACTAGCAATCGTGTAAGAGGCAGAGGGTGTGGATATCATCCAAGCTATCAACAAAAGTTTACCAGTTTCCCTGGAAGAGGAAATGGTAGAGGCCAGTTCATACATGGTCGTGGAAACACAAAGAACGTTCAATGCCACAATTGTAAGAAATTCAGCCATTATGCCTCAGAGTGTTGCAACAAAGTAGATCAAGATGAACGATTCAACTATGCTGAAGCATCACACCATGAACAAGAAGACTCCACACTCCTCCTCGCACAAGAAAAGGCATGTGAACGGCCAGATGTGTGGTATCTCGACACTGGTGCAAGCAACCACGTGAGTGGTAACAAAGAACTGTTCGTGAAACTCACAGAAGGAGTTAGTGGTAACGTGAGTTTTGGCGACTCATCAAAGGTACCCGTGATAGGTAAAGGAAAAGTTAAAATCTATCAGAAGAATGATGAGCTAAATTACATTTCTAATGTATATTACGTACCAAACATGAAAAATAACATCCTCGGTATCGGCTAACTCCTTGAGAAGGGGTATGTCATACACATGGAGAAATATTCTCTCTCTATAAGAGATGCTCGCAGGAGACTTGTGGTTCAAGTCCAAATGGCGAAAAATTGTATGTTTCCGCTTCATATTAACACAAAGGCTGAGAAGTGCCTATATGGACTTGTGAAGAATGATTAATAGAGATGACATCTTCGCTTTGGGCATCTCCATTTTAGTAGCCTTAAACTCTTATCCTCATCAAGCATGGTGCATGACTTAACGGCTATTAAAGCTCCAGAACATGTGTGTGAGGCGTGCACACTCGGCAAGTAACAAAAGAACTCCTTCCCAAGAGGGGTGTCTAGAAGAGCAAAGGAACCACTTTAGTTGGTTCACACTGATATTTACGGACCACTTGAAACACCATCTCTTGGATACTTTATTACCTTCATTGATGATTTCAGAAGAAGACTTTGGGTGTATTGCATCAAAGAAAAATCTTTTGCTTTCACTATCTTTAAAATTTTCAAAGCTCGTGTTAAAGTTGAAAATGGTCACGAAATTAAAGCACTAAGATCTGACGGAGGTGGAGAGTACACCTCAAATGCATTTCGAGATTTTTACAGGGAACAAGGCATCAAGCAGAAACACACTGCAGCCTACACGCCACAGTAGAATGACATTGTGGAACGAAAGAACCGCACCATCCTCGACATGACAAGAACCACGCTCAAAGAGAAAGGCCTGCTAAAGAGCTTCTGGGCAGAGGCAGTTGCATGTACTGCCTACTTGCTCAATCGGTGTCCAACCAAGAGCGTCAGAAATATAGCACCACAGGAGGCATGGAGTGGCTACAAACTGAGCGTGGCACACCTAAGGATCTTTGGGTTGTCGCCTACGCTCAAATTCTAGAAGCAAGAAGAAGGAAGCTTGATGATCATGGCGAGAAATACATCTTCATTGGCTACAGTGAAGAATCTAAAGCTTACAAGCTCTACAATCCACTAACCAATAAAGTAGTAGTGAGTAGAGATGTGGTCTTTAGCGAGGAAGAAGCTTGGAAATGGAACGATGAAGAATCGACCAAAGATATTCAAGTCGAAATAGAAGAACATGAAGAAATGCATGACCATCAAGAGCAAACTCGGAACACCTTCTTCGGCAACATCATCAGTACACAGAAGTCCAAGAGTACATTCCATCACTCTTGGAAGTACTTCATTCGGCCAGCTTGTCCTCACCCATGACCCTATAAAAATGAAAAGTTTAAGCGACATGTATGAGTAAACTGAAGAGGTCAATCTTTTCTGCCTGTATGCAGATCATGAGCCTCTGACGTTTCAAGAGGCAATAAAAGAACAATGTTGGAGAATCGCTATGAAAGAAGAAATCCATGCCATTGAGAAAAATGACACATGGGAGCTGACTACGCTTCCTAATGGCCAGAAAACTATTGGCGTCAAATAGGTGTACAAGATCAAGGGAAATGTTGATGGTGATCAGATTGATCGCTACAAGGCAAGGCTCGTAGCAAAGGGCTATAAATAGAAGTACGGGGTGGACTATGAAGAAGTCTTCGCTCCTGTTGTTCGCCTTAACACTGTGAGGATGATTATTTCCCTTGTTACCCATCACAATTGGATGATCTATCAACTGGATGTGAAATCTGCATTCCTGAATGGAATTCTGGAAGAAGAGGTCTATGTTGACTAGCCTGAAGGCTTTGTTATGCAAGGGGAGGAACACATGGTGTATCGACTGAAGAAACCCTCTATGAGTTGAAACAAGCTCCACGTGCTTGGAATGCACACATCGACAACTGTCTTCAAGAGAACGGCTTCGCCCAATGTCCATATTAGAATACAGTTTACATCAAGAAGAATGCTCATGACGATATGCTTATAGCATGCCTGTATGTCGATTATTTGTTATTTACAGGAAACAGCCGATCGATGTTTGATGAATTTAAGAAGGATATGTTTAAGGAGTTCGAGATGACTGACGGAGGTCTGATGTCCTTTTTTCTGGGCATTAAAGTGAAGGAACAACATAGTGGCATCTATATATCTCAGAAGAAGCATGCCAAGGAATTGCTTGAAAGTTAAAGATAGCCGATTGCAATGTCGTAAACACGCCTGTAGCAACGGGCTTAAAACTGACAAATATCAGAGAAGGAAGAAGCGTTGACTCGACTATATATTATGTTCAAGAGTCCAATTAGAAGCCTAAAGTATCTCACAATCACAAGGCCGAATATCGTCTACAGTGTTGGGCTTTTAAGTAGGTACATGGAAGAACCAAAAGAATCACACTAGCTAGCCGCAAAAAGAATCCTCAGGTACGTCAAAGGAACAATGGAATTCAGTCTTTTCTATCCATACGATGATGAAGCGCAATTCTGTATGGATACTCAGACAGTGATTAGGGAGGTGATTAAGATGAAAGAAAGAGCACCACTGGCTATGTATTCTATCTCGGAATGACTGCTTTCACATGGAATTCGAAGAAGCAGAGTATGGTCGCCCTGTCCACATGTGAAGCAAAGTACGTGGCAACATCATCCACTTTCTATGAGGAAATTTAGTTGAGAAACATGCTAAAGGAGCTGAAGCATCCGCAAGAAGAATCCACAGTCATATATGTGGATAACAAGTCGGCAATCGAGTTAGTCAAAAATCCAGTGCAGCATGGAAGAAGCAAACACATTGATACCCGATACCATTTTTTGAGAGATCATGTGAAGCAGAAAACGATGAAATTAAATTATTGTCATACTATGAAACAGGTGGCGGATATTTTCACAAAGGCATTGTTGACAGATACATTTAAACGACTAAGAACGATGCTCGGAATGAAGCCGGTTTTGGTTTGAAGGGGAGTGTTAGAATTGTAAACCAAAGCCGAGCAACTGTTATGACTGTTCATCTTCCAAAGAACAGCAACACTTCCCATGGAGATGCTCTTGGAAGATGAAAATGCTTGTGTATTTTCTAGGAACATTTAAGTGTTAGAAGCTCCTAGTAGGGGTAGTTTTGTCTTTTCAACTTACATTCAAAAGCCTATAAATAGGCACCTTGTATCCGGTTGTAGCAAGCAAGTGAAACGAAGAAAAACAACAAGTGAAAAGCAAGTGTGTAGCAGTAGTAACAGTAAAAGAAATCAGTTTTTTTAAAAAAAAAAAAAAAAAAAGAAATTCTTGTCTGGTTTCTTTTCTCTCTTTCTTCCTCCTAAAAATCAGATTTTCTAAGTTGTGTAGAGGCTTTGTAAATCCAAGAAAATTTTGTTATCTTGAAGCAAAGAGAAAATCTGGCTTATTCAGCCAACAAATGCTAATCGAATTAGTAAAATCATCTTGGGGCCTGTTTGGCAGCCACTTAAAAATGAGTTCATCACATTTTAATGAAGCTGAACTCTAATTAGTATTAGCGATCAAAAAATATTTCGGCAACCAATAATTTATATAATCATTAATACATCATTACAATTAACTAAAATGAGATAATCTCATTTTAAGCGGCTACCAAACAAGCCCTCAAATATGATTTTTTTTTTCCCAGTGAAAGAGCATTGTGTTTTGTATTTTAAACTTAATCGGATCGCTGCAGAAGAATGATTTTTTTTGGTGGAATCTGAAGAGAAAGGATGCATCACCGTTGACAATGACGCCCGCCCACCGTTGAAACCTTCCTAGGGCCTACTGTAATGTTTATTATCCGTCCAATCTGTTCAATAAGTTTTCAACGGTAGGCCTTTAATCCCCACGGTTTCCTGTTGTGTAGTACACTTAAGCCTTATATCTACCTCCTTTTTGCTCATTCCTTAAAATGATACATGAAAATGGCTAAACTATATGGATAAAACACTTGAATGCTTGTTTTACTACAGAAAGAAATTATACTCTGGGGAGTATGATGATATGTAGGCACTTAGAAATGGTATACATGCCATATAAGTGGAGTTGGGCATCGAGTCGAGTTGGACCGGATTGAGTCCAACTCGACTCAGTCCGAAATTTCCATGTACTGACTCGAACTTGATTTGATCCAGGACTGAATCCAAGTCATCTGACTCTATCCGATCCGGTGCACTGCTAGCCTAATCCGAACCGAGTCCAACTCGGTCGGGGAAACGAGTCGGATCGGATTAAGTACGGTTCGAACCGATGCACTGCTGCCTGTAACTAATAGAAGAATCATGTACGAAGGGAAATCCAACCATTGGGGAAAAGAAAATAAAGAAGGGAATGTAGAAGAAAAATATAAGGATTTGTGAGAATACCTATAGGTGGGGAAGCCCATGCAGAGCTCCTTACTGCAAGATAGAGCACCTTTGTGGAACCATGAATAGGTCGTATCTACGGCGATGGAGCAGTCATGGAAGTCTTTGATGTGGAATGAAACCATGATCGACTTCATTAGAGGGAGGAGGCGTTGAATCCTCTCTCTCTCTCTCTCTCTCTCTCTCTCTCTCTCTCTCTCTCTCTCTCAATTTCTTCGCTACTTCTGGTGCTGGAGGGATTCATGTCGTAAGCCAGGGCAGGCAGTAGAGAAAAAGAAAGAGAAAGAGAAAGAGAAGAGATCGAGATCAAATGGGTGGGTGCGGGCCTGCTCGTTCAGGTAGAGAAAGAGATGGGTTAGGGCGTTTAGGTGAGGGTAGGTTAAAAAGTTTTTTTTTTTTAATAAAAAAAAAAACTTAAAAATCACTTATATACACTCGACCATATTGGATCGGTCCGGATTGACTACTAATTCGAACTTGATCCGATGTACGGTCGGATCTGAGTGGGCCAACTCGATCCGACCTGATTCTGGCCTAAGGTTCAGATTGGATCGGGTCGGATCCGTCGGATCGGTCCGGATTCTACCCAGCTCTACATATAAGTAATTTAATTTAACTGTCCAAATTAAGCATCCAAATCTAGGTGTATCATGAATCAGAAATTATGATTATTTGATCATTTGGTATCATATTGGTGGATATTTATGGACGATTGAAAATGAAAAATATCTAATGGTTCTACTTTAACAAAAATGTGTCCACAAAAATCACAGGTTAAGATTGCTAAACTATTCTGAATTTTGGACCGTGATTTAGTAGATCTCACTATTTGTTCGGTTTCGTTTAGGACGCGGATTTCCTGCGGAAGCCTTTGGCCTAAGCGCTGGTAACCCTGGTGGGGCTCACTGTGATATTTGTGTCAAATCCTATCAGTCCATTACTTTTGTGAGTTCATTCTAGGAGATGTTGCCAAAAATGAACCGCATCTAAAGCTCAAGTGAGCCGAAAAAGTGATAATTAAATGTCCATAGTTGAAATATTTGTGGGGCCACAGAAGTTTTGATTCACGCTAATATTTTTGTTTACAGTTTATCCCAATATTAATGACGTTATTAACGGCATGGATGGCATCTAAATATCACTGTTGAACCAGGAGGGTTTCAACTGTAGGAATTCCCCTAACCACATTTTCCTTTACGGCTCACTTGAGATTTGGATACGGTTCATTTTTAGTAAAATGTTCTAAAATGAACTTACAAAACGGATGGACGGAGAGGATTTCTCACAAACATCACAGTGGACCCCACCTAAGTTCCCAGCGCAGGAACTTCCTGCAAAAGGCTTTCGCAGAAAATCCGCGTTAGTTTAAGTTGCGTTGATATATGACACGTGTACTATATATTTGTACATGTGTATGGAGCCTCATACGACTGCCACAGCATAAAATCAGTCCCTAGGTTGTCAACGGGCCGGGCCGGGGTTGGCTTTTCTCTGGATTTTTAACTATTTGAGCCGGGCCTATTCAAAACCTGAATTTTGTCTGACTCGAGCCTTCTGCCCGCTTGGGAAGCTAAAGTTGGGCCCACATTAATGTGATTAAGACATCCACACCGTCCATCATTTTCTCCGCCTCATGTTAGACCATGATCTCAAACATTATGTAGATCGGAAATTTAAGAAAAACACACTGCAGGAAATAGTGGGAATGGATGTGCTCACCATAGAAACCCTCCCGGGGTACACCATGATGTTTGTATGCCATCCAAACCGTTCATACCGTAATTCCTCGTGGGATGAACTGAAAACACAACTATTATCTTGATCGAAAACTTCTGTGGCCCATAACGGTTTCAATGGTAGGCGTTCCATCCCCACCGTTTCCTCAGTGTGGTCCAATCGAGTTTTGGATCTTTTGGGATTGTGTCCTAACGTTAACTGGATAAACTGATGGACGGAGTGGATTTCTCACGGACATCTCAAGGGGCCGCACATAGCTTCTGACCACAGAAATTCCGTGGGTGGGGGCACAGGCAACTCGCGTCCGAAAAACAGCGGCCCCACAACAACGTCCGCCCATAGTGGGGCGAATGGTGTACGTCGCCGGCCAGCAGGAAGTTCCTGTAGCGGAAGATACGTGGAGCCCACAGAGGTGTCTGTGTGAAATCCACACCGTCCATGAGTTTCGCCGGCTCATATTTCGACATGAGCCTAAAAATGATTTAGATAAATAGCTAAAGTGGTACACATGTTGGGAAAAAGCGGGGATGGAAATCCAACCGTTGAAATTTTCCTGGGGCCCAGCATGATGTTTAAATGCCATCCAAACTGCTCATAAGGTTAGTTCCATTGAGATGAACTTGAAAACAAAAATCAGCCTGATCTAAAAATTCTGTGGCCCGAGAAAGATTTCAATGGTGGGCGATTATATTCCCACTATCTTGTCATGTGGACCATTCGTGTCATGGATCTTCCTTGTTTTTGGTCTTATGTCTTAGAGTGGCATGGAAAAACTGATGGACGGTGCGGATGTCGTCTGCATATCACGGTAGGCTCCACGTAGTTTCCGCCTGGGAGGGGCACATGAAATTCGCGTGCCGCCCATAGAGTATTACTAGTTACCAGTCGCATTTTCACACCGGAAAAAAGACAGTTACACCTCGGGAGCACACAGGTTTTATGATCCATCAGATCTTAGCCCCTTCTGTGATGATCGGTAATAGTCGATAGATGATCCAAACTATGGGTAGGACAAAAACCAATAGTTACATCGTTCGGATTACGTTAATATTTCAATTAATGTACTTTTGCAAGTTAAATGTGAACTATGGCTTTTTTTATTTTAATCATTCATTTTGTTTCAATGGCTTGGATCGTCCAAAGGACGTGAATTTTGGCCCATTTTCTATGGATACATCTTGAACGGTCCTCATAATGATAGTTGCTTCCAAGATCCCGTGGAACACAATTTTGGGATGCTCCCGACGTGTATGTTAGTGCTCTTTTTGCCATCCCCGCTACCCACAGTTTCTCTGTCAGAAGTCAGATCTCACTGTTACGCGACGCTTATCTATGCGAGTAAAACCATTGATACTCTGGCTAAGTATGATCATCCACACGCATGCGCATGCTCGATCCAAACTGTCCAATTGGGTCCCACTCAATATGGATCACAGCCCAAAAATCAGAATGATTAGCTAAATTCCATCACATATAAATGCACGCATGTTCACCAATATCTTACCCCTTGATCTTTCTTTGTGACCGTCCATTTGTTGTCCATCGTGGAAATTTTATATCATCAAGTTAATAAAATTTTCCTGTTCTGTCCAATCCACAAAGCTTTCCACAATTTGGACGGTTTAGATTGACGTACATCTAATCCACACGTAAATTCGGTGTATGCGTGTGTACGAAAATTGATATTCCTCAAGCGTATCCAAAACCTCCTCTCTCTATACATAGGTAACATCAGGCATCAGTAACCATCGGTCTCATCGACGACTCATATCGCTCTATATCTTTCTACCAATGGCTCCAACAGCTGCGATGCTCCTCCTGTGGTACCGTTGGAAACCTCAAACCCCACCCCAAACCACCTGCCACGTCAGCATATCCGGAAAATGTTTTTTCCACGAGTGGTTTTCTGGTCTCCATCGACGTGTCGAAACTGCCCTCGAATCCAAAGGCAGCGATGATTCTTCTTCGTTGGAGGACAGGTTCCAAAGAGCCCTCGAACTCAGCTGCTGGTCTCTGTGAATACACCGATGTTTCCGTGTATATGCGCGAATGTGTATATCTAAGTATCTAAGTATATGTATGTATGCATGTAGGAAGAAATTTCATACATGCTTTTCATTTTTCTCAGCTGTGGTTACCGTAACGATTCGCGCGAGGGGAGATGTAAAAGGGATCCGCGTGCGTGTGTGAGGGTGGCACGTGTTTACTGGATCTGGGTCATCCATGAGTTTCATCCCAGCGTGTTTATGACTTGATTAAAAAATCAGGCTGGTATGTTTATTAAGTGGGCCACATAGATAAGTTGAGTATAGACCGGTAGTCAGATTTTTTAATCCCGAGCGTCCATTTTTCTCATGCATATGTGGCCCGCTTAATGAATTAACTCGCACGATTTCTGGGCGAGGCCATGTTCATGGTCTGTAGTGTGAAATAAACAGCCTGGATCTCTCACACGAGTAACGCGGATGGACTGTTCATTCAATCCTCGCGCGGCATGCCTCGCATTTCTTATTGCATTTCATCACCATTGATGTGGGGTCCACACATTACGTCTCAGAACCATTCGGACAGTACGGCGTACGTTTGGCACAATGTACTACACGTTGCATGCATCGGACGGTGTAGTTTGAATGTTGGACTCGCAGCGCCCAACTGCAGATTGCATCGGACCGTTGATTGCCAGCAGCAACCGGCTGCTGGAAGATTCCTGCAGCACTATCCTCTGTGGGCCACGCTAATGTATGTGTTAGTGTTATATCTGCGCTGTCCATTTTTTTTCTACAGCTCAAGTAGGGGCATGAACCCAAACGGGAGGCAGATCCAAATCTGAAGTGGGCCACACCACAAGGAACAGATGGGATATTGACCCCACCGTTGAAACATTCCTAGGGCCCACCATGATGTTTATTTATCATCCAATCCATTAAGGGCCTGTTTGGGCGGTGGGATTAGAAGGGATTAGGTGAGATGGGATTCAAAAAACATAATTATTACGCATGTTGTCATGGGATAAGATTAATGTCATACTTTGTTGATAATACAGTGGTACATTGAATGGATATACCATCATCATTTGAAATTACTTAGAATAACACACATGTGTTATATCTAAATCGTTCATTTGTTTTGTAACCTCATTTTATGGTATGAGCCTAAAAATGAAGTAGATCCAAAACTTATGTGGCCCTGAGAAGTTTTCAACGGTAAGTATTCAATCCTTTTTGCTTTCTGTGGTGGGGTCCACTTGAGCTTTAGATTTACCTGATTTTTTGGTACATGCTCTAAAATAATCTCGATAAATGGGTGGACGGTGTGGATATAGCCCACACATTATGGTGGGACCTACACAACTTGCTAACATTGAGTGAAATTGGCACCGAACTAATGTAATTCCAAGCTTTTCCATTCTTCCCAAATATGGAGAGGAATTGGCACAGGACCCACCAAATCCCTTCTAATCCCGCCGCCCAAACATGCCCTAAGGTTACTCCAACCTGGATGAAAGGAAGACACAATATCTGGTGGACCAACAAGCTGTGCTAGTGAAATGGCAATTTTCATGTTATCCAAAGGCACCCTAAATTAGCTAGATGCTTTCATGGGTTTAGGGCTGAAAACAGGCCTCGCCCACGGTTTGTCCGTCCAACTCCCGCCCGAAAAATAAAACGTAGGCCTGGGCCCAGCACGGATGATTATGCATGGCCTGGGCCGAGTCCAGCTATCTACTTAAAGGACGAGAATGACCATGAAAGCTGTGTCCAGGAGCAAGCGGGCTTAAAGTTTTGGCCCGGCCTGGCCCAAAAATCTGGTATGCTTGCCCCTAAGTGGGCCAAACCTGAAAGCCCGCAGACTGGTGGAGCCCATTGAGATAGAGCCCCATTAAAATGGTACTTGTAATTGGGCTGGGCTAGCCAAACGGTCGGATTCCAGTCTGTTTTGGGCTTATCATCAAGGCTAGTGGGTTGGTCCGGGACCCGCGTTTTAGACCCGATAATTGATTTGACTGGACCTAGGGTTACATCTGCCTAAAGCTTCAATATAAAAACTTATTTAACAATGCTTGGATGAGTATGCCACATTTGGGTGTGGCCAGACCCGATCATCGGCTGAGATGGGCTTCACGTGGAGTCCTCGTCCATCCTCATATGCTGCAACTGTAATTAAACTTACATGGGCCTTTTACTTAAAATTCCTTGGCAAAGCTAGCTCAATTTCCCTAACAGTGCCGTTAGTCATGTTAGTTCCAATGTATTTTGTGGCCCGTAAATCAGGCCCGTCCGATCATCAGTGGTTCGAATGTGCACGCTTGCAGAGTATTTGATACTCTTGCAGAGTATTACATTCAATATGCAGGTACTTAGAAATTGTACACGTGGCATACACTAAATGTTGCCATGTCCACTCCCAAAATCAGATTGGTTGAATCGCGGATACTCGGATCAATGGACGTTTAAATTTTTAGCCGTCCAATTAATGCCCACCAATCTCATAAGTGTAAATTTTTGGTTCCGAATGCATTTAAACTGGCCAATAATTTGGCAGTAATGTGAATTGTATGCAATGCCGGCCATTTTTAAATAATTTCTAAACTCCAGGGTAGCAATTTTCACAACTAGAGTATCAAAGGATTTTTCTCTTCTTTTCCGGACTATTGCGAGATATATACATTAGAAAAATAATAATCTAGAACACAGAGAATAAAAAAATAAAAAATAAAAAATAAAAAATAGAATGAGACAATCAAATCTATCGAGTTAAAGGCTCGACTTGAATAATCAATTTATCAAGACAAATTTACTGTCCTTTTTTTTGTGGTTTCAATAAGTACGAACGAAGAAAATCTACAAATTGTCTTTAGGATATGATGAACTATTAATCCAAATTTCAACACGAAAATTTACACATTTAGAAATTATTGCACAATAGAGAGAGATGAATACTTTTTTGGATTATAATATCCAGGATTTATAACAATTGAATGGTCGTAGAGTTCAGAGATATCAAAGTGCCTCTTTAAGACATTCACACCATTCGTAGTAAACAACATCTTTTCATAAAAGGACATGACGCTTTGTCTTATGACAGTTATATTTATACATTTTTGATTAAAAAAAAGGTCATCTAACAGTTTAAAATTGTTGCCACATGAGCGACGCGTAGTAACTGACTATATCCACTATTTATGAAAAGTTTAAATAATTGATATATTTATTTACTTTCTAAAAATAATTTTTATTTTTTAAAATTTATTTTTATTATAAAAATACAAATATATATATATATATATATATATATATATAATAAAATTAAAGAAGAAGAAGAAGAAAAGAATTGCATTAACACCAATCCTTTGAAAAAAGTGCATCGTACTGCATTCCATCAATCAAACGAATGCATGTGTGTAGCATCCGGTCCATAGTTCTGTTAGCTTGTGTAACAACCGGTTCTTTCACACGTGTGTGCCGCACTCTTGGGAAAGTTGTGGCGATGGTGTATATTTTGGATCCGGACAATAACGATGTTGGCCAATGGCCTCGGTTATGCATATACAGGTGAAAACCAGCACATGTGCAAGATAATCCATTTAGGAACTGAATATGGTAGCATGAAGTTGCCTGAATTGGGTGAGCCAAGACTCAGGCTCAAGACCATACGAGTAAGCCTGAGTAGCTGTGTCTTAATCCATGGTGAATGGTGCCTTGATGTGTACTATATCATGTGCTTCAACTTATGGAAACAATGTGAACATATCATGTGCACGATAAAGCTGTTCAAGTGGGTCTCGCTTACCAGCATGTGATTTGAAGAAGATGTGGAGTCCCAATGAGAGACGTACTCTTTCTCATTCTCTCTACCTTTTTATGTAATGTCCATCCGCAACGAACGTATGTTTGTGAAGTGAAATTTTCTAAAATTGTGATATGTTTTTTTATATGGTGATCTATAAGAGTCATCTTATTTCATGGTATTCTTCTTCTGAGGTATTCTTTACACGGGTGCAAAATGTATAAGTTTTGTATTTTGTATTTTTCTTATTTCTAGTGAAGAATAGAGTTCTATCTGCCATTAGAGTATGTATATTGCTAAACCACATAAATTTCTATACCTCTTTCGTTTGTTTTGGTTTAGCCATTTTAGCTCTTGTTTGGTAATTTTCTTCTGTGTTTTGGCGTCATTGACATTGATCAAGTGCGAGCATTTTGCCACAACAATTAGTATTAGAGCCTAAGGTTAAGAAACATTTTAGCATAATATCGTTGTTGGTGTTTGTTTTGTAATTGTGTTTCAAATGGATGGATTGAATTTTACCAGATTCGAGGTGCTGAAGTTCAACGGATCTGATTACGTGTTGTAGAAATTGAAGATGAACACGGTATTGGTGAAGGAAAGATGCATGTGCAATTACAATTTAAGGAAAAGAAAATACGTTTGAAAAAATGAAAGATGAGATATTTGAGGAGAATAATCAATTAGCTGTGGTAGACCTTCTTTTTGTTCTAGATGATTCAGTTTTGTTCAACGCATTTGATCAAACCACTGTAAGAGGTTTGTAGGACAAATCGTGAAACTTATATGAATAAAAATCGATGTCGATCAAGATATTTCTCGGATGACAACTGTACAACTTGAAGATGAAGGACACTTTAATGAGTGTAACACCCTGATTAGCAAATTAGCGGTGGTTGATCTGAAGATTGACGATAAAGAAAATGTTGTACTTTTGCTCTGTTTAATGCCAGATTCATGAGATGGTTTGATTATGAATCTTAACAACTGTCTAAATCTCACTATGGAGTCAATCATATCTATATTGTTTACCGAAGAATCTCGCAAAAAAAACACACGAAGAATCTATTGGTAATGCTATGATGGTCAAAGAAATATCTACTGAGAATGGTACCAGTGGAATGGATCAGACGAGATTTAAATCGAAAGGGCACAAAACAAGTAAGTATTGGAATTATGGAAAGAAGTGTCATTTACATAAAAATTATAAAATTAAGAAAGTAGATCAAAAAAATTACAAACCTCATTCACATGATTAAGCATCAAATTCAAAGAGTTTTCAAGAAAATCTAGTCGAGAAAGACATTTCATCCGAGGATGGAGAAGTATCGTCTATAATAATTTCACGAGAGAATCTGTGTCATCAATGAATATTAGATTTAGGCGCTTCGTTACATATAACTCAACACAGAGATTGTTTCTACACATATCAATCATGTAATAGTAGCATAGTTTACATAAATGATGATAGCATATGTAAAATTATGGGAATTGGAGACGTCAAAATTACTATGTTTAGTGGTTTCACACGTACAGTTTTTGGTGTGTGGTGTGGACTTATCTGATTTGCAGAATTGGCCCACAGACCTAACTGTGCATAGAATATGATGATTAAGTGGAGAAATAGGGCATACCTGTCTGAGACGCCATAGATGAAGAAGCAGAATACCAGAGATATAATGTTAGGATCTTCCTCTTCTTAACACCCGAATAATAGAAGAATCGATGAGACTTTTATTCTTGCGTTGTGGTGTAGGATCTGCAACCTAGCCTTCTTTTATAGATTGGTTGGAGTGCAGAGAGTTTGAATTCCATCACAACTCTCTCCCCACAGCTCCACATGTTAGCTTCCTAGTAGTCTTCAAACAACCACTGCGTATTGTAGTTATAGCATTCCACCCCATACGCATACTTGCGCAGATACACTTCGCAAATCACACTGAAGTGGGGTCCACTGGTTTACCCAAACATACAGTCCTACCCATAGGATAATCCAGACCGTTGATCAATAAGGCCCACCTTATAGAGTTCTTACATGTGGCACATACCGAACCTGCGGAAGAGCCTTCTATCATTTGAAAAGTTCAGTGAAGATGGTTATACATTTTCTAGTGAAAAGAGTCAATTGAAGATTGTTAAATGGGCAATGGTAGTGGTAAAAGGAAATTTAATGGACGACTTATATAATTTAATTAGAGATATCGTGGCTGACAATGCTATTGTTGCTAATGTCGTGATAGATTATGTTACAATCTAACACAGGCAATTGGGCAACATGATGAAAGTAAGGACTAAATGTACTCCTTGATCGAAATTTATTTTCTGCTTTAAAGTTTATTAATTTAGATTTTTTTTTTTTTTTAAAGGATTACCAATTTAAAAAGCTTTATAGAACCACGACCATAGGATCGGACCATCAGACTCTCATGTTCTTTTTAATTATGATTGATGTATGGAATTAGGACCGATTTAGCTGAAGTGTTTGTCTCTCCTAATTTAGACCAATTTATAGCTGGATTTGCTCGGATGTCAATCCGATCTTCGGATGTTTGGAACCTTCTCGAATGCTACAGACTCTCCAAAAGTCTCTGGAAAGATCTTCCATTTTAAAATGATCGTGAGAAACGGTCTTGCTAGGTGTTTTATAGTCGGATACATGATAAGATCCGTCCTCTTGGCAGGTCTTTTATAGACGTGTTGAGGCATTTTAATCATAACCATGTGACATCCATCAATTTGTTCTCTTAAGGATATGTGCATAGATATGTACCTCTACATTGTTAATGAAATGTGTAACGCTGAAGGAATATTAACCAAAGATATCCCCGGGTGTGAGTATGATTTCTACCATTACCAACTCATTAGTGTAGACACATTGTGACTCGGGGGCGGCTCAACATTTTTGGGGGCCTCAAGCAAGTCATAAAAATGAGGCTTTTTAGTTTAAAAAATAAAAAAATAATAATAAATTCAAAATTAAACCATAAATTTGCTTCTTGCCTTTTTAGATGCAAAATTACTAATTAAACTTTTGTATTCAAGTTTACCTAATAAATAAGTTTCGATAGATAAAATTGTTAAACCATTTAATATATTTTGAGACATAATTGTTCGTAAATAATTTTTTATAATCTTTAGTTTTGAAAAACTTCTTTCTGCAGATGCAACTGTAATAGGTATGGTAAGTAGTATTCTACACCCAATACAACAATTTGGAAAACAATCTAGTTCTTTTATTAGATTAAGTATTTCAATTGGAGTATTAATTTCTTTTTTACAACTTTTTTTAAAACTTTTAATTTCGAAAATAAATCCAAACCGTTAGAAAAATGAAGTTAGAATTTAATTTAGAAAAATGACGTTAGAATTTAATTTTTTGATAACTTAATTAGCAATAAAGTAGGTAGTTGTGGTCCTAGGTTTTAGAAGAAGAATTTATTGGGAATGATGCTATTATTTTGAAAAGAGACGATAGAGTTAGACTGTTATTATTGATAGTACTAGTTTCTAGGATTTATTTTTTATTTTCAATTTCAAATTTGTAAACTAATTTTTAGATGTTGATATTTTGTAGGCCTTTCAATAAGTTTTATTTAAAAAATTTTAGGCTTTTTTTCTTCTTCTTAATTTTAATTTTGCTATAAAATAGTACCTTCATAATTAAGAAATTTTAATTTTGTTATAATATAAGGCCTTCATAATTAGGGGGCCTTAGGTGATTGCCTCACTTGCCTACCCCTTTGAGCCGCCCCTGATGGTGACCTTACATTGCTCCACATCAAGGCACTAAAAAATGAGTGTAAACATAGTGGATAAGCCTAAGTTTTATAAGCCAAGGCATCTGCACAACGAGCCTTAAGATGGACAGACTAAATCTCATACTTGTGTGCAACATGGACAGGATCTACACTTGTGTGCTGCATGGCATGTCTCCGTGAAGCATTCATCAATGGCCCGGTCCCGCCAATATAGGGCCCAAGACTTACTCGGCCAGGCCAACGGGCCCATTCCCACTGCCCTAGTTTTGACTTAAAACTTGGATGTTATAGCTGGATGGGCCTGAATCTATCCAATACTAGGTTGAATCTGCGCCAATAACTAGAAGTGGGATATCCACAGAATTTTAGGCCATATAACTAATTGCCCAAACAAACTTGCAATTGTCCAAGTATCGAAAATAAGGACTTGGTTGACTATTTTAGCATTGGTGGGCTAAGTTTTATTCCGTGGGCCTATAAGCCCAGCTCGGTCTAGCTCACTAGCTGAGCCGGGCCCTAAACCCATATGCTCTAGCTCATGGCTTGGGATGATATTAAGGCAGAAAGTTGGGCGGGTTGGGTTAGGTTGGTGCTCAACCCTAGCAAGGTTCATATACCTCAACCCTAACCCAACCCAAGGTTGGGAATTCTCAACCCAAGCCCAACTCAAGTGGGCTCGATCGAGTTGGTTGGGTGGATATATGCTAATATTTTCGTTATTACATTAATCTTTTATATTTCAATACATGTTTTATTTTTTTGTATATGTGATTTTATTAATTATATATGTAAAAAAAATCAAACGAAAATGCAACAACTCCGGACCAGGATCCATTGGAGGCGTGGCAGGCCCGATAGTCAGACAGGCCAGCATAGATAATTGGCAGCCCTAGAGTCAAGACATTCACACCTAATTTGTAATGTTTCAATTTTACACGTGTGCCATAGCCATGTTTATTTAATTGAATACTGCATTACAAGTTCGTATGCATGTTAATTTTTGCATTCTATGAATGGAGAAATGATCAGATACAGCGACTGTATCATGGTTATGATACAGCATTTTTTTTTCCTCACCAATATGTCAAATTTTAGACTATCCAGTCCGTACAAAAGTTGGCCCACATCATAACTATCACCTCATATTAAAATCAGGCAGATCTACTGAACGTACCAGTGCATTGAGTCATACCAATATTTGTCGAACGTCATTGATTTTGATATTGTGTCCTGATTGATCAGTGGAACCGCCCGAGTTTCATGTTGAGCGACCATCATGGTGTGGCCCACCATTCGTTAGGGATTGATCAAGCATTATGGGCCCACATATTGTGTGTGAGGCATCCAACCGGACCAACAGCTGCGTCCCACCATCATGGCAGACGAACTAAAATCAGGCTGATCTGACAACAGCCGGCCCAGCCATGCTACTACAACCACCTGATGGAAACGCTAATTATATATATATATATATATATATATATATATATATATATATATATATATATATATATATATATATATATATATAGATGGACTTGTGTTTTGGTCCAACTAGCTGCCATTTAATGAGAAAAAAGTTTCTTTCAAGTACAAGTTCTCGTTAATTAATGCTAGCTAATTAATGTTAAGAGTGGGCGTTTGCTCTGCGGCACCTTTGAAACACCTGTTTCAAAATGGTCGTTGGCTTGGGTGGGCCCTATTGTGGTGCTAATGTAAAATACACTCGACCATCACGTGTGTCACCCCACTTTAGACTTAGTTACTGAAATTCAACCCCATCAGTGGTTCGAGTGGACCGCACAATTGGAAACAGTGTTCTGAAAAAATTCACCCTCCAAAATAGTTCGTTTGATGAGGCCCACTTGATCACGCGTCGATCTTATTTTTGGGTCCATCACCTAGCCTTTTCTGTCTCATCTAATGGTTGGAGTGGATTTCACACAATCATGATTGGGGTCCTGTAAAAATCAAAGGTGGACATCTCTACTTCAACTATTATATTGGTGTGGCTCACCTGAATTACAAGTCTGTCTTATATGTTGGCTCTAGACTTACAATTAGATTGCACATCTGAGGGTGGGAGTGAATATTACATACATGACATGGTACGTCATATCAAAAATCAAGGTTAGATTTATCTCACACTGTTTAACTTCTTCCGATTCCGTGAGAAGGTGAGAAGGTGCGTTTTTCAAGAAAATAAATAAATTTGGTGCAACTTGTTCTCAAGCATTGTTGTGCATCCCTGACCTTGGGCTTACCTTGATATACGTATTGTATATCCATGCCCTACATCCATATTTTCAGCTCATGATAGGACATGATGCTAAAAATAAAGTAGATAAAATTCTCAGGTTAACCACACTATAGAAACCGTGGTTAGTAGGCATTAAAAACTTTTTATGGTCCAAAACTTTCGGATCAAGCTGAAATTTATTTTTTATTTTTATTTTACTTCATCAAGGTCTTTGTGACCTTTTCAATAAGTTGGGTGCCAAGTAAAAATCACGGTGGGCCATAGGAAAATTTTAATAGCAAGAGTTCAATATCCACTATTTCCTATGATGTGGACCACTTACATTTCTAACTGCTTCAAATTTTTTTTATTTATTAATGTTCTAAAATGAGCTCAAAAAACCAATGGGCAGCCTAGATATATAATACCTATGTGAAGGTGGGTGGTATGATCAGCGACGAACTGTGTTGCATGAGGAAGGGGCCACAGTTAATCCTCAAGTTTTTTTTTTTTTTTTCCTTCTAATATGGCCATTTTTTCTTGTAACGGAGCCCAAGAAGTTTAATGGCAGACGAGGACGCCTAACCTTATTTTTATTGGCCCATCAGTGATGTAGTGATGTGCATGTGAGATCCACTACGACAGTTGGATGTGAAATCTCATTCTACATCTTGGGACAAAATATCATACTGACTTTTGATCCAGGTAGGCCACACCAATAAAACAGTAGAAGGGGAGACGTATACCTCTGATTTTTATAGGACCCACAGTTATGAGTAAGTGAAATCCACTCCAATCATTCAATGTCATACCAAAGATTAAGCGTAGAACTCAAAAATCACGACCGTAATTCATTTAACAACACCTCATCAAAGGAATCATTTTAGAAGGTGAGCTTAATTTTGCACACTATTTCCATTTGTGCAGTCTACTTGAACCATCAATGGAATTGATTATCGGTTCCTAGGTCTAACATGGTGTGACATAGTTGATAGTCAGGATGAATTTTAATTATATTAACACCAAAGGAGTGCCCAACCAAGCTGGGGATTATTTTCAAAAGAGCTCACGAAAAGCTACCGTGGAGCAAACACCCTCTCTCTTAACATTATTGGCATTAATTATGAGAACTTTTATTGTAATTAAGAGAATTTTTTCTCATTAAATGCCAGCTAGTTGGACCAAAATGCAGGGTCCAACTAGCTGGCATTTAATGAGAAAAAAGTTTCTCTCAAGTACAAGTTCTCATTAATTAATGCTATCTAATTAATGTTAAGAGAGGGCGTTTGCTCCGCGGTACCTTTGAAACACCTGTTTCAAAATGGTCGTTGGCTTGGGTGGGCGCTATTGTGGTGCTAATGTAAAATACACCCGACCATCATGTGTGTCACCCCATATTAGACTTAGGGACTGAAATTCAACCCCATCGGTGGTTCAGGTGGACTGCACAATTGGAAACAGTGTTCTGAAAAATTTCACCCTCCAAAATAGTTCGTTTGATGAGGCCCACTTGATCATGCGTCGATCTTATTTTTGGGTCCATCACCTAGCCTTTTTTGTCTCATCTAATGGTTGGAGTGGATTTCACACAATCATGATTGGGGTCCTGTAAAAATCAAAGGTGAACATCTCTACTTCAACTATTATATTGGTGTGACTCACCTGTATTACAAGTCTGCCTTATATGTTGGCTCTAGACTTACAATTAGATTGCACATCTGATGGTGGGAGTGAATATTACATACATGACATGGTACGTCATATCAAAAATCAAGGTTAGATTTATCTTACGCTGTTTAACTTCTTCCGATTCCGTGAGAAGGTGCGTTTTTCAAAAAAATAAATAAATTAGGAGCAACTTGTTCTCAAGCATTGCTGTGCATCCTTGACCTTGGGCTTACCTTGATATACGTATTGTATATCCATGCCCTACATTCATATTTTCAGCTCATGATAGGACATGATGCTAAAAATAGAGTAGATAAAATTCTCAGGTTAACCACACTATAGAAACTGCGGTTAGTAGGCATTAAAAACTTTTTGTGGTCCAAAACTTTCGGATCAAGCTGAAATTTGTTTTTTATTTTTATTTTACTTCATCAAGGTCTTTGTGACCTTTTCAATAAGTTGGGTGCCAAGTAAAAATCACGATGGGCCCTAAGAAAATTTTAATAGCAAGAGTTCAATATCCACTATTTCCTATGATGTGGACCACTTACATTTCTAACTGCTTCAATTTTTTATTATTATTAATGTTCTAAAATGAGCTAAAAAAAACCAATGGGCAGCCTAGATATATAATACCTATGTGAAGGTGGGTGGTATGACCAGCGACGAACCGTGTTGCATGAGGAAGGGGCCACAGTTAATCCTCAAGTTTTTTTTTTTTTTCCTTCTAATATGGCCCTTTTTTCTTGTAACGGAGCTCAAGAAGTATAACGGCAGACGAGGACGCCTAACCTTATTTTTATTGGCCCATCAGTGATATAGTGATGTGCATGTGAGATCCACTACGACCGTTGGATGTGAAATCTCATTCTACATCTCGGGACAAAATATCATACTGACTTTTGATCCAGGTAGGCCACACCAATAAAACAGTAGAGGGGGAGACATCTACCTCTGATTTTTACAGGACCCATAGTTATGAGTAAGTGAAATCCACTCCAATCATTCAATGTCATACCAAAGATTACGCGTAGAACTCAAAAATCACGGCCATAATTCATTTAAGAGCACCTCATCAAAGGAATCATTTTGGAAGGTGAGCTTAATTTTGCACACTATTTCCATTTGTGCAGTTTACTTGAACCATCAATGGAATTGATTTTCGGTTCCTAGGTCTAACATGGGGTGACATAGTTGATGGTCAGGATGAATTTTTAATTACATTAACACCAAAGTAGGGCCCAACCAAGCTGGGGATTATTTTCAAAAGAGCTCACGAAAAGCTACCGTGGAGCAAACGCCCTCTCTTAACATTAATTAGCATTAATTAATGAGAACTTGTATTGTAATTAAGAGAATTTTTTTCTCATTAAATGCCAGCTAGTTGGACCAAAACGCAGGGTCCAACTAGTTGTGTGTGAGCATCTCTCATAAAGAGATGCTCACACACAACTAGTTGGACCCTGCGTTTTGGTCCAACTAGCTGGCATTTAATGAGAAAAAAGTTTCTCTCAAGTACAAGTTCTCATTAATTAATGCTAGCTAATTAATGTTAAGAGAGGGCGTTTGCTCCGCGGTACCTTTGAAACACCTGTTTCAAAATGGTCGTTGGCTTGGGTGGGCCCTATTGTGGTGCTAATGTAAAATACACCCGACCATCACGTGTGTCACCCCATATTAGACTTAGGGACTGAAATCCAAACCCATCGGTGGTTCAGGTGGACCGTACAATTGGAAACAGTGTTCTGAAAAATTTCACCCTCCAAAATAGTTCGTTTCAAGAGGCCCACTTGATCACGCGTCGATCTTATTTTTGGGTCTGTCACCTAGCCTTTTCTATCTCATCTAATGGTTGGAGTGGATTTCACACAATCATGATTGGGGTCCTGTAAAAATCAAAGGTGGACATCTCTACTTCAACTATTATATTGGTGCGGCTCACCTGAATTACAAGTCTGCCATATATGTTGGCTCTAGACTTACAATTAGATTACACATTTGATGGTGGGAGTGAATATTACATACATGACACGGTACGTCATATCAAAAATCAAGGTTAGATTTATCTCACGCTGTTTAACTTCTTCCGATTCTTTGAGGTGCGTTTTTCAAGAAAATAAATAAAATAGGTGCAACTTGTTCTCAAGCATTACTGTGCATACCTGACCTTGGGCTTACCTTGATATACGTATTGTATATCCATGCCCTACATCCATATTTTCAACTCATGACAGGACATGATGCTAAAAATAAAGTAGATAAAATTCTCAGTTTAACCACACTATAAAAACTGTGGTTAGTAGGCATTAAAAACTTTTTGTGGTCCAAAACTTTGGGGTCAAGCTGAAATTTGTTTTTTATTTTTATTTTACTTCATCAAGGTCTTTGTGACCTTTTCAATAAGTTGGGTGCCAAGTAAAAATCACGGTGGGCCCTAGGAAAATTTTAATAGCAAGAGTTCAATATCCACTATTTCCTATGATGTGGACCACTTACATTTCTAACTGCTTCAATTTTTTTTTATATTAATGTTCTAAAATGAGCTCCAAAAACCAAAGGGCAGCCTAGATATATAATACCTACGTCAAGGTGGGTGGTATGACCAGCGACGAACTGTGTTGCATGAGGAAGGGGCCACAGTTAATCCTCAAGTTTTTTTTTTTTTTTTTCCCTTCTAATATGACCCTTTTTTCTTGTAACGGAGCCCAAGAAGTTTAACGGCAGACGAGGATGCCTAACCTTATTTTTATTGGCCCATCAGTGATGTAGTGATGTGCATGTGAGATCCACTACGACCGATGGATGTGAAATCTCATTCTACTTCTCAGGACAAAGTATCATACTGACTTTTGATCCAGGTAAGCCACACTAATAAAAAGTAGAGGGGGAGACGTCTACCTCTGATTTTTATAGGACCCACAGTTATGAGTAAGTGAAATCCACTCCAATCATTCAATGTCATACCAAAGATTAAGCGTAGAACTCAAAAATCACGACCATAATTCATTTAACAACACCTCATCAAAGGAATCATTTTAGAAGGTGAGCTTAATTTTGCACACTATTTCCATTTGTGCAGTCTACTTGAACCATCAATGGAATTGATTATCGGTTCCTAGGTCTAACATGGTGTGACATAGTTGATAGTCAGGATGAATTTTTAATTATATTAACACCAAAGGAGTGCCCAACCAAGCTGGGGATTATTTTCAAAAGAGCTCACGAAAAGCTACCGTGGAGCAAACACCCTCTCTCTTAACATTAATTGGCATTAATTAATGAGAACTTTTATTGTAATTAAGAGAATTTTTTTCTCATTAAATGCCAGCTAGTTGGACAAAACGCATGGTCCAACTAGTTGTGGGTGAGCATTTCTCTGAGAGATGCTCACACACAACTAGTTGGACCCTGCGTTTTGTCCAACTAGATGGCATTTAATGAGAAAAAAGTTTCTCTCAAGTACAAGTTCTCATTATTGCCAGCTAATTAATATTAAGAGAGGGCGTTTGCTCCACGGTACCTTTGAAACACCTGTTTCAAAATGGTCATTGGCTTGGGTGGGCCCTATTGTGGTGCTAATGTAAAATGCACCCGACCATCACGTGTGTCACCCCATATAGACTAGGGACTGAAATTCAACCCCATCGGTGGTTCAGGTGGACCGCACAAATGGAAACAGTGTTCTGAAAAATTTCACCCTCCAAAATAGTCGTTTCATGAGGCCCACTTGATTATGCGTCGATCTTATTTTTGGGTCCGTCGCCTAGCCTTTTCTATCTCATCTAATGGTTGGAGTGGATTTCACACAATCATGATCGGGTCCTGTAAAAATCAAAGGTGGACATCTCTACTTCAACTATTATATTGGTGTGGCTCACCTGAATTACAAGTCTGCCTTATATGTTGGCTCTAGACTTACAATTAGATTGCACATCTGATGGTGGGAGTGAATATTACATACATGACATGGTACGTCATATCAAAAATCAAGGTTAGATTTATCTCACGCTGTTTAACTTCTTCCGTTTCCGTGAGAAGGTGCGTTTTTCAAGAAAATAAATAAATTAGGTGCAACTTGTTCTCAAGCATTACTGTGCATCCCTGACCTTGGGCTTACCTTGATATACGTATTGTATATTCATGCCCTACATCCATATTTTCAGCTCATGATAGGACATGATGCTAAAAATAAAGTTGATAAAATTCTCAGGTTAACCACACTATAAAAACTGTGGTTAGTAGGCATTAAAAACTTTTTATGGTCCAAAACTTTCGGATCAAGCTGAAATTTGTTTTTTATTTTTATTTTACTTCATCAAGGCCTTTGTGACCTTTTCAATAAGTTGGGTGCCAAGTAAAAATCACGGTGGGTCCTAGGAAAATTTTAATAGCAAGAGTTCAATATCCACTATTTCCTATGATGTGGACCACTTACATTTCTAACTGCTTCAAATTATTTTTTTATTAACGTTCTAGAATGAGCTCAAAAAACCAATGGGCAGCCTAGATATAATACCTATGTCAGGTGGGTGGTATGACCAGCGACAAACTGTGTTTGCATGAGGAAGGGGCCACAGCTAATCCTCAAGTTTTTTTTTTTTTTTTTTTTTTCCTTCTAATATGGCCATATTTCTTGTAATGGAGCCCAAGAAATTTAACGGCAGACGAGGACGCCTAAACTTATTTTTATTGGCCCATCAGTGATGTAGTGATGTGCATGTGAGATCCACTACGACCGTTGGATGTGAAATCTCATTCTACTTCACGGGACAAATTATCATACTGACTTTTGATCTAGGTAGGCCACACCAATAAAACAGTAGAGGGGGAGACGTCTACCTCTGATTTTTACAGGACCCACAGTTATGAGTAAGTGAAATCCACTCCAATCATTCAATGTCATACCAAAGATTACGCGTAGAACTCAAAAATCACGGCCGTAATTCATTTAAGAGCACCTCATCAAAGGAATCATTTTGGAAGGTGAGCTTAATTTGCACACTATTTCCATCTGTGCAGTCTACTTGAACCATCGATGGAATTGATTTTCGGTTCCTAGGTCTAACATGGGGTGACATAGTTGATGGTCAGGATGAATTTTTAATTACATTAATACCAAAGTAGGGCCCAACCAAGCTGGGGATTATTTTCAAAAGAGCTCACAAAAAGCTACCGTGGACCAAACGCCCTCTCTTAACATTAATTAGCATTAATTAATGAGAACTTGTATTGTAATTAAGAGAATTTTTTTCTCTTAACACACAACTAGCTAAGAGATGCTCACACACAACTAGTTGGACCCTGCGTTTTGGTCCAACTAGCTGGCATTTAATGAGAAAAAGTTTCTCTTTAGTACAAGTTCTCATTAATTAATGCTAGCTAATTAATGTTAAGAGAGGGCGTTTGCTCTGCGGTACCTTTGAAACACCTGTTTCAAAATGGTCATTGGCTTGAGTGGCCCCTATTGTGGTGCTAAAGTAAAATACACCTGACCATCACGTGTGTCACCCCATATTAGACTTAGGGACTGAAATTCAACCCCATCGGTGGTTCAGGTGGACCGCATAATTGGAAACAATGTTCTGAAAAATTTCACCCTCTAAATAGTTCGTTTGATGAGGCCCATTTGAATCACGTGTTGATCTTATTTTTGGTTCCGTCACCTAGCCTTTTCTATCTCATCTAATGGTTGGAGTGGATTTCACACAATTATGATTGGAGTCCTGTAAAAATCAAAGGTGGACATCTCTACTTCAACTTTATATTAGTGTGGCTCACTTGAATTCCAAGTCTACCTTATATGTTCGCTCTAGACTTCCAATTAGATTGCACATGTATGGTACGGTACATGTACGGTTCGTTGTATCCAAAATCAAGGTTGGATTAATCTTTTAACTTCTTCCGAATCTGTGAGAAGGTGCTTGAGAAAAAGTTGCACCTAATTTATTTATTTTTTTGAAACACGCAGATCATTAAGCATTTTTTTGACCAGTGGCTGCAGCTATAAAGACATTTAAGCTACCTTTTTTTAAAATTTTATATCGAAGATCGAGATGCGTCCCTTTAAATGAGAGTTGTGCTCCTGTGGTACATCGGGATCTAATGGTTGTATCGAGGAGATGTGTAGCTCAAATGATATTTCTATCCCATCCAAGCCGTGCATCAGATGCACCACCTTCGTTTTAGGCCAGATGTACCGAGCAACTTGGATTCCATGCATGCAAATAAAGAAAATGAAGGATATGTATCCCCTCTCACCTTATTCCTGATCATATGGCTCATCTGCTTTGATTGGCCCTTAGGGGCATTTTATGGTGATGTATTTGATGGACCCGTTGGATGTACTCTTTCACACATCTTAACTTATGGTGAGCGCATCTCGCGTCACCTTCTTTTTTTCTTTTTATCTTTTAGGGATTTTCTCATATGGTGGATGCCTTTTCGGCTATGGACTAAAAGGTCCTGCTCTTAAACTATTTTCTAAAAGAGTCGGGATCCTCTGTTATCGGGTCAACAGCATTTTCCTGTTACTCTAGTGGTTTGGCGTCCGAAGCTTTTTTTTTTTTTTCAGTGAGTGTTGACGTGGAACAATGAATTTTAGGGTATTAGGAATTCTCTGTTGACCGGATAACAGAGGATCCGGACTCTTTCTAAAAACCGCTTATAATTATCACCATTAGACATTAATCTGTCTGCCCTTAATTATCAATACGAATGAGTTTATGTAATTCGGTATTGACGAAAATTATTCTCGTTTTGCTGCACTTGCAATCTCTTCTTATTTACATTGGATTAATCATCAGGTGCCACCCTAACCCTATGTGGGGCCCACTATTTTTTTTAAAAAAAAAAGAAATCCATCCCATCCATCTGTTTTTCTAGCTTATAGGGAACTGACCTAAAAATGAGGTAAATTCAAAGCTCAAGGTGAGCACCACACTGGCCCCAAGATGTTTCAATGGTAGGATTCAATACCCACAGTCTCCTGTTGTTTGGCTCTCTGGAACTTGGTATCAACCTCATTTTTGGTCCATGCCATAAATGGATAGGGTGGATTTTTACAAAAAATCTTGTGGCCTCGAGAATGTTTCAACGGCTAATCCCCACGTTTTCATGTTCGTTTCACTTACTGTAGCTTTGGACGGGGATTTCTCACAAACATCGGGGTAGTCCTCACCTATTGTGGATCAACCCTCCTACTTTTATATTTAAATTTCCATTTATACCTCTTGCACATTTATTGGCGTTTATTGCCATGCTAACCTAACCTGACTGTACATGGGGCCATGTTGATGTCTGTGAGAAATCCACCCCTTCCATCTGTTTTTACAGCTCATATTAGGACATGGCTCAAAATTGAGGCAAATCAGATGTTAAAAATGGAACCAATGATGGCCCCAATATGTTTCAATAGTGGCCATTCAATCCTGTGTTTCTTGTTGCGTGTCCTGCTTGAGCTTCGTATCTGCCTCATTTGTGGGCCTATGCCCTAAAATGAGCTGGAAAAACAGATGAATGGAGTTGAGTTGTCATAAAAATCCCATGGACCTACGAATTTTTCAACGGTGGGCATTTGGTCCTGGTTTTTTTTGTCCATTTCTCCTACTCGATCTCTGTATCAGCCTCACTTCTGGGCCTGTCTCCTAAAATCAGATGGCAAATCCATCGGATGGGGTGGATTTGTCATTTTTGGGCCCATGCTCTAAAATTATGCCATGCACCGGTTGGACTTTCCTTTCCTTGCACTCTACCAGTGGCGGAGGAAAATATTGAAGAGATTGTCTGAACTGGCAGTGTAGAACACGACATCGAGGTTTGTACCGTGTTGACATTAAAATGTTCTGTAGGCCTCGCCGTGATGTATGTGTTATATTTGCACTGTCCATCTATTTTTCTGTATCATTTTAGGGTATCAGCTTAAAATCAGACCAATATGTAGCTTAAGTAGACCGCCCCACAGGAAACAATAGAGATTGTTATGAATAAGTTGGACAGCAAATAAACATCATGGCGGGCCATAGGAAGGTTTTAACGGTGGGCATCATTGTCCCCACTGCTTTCTATGGTGAACTTTTGATCAAACTCATTTTTGGGTTCATGCTTTCAAATGATCTGGAAAAATGGCTGGATGATGTGAATATAACACATGTAATAATGGGCCCCACGTAACTTTGCCATGTGAGCATCCAGTATAACACTGATAAGTCTTTCTTGTCAATCCGGTAGTGGCCTTAAAAAGAAAAGGTTAAAAGAAAAAAAAAATAAAAAATAAAAAGTTTAAACAAAAGGGTCTGGGGCCATATCCAAAAAGGCAGGCGCCGCATGGGGTTTCATGAGGTTCTGCTTCACGTGGGACCGTCAGATTTTCGAGACTCATCGGATAGGATGAGTTTTCAAAAAAGTTCGTATGTAGTACGTACAAACTGGATCACTAAACGTTTCCGTGTGTGGTGTGTGGTGTGTGTGTGTGTGTGTGTGTGTGTATATATATATATATATATATATATTCTATATATATATATATATATATAACGGGTCGAGACGTACCCCAGGCCAGGCCCGTTGACAGAGTCACAGAGAGGGAGGCGGATTGTTAGACGGAGTCGCTCGAGGGAGACTTGTGGCGAGGGCATACATCATATCATCTATCATGCATACGCATTAATAAGATTAGTTAAGTGTTTATGAATAATTATTTTTCATTAAATTTATAATATAACTGATGCTTGTTACAACTTAAGACTAATAGCACCCACTGAGTTAATCACTCACTCCTACTCTGGGACAGTGTTTTAAAACACCAACCAGACTCTTCTATAGTCGCAGGTGACGAGGATTATGTGGAGCCTGACGGCACGAGCCTTGATGAGGAGGACGAGTTCTCCTATTTTCAGCTGATGAGCGGGACCGCACCGGACCCATAGACGAGCCGATGGATCGCTGAGCTGTGGGCTCGACCCTATTCTTTTTGGACATAACATTTTTTTTTGTTGTTTTAATTGGGCAATGGTTAGTGCGACCCATTTATATTTTTGGACGTGTATATGTATATGTAACTGACCCCTTTCATTCTATTATATGTGTTGTGGATGTGATTCATGTTTCGAGTAATTCCAAGCTGCGCATTAAAACCTGATTAAGCACATATTAACGAAAACCGGTGTTAAGTGACCTCGAAAATTCGGGCGTCGAGTTTACACATGACCCCCGATTTTTAGGGCGTTACACGCACCGGTCTCTAGCCCCGAACGTGCAATTTTGTGGGCCGGCCCAATGTTATATATCGGTTTATCCACTCTGTCCATCTCTCCTCCCGGATTATTTTAAGATACGTCCTCAAAAATAAGTAAGATCCAACGCTCAAGTAGACCACACCCAAATAATAAGCTTGGGTTGCATGAAAAGACAAAGCATTAAATGCCACTTGCAATAAATGCAAGAGTCATCTATGATGTGGTCCACTTGAACGTTGGATCTATCTCATTTTTTAGCTTATACCTTAAAATGATCCGAGAGGAGGAATGGACGGCATAGATAAACCGATACATCACAGTGGGCCCACCCACAGAACTGCCAGTTTGAGACGGGCGAGTAGGACGCAATACGCGTCCGAGAGAGAGCCATGGAGATA
>JAJHSJ010000012.1:7420992-7494316 GCA_021015155.1 Magnolia officinalis | reverse complement strand
CATTCTGCCGTCCATCCTACGTTTGAACGTTCTCTTCCTGTGTGTGCCTGCATGTTGCATATGGTCACCATGGCTATGGTCGAAGCCACCCCTTTATGCATTAGATGGCTTAGATCATCGAATCAGATGATGAATATGGCCCACTAAATTCGCTGGTGCGGACGCTGGGAGAAAACAGAGTTCCGTTTCTGTTTTTGGAGAAGAATCGGTCAACACGTGTTGACCAATCTTCCCCGGTCTGGTGCACTACGACTGTACGTGTGCTGTTCACACGTACCATGTAATGTGGGTCCCACATTGATGTATATGAAGAATCCACTCCGTTCATTCTTTTCCTCATGTAAATTAAAGGGTTGAGACTAAATTGGAAGCATATCCATAGATCATGTAGGCCCCAAATCACTGATATGTAGGCTGATCTGTCCATTGGGCCACTTCCAGAGGGATCTAATGGCTGAAATTCTACGTGTATGGTTAATTTAGGGTCCTTAGGCCAGATATAAAGTTTCAAGTCAAAAGGATGGTGAGAACCTTGTGATCTTGCATTCAGGATGACTTTCAGGCCTCTTTAGCGTGAAACGCGTGATTTTCTCGAATATCAGTCATGCAAAAGTATCGATCTCGGTCCCTTGGAGTCCGTCCCTTGCCTTGGTGATTTCTGAGCGTTAAATCCATGCTTTTAGCATCATTTTCAGTCCACGCTCGGAAATTCACCTTGCATCACAAACACGATTAAAATAAGCCATTAAACAGTATCATGTTCGTAAATCCAGGCAATAATTGGGGTCTGATATACAATATTTGACCCTCAATATTGGTGTGCTTCAGAATCTGCGGCGAATATGTTGTCTGACTGGCATGGGTTTAACTTGGTAGAATTAATACTATTATCTGGCGTATGCCTATCCTTGCCATCTGGTGGGCTGTCTGGGAAGAAATGAACGAAAAGTGTTTTAACGATCGTTCGTCTTCATTTAGGGAAGTAGGGATTAAGGCAAAAAAATTGGTGATCGAATGGGCTGTTAATGTCAAAGATTAAAGAAGGAAGACCTGTCGTTTCTCGATGGTCAGGAGTTCACTGCTATCTCAGCAGTCCACTTCTTCGTTGTTTTTTTCTTCTTTTCTTTTTTTCCTTTTGTATGCTTCTCCTTTTTTCAATAAATTGCAGTTATCTTTTAAAGAAAAAAAAAGTTATTTTTTTCCAGTGAACTTCTATGTCTCATATTTCATGTTCAATCCCTTCATCACCATATCTCGGATTCAAACTCAAATCTCAATGTATAGATCTAATACCACTTGTTGGGAGCCGCGAAAGTAAACCCCTAGTAAAATAAAACAAGCGAAAAATAAACACAAATAAAGCAACACAGAGAACACACAATTTTACGTGGAAAAACTTTTGTAGGAAAAAATCACAGCATAAAGCAACGAACAATCTACTATGAAAATGAAAGTACAAGAGATTAGATGAACTTACATATGCGAAAATCTTAGTTTCCTCCCTTCCAAATCTTATAAATGATTTTGCTCCTCTTGTTCTCTACTATAATCTCGTATTACACCCATATATATAGTGTTACACTTGGAATAGGAAACAAATCGTGCAATTATACAAAACTATGTGTGTCATTGGTATAAGTTTCAATCGATGGATCGAGCCTCCATGTTTGACCAATGTAACATGTTCAATAATGTCTAACAAGTAAAATTTAAATTTTAAAAATTTTCAATCAATCAGTGAGTTAGTCAGTCAATCAATGACTCTTATTTCAACATAGATTAATGCAACCGATTTCAACAATAATACATGGGCGCAAAAGTCAATCAATCAATGACTTTTATTTCAACATAGATTAATGCAACCGATTTCAACAATAATACATGGGCGCAAAAGTCTCATTGAGCGTTAAGCGTTTAGTAAAGCCCCATTTGGACAAAAGGATGGACTGCTGGATAAAACACATACATCACGATGGTCCCACAGAGCTATTGAACTTTTTCTAGAACAACTCAGGGAAACGGATTGGCCTGCCACTAGCCCATGGCTAGTGGTCGGTTCGCTGTTGGCCCCCACAATGATGTATGTGCTTAATCAATGCCGTCCATCTATTTTTCCATATCATTTTTTAGTGTGAGATAAAACATTAGGTAAAACATTAGGTAAATTCAAATATTGAGTGGACCATACATTATTGATTGAACGACCATCATTAAAAACTTCTTAGGGCACAAAAGTTTTGCATCAATCTGATATTTATTTATTTCTCTTCGTCTAGTTCCGTATGACCTACCCAACAGGTTAGATATCAAATAAACATTACAGCGGATCTGAGGAGGTTTTTAATGGTAGACATTATGTCACTACTGTGTATATTCAATCCCCTTTCCTGTCAGGTGGACTATTTGATTTTTGGATCTGCTTCATTTTTAAGCTCATATCCTAACATCAACTCACAAAATAAATGAACCCTCACAAAATAAATGAACCCTGTGAAATTCTCACAAACATCATGGTGGGCCCACCTAACTTCTGTGGGTAGGAAAATTCCTTGGACTTGCATGATTCATCCTGGAATCATGACGTGGTACATGGGTTCTTTCATATGCTTGCAAGCATGATTCCCACTCGCACGTGGCTCTGCTCACATAACCACTTCATTGTCTAGAATGATAGGTGGATGGATAGACAGAGAGGATCTTACACATGGGAACGAGTGATGCCGTGGTGGTTGATGGTTAGATGGAGATTTTGCCGACATTATGAACGAGTGATGAGTGGTTTTTGGTAGTGTACATTGAACAATAGTGCCAGTGGACATCAACGAACATTTGGCAACCTTACTTATTTATTAAACTTTCAGGACTGCCCTAGATCTTATTTCCTATGGATGGATTTGGTGGCACCGAAAGCCAATCCATCGTATATTTTCTAAGTTTAAGGGTGTGTTTGATTTTCGGTGATGATTTGATGAAATGTAAATCGCACCTAAAAAGGTAATGATTATTTTCCCGTGAATTTACAGCATAACTGATACAACTGCTTACTTTTTGACACAAAAATCAAGAATATTACAAAATATCTATAGGTTCCACTGTGATGCATTTCGTTTATCCACACCGTTCATCCATTATTACATTTGAATTCATAGCATGAGTAAAAAATTGAGGCATATCCAATACTCAAGTGGATCACGTCATACAAAAAAGAGAATCGAATACTTACCGTTAAAAACTTTGTAGGGCCACTGTTTCTTTTAGCGTGGGCTATTTGAGGGTTAGATCTGCTTCATTTTTTGTCTCATGCTCCAAAATATTGTAATAAAACAGACTGACGGAATGGATATATCATACGCATTATCTTGCAGTAAATAAATTAAAATTACATCTGTTGAACCAATTTCACTGGCACAAACTCCCATGAGTTTTCAAACGCAGTGAAATAGTAAGAATTACTATTTCCCATGCATTTCCCATTTTTCTGAAAAACAAGCGGGCCTAAATAGGTAGGACGGCAGGCTAATGAGTCTAGCTGCCCCTTTGAAATCGAGAGCTTCAAGTGGGCATTTATTTATTTTTATTTTTCCTTTTTTACAAACTATAAAACCTTGCTTGGTTGTCCGGCTTCTAAAACACCCAAGCACTTTGGGGCCTACCATGTTGTTAGTTAGGAATCTACTCCGTTCATCAGATTCACTCCTCAATGATCGGCCATGTAGCCATAAATCAGCCAGATAGGTGGGCCACATCATAGAGAATAATGTGAATAGGACATCAACCATTGGCCTGTTTGCTGGGCCACAATGGGAAGATAAGAACATCAGACTCAAATGGACCACACCACCTGTTCATTTACCTATTTATCTGGCTATATATACTTATGTGGGGCCTACCATATTGTATGTCTTCCATCCAACCCATGCATTGAGTCCTATCGTGATGATGGGTTGCTCCAAAAATCAAGCCTATCAAGTTATTAGGTAGACCACATGATAGAAAACAGCTAGCGAATATCCAAAAAACCTCTAAATTCATGTGGTGGGCCATATGCAACTGGAATGGTCTAATTTTTAGGGCACAAAACTTTCATAGTGGAGCGATCCTTCTGGACAGGTGGGATGCCATACATACTGAAGGTGACCTGGCATGTGATGCTTGTAGAATAAGCATATTCTGCCAGGACAGGTTGGATGGTGAGGACTTCACCATCCACCTTGGTGGTGAAGTGATGTGGTGAGATACAATTGGCAGGCCGTATGCTGTTAGAGATGATTCGAAATTCGGGACGGTAACACCACAGGAAGCAGCTTGGGTGGGAGAGCCACCATTGAAACCTTGTTTGGGCTATTTAAGTTTTGGATCAGAAGCATATTTGTGTTTATTGTGGTCACCTTATGAACAGATTTCAATGGTGGCATTAAACATCATGGTGGCCTCGGAAAAGTTCAATGGTAGGTATCCTCATCGCAATTGTTTCCTGTGGTGTGGCCCACTTGGTTCTTAGATCTGGCTCATTTTTTATCACTTCCTAACATTACTTGGCCAAATTGATATACAGACATATCAGTGGGTCCATTTTTCTTTCTTTTTTTTTTTTTTTTTTTTTTTTTTTTTTTTTTTTTTTTTTTTTTTTTTTGTGTGTGTGTGTGTGTTGTGTATGGCCTATTTGTATCAAGTGAAATCCATTCCACCCATGTAAGAGCCCTCATGTAACTTGTCACTGTAGATACAAAGACCATTCCATTAAAGAACTTAGATGAGCCACACTAATGGAAACAATGTAAAATTAATGCTAAAACCTCTCAAGTTTAAGAAATATGGTCCGTTAGACATGTTTGTATCAGTGATCCAGAGCATCCAAAACCATTGCCCAAATACAAATGCTATGGGGACCACCTTTTAAGAACAATGCTAACAGAGTCTCTCTTTGACCACATGCAGTACTATGACATATAAGTATTTTAGTATATTTTATATTTACCTCATGAAACCAAACCTTTACTAAATACTTTTAATAAATTATGCGAGATGCACTCTAAATAATTCGATCCATTGAGACTATTGATATGAAAACATAACAGTGATTGCTATATTGATCAAAGTTTGACCAGACATTATCACGGATACAAGAACTAGCGTTATCACATTATCACATATATAAGAACTTCCACTGACATAAGTCCAGTCGCATAAACATGTGGTATGAAAATTACATGCCAAGTTTGGTAAAATATGCTATTTTACACCTTAAATAAATGCCAACCTCATATATTCATTCACTTATGCATGGATAATAAATAAAAACAATGAAGATTAAAATAATAATAATAATAATAATAATAATAAGTCCATAACATCAGAATAATAATTTTCATAAATTAAAATGTACACAACTGTAATATTTATACTTACAAACATTTACTAACCAAACATCTCAAAAGGAGATACTGTCTTGGTTCTTGGTTCTTGGGTTCATAAAAATCCACAGACACCAACACCAGAATTCTAAAGAAAGTGCTATTTGACTTAATAAACCCTTATTATTTAAAGGTTATATATATAGACACACACACACCATTGCGCCTAACACCTGTCAAATATGAAGTCTTCCATTAGGTTACAAACAAGGACTCAAACTTTCTCTATGCTCTACCGTGCCTCATCTTTAACGACACTCATCTTTTTCAAAGAAAAATGAAATTATTTTGCAATTTCCGAAATTTCTCTATGAGGTTGGGGGTGGTGAGTCCGGTGACTCATCCACCGCACAAGTGGCATACATGTGAATCACTCCATACCGTTCACATCATGGCTACCACTTAGGGTGAGGCACATGTCAAAAATCACACTGATTGCATGAAATCGACCATATGATGTTATCCGTTGATGAATTAGTGTTGGGGAACTGCGGAAATACCCGTAGACAAATCAAACAAAGTGCTCCCTATCGCAAAACCAAATCCAAACAAGAATAATTCAAATTTTACATGAAAAAACCCTTGTCGTAAAAAAAACCACGACATAAAGCGACAAATAATGCACTACGAAAGCAGAAATTACAAGAGATAGTGTTACCGAGATTCGAACAAGCCTCAATCCACTTCACAAGTACTACCTATGCCCTTGAAACCCTTAGGAACGAATTCGAAAGCCCTAGAACACCTCTATACCCAAATCCCGATTACACCTTATATATAAAGTATCACAACCGAAATAGGAAACAAATCCCGCACTCACGCAGTTCTGTGCGCACTCGATGGGACCTTCAATGACATTGAGTAGCAACACCAAAACGTTCCAACAACCAACATGATTTTTTTGGATTTTTCCGATGATGTCAACCTCCGTTCAATGGCTTCGAGTGGTCTATCGATGGCATCAACAAACCTGTTACTGCAGATTTAAGACATCAACAACAATTAGCGTTGATGAACACTTGTTTTTAGCTGCCCACTTAGGGGAGCCAACGGGCAGCTAAGATTTTCCTTGTGGCAAAACATTCAGGCTATGCTGTCTGTCCACTAATCAGTAGAACTACAGTTTGTGAAAGCAGTGGATGGCTAAAAATATTTAGACATGTTCCTCTACACCTTTCTTTTGTTTCTAGCATCATGTACGGCTCGAACAGTGGAATGCCCTGACTTTTATCTGTAGCATCACAACAATGGGACCCACCTGATGCAATGTTTGGATCTCACATAATTGTCCTACATAGGGAGATGGGACTCTCTGATACATAAATGTCAGCTTGGCAATCTGAGGCCTACTGCCTCAACCAATCAGGTGCCCCCCTGCTTCCATTTGTTGGACCACCCATAGATCTACTTGTATGAATGGCTTCCCGGTGGGGCCCATCAAATCGCCACAATCAGGTGAAATTCTAATAAATTTAAGTTATCTGTGTACAGTCTCTACCATAATAAATACATATGTACATATATGTATACTCCATAATACACATGCAGCGCAGATGTTCATATGCCAGCTTCATAAGTTCTTTATTGATGCATAAGCTTCCGAATGTATGTCATGGCACTCTGCATCCCATGAGAAATCTTTCGACATCGCATCCTTTATCTTCAGATTCCACCGAGTAGGGTCATTCTTCTGCAGAGACCCGATTAAGTTCAAACTTAAAAAATTCAATACTCCTAACTGGAAAAAAATAAAAATAAAAATCCTATTTGAGGGCCTGTTTGGTAGCAGCTTAAAATGAATTCATCTCATTTTAATTAACTGAAATTATGTATTAGAGTATATAAATCATCCATTACAAGGATTGTTTCCAATTGCTGGCAAAAAAAAAAATTGATCTCTAATACATACGATTAACTAAAATGTGATGAACTCATTTTAAGTGGCTGCCAAACAACAAGACGATTTTGCTAATTTCATTAGCATGTACACCTCAGCCTCTCTCTAGACCACCAGATGTTCCAAGCTGGCACGTACAGTGATCAACAAAGCTGTCCATTAGGTAGGCCCCACTGTGCAGATACTCTGGCTCGAAAAGCAGGCCAGTTCATTCATCAGATGGCTGGCTGATCACAGCTTATAGAACTAGTGGTACTTTTTTCTACCTGCACATTTGTGGACCACCTGATTCTGGGGCAGGGGCACATACACAGTGGGACACACCTTGACTGAAGGGTAAGATAATCGCATCCCTCTGCCATGTTGGCAGATGTGCCGGCATGTCGAGGACTGGGATATACACGCATGTGGAATTAGCAAAAATCTTATAAATAAATGCCAAAGCAGCACCAAGAAAAGAAAATTAAAATGAATTCTTTTAGGAGGATCCATACGATTTGATCAAGAGCTTGGCTAAGGGACATATTTGCAAAGGTAGAGAGGAGATACAGTGACACGTTTGTGCTCCCAAAATCGTGGTTCTCTGAATGCCTAAGAAGAAATCACATGTGAGTATCAAGTCTTTCAAATCTTCGTGTTTGTTACAGTGAATTTTCTGTGATTCCGTAATTACCTTAAGGTGTAATCATTCAAGGTTATTGCAACTGGAGCAGCTCCATACTTGATTGCCTTGAGCTGAATTTGGAGAATTACATGAGATCAATGGTCTCTAATGTAGAGAAAAGGAATGAAATAAGCAATTAATGATTTTTCTAGGAAACTACCAAAGAGGAATTATAGGATCTTTGAACAAAAACTCTGCAAATCAAAGTCGGGTTTACAGTTCTTATGAGCGGGGCCCATGGTCTGGAGATAAAGGTCTGTTTCGCTCCACCGTAGATGGATAATGCCTGAAAAATCTCCCAGACAAGACAATTGTAACCTTGCGATTTTCGGCCCACAAATTAGATGCTTAAAAGAGAAACACAAAAGTGTTCACATTCGATGGAAAACAAAGTCCAAAGATTGGTGGATGGGATGTTCCAATCTGAGTCTCTTTTTTTTTTTCTTTTTTTTTTTTTTGTGGCCTAACCCATCCATGATGGTGCACAATAGACCAATGGTCTGGTTAATCGTATCACAGGCCCTACTTAAAAGTAATTAAAGCTTTGGGTCAAAGATCATATAATTTCTCACTACCAAAATGCCCAACCGGAATCTTAGACATAACAGCCAGAGCGAACTTTTGAAACCTAAATATGTACAGGGTAATGTTGATTTCCCGAAGAAAATTAAAAAAAACTAGTATTTGGTATGTAGCTAAGCTCCTGTTTGGAGTTCAATATGTGATTTTGCAACGTACTGGGACTTGTAGCACCGGATCATGAAAGGATTGGCACAAGATGATGTCGGACCCGGCAAGGACTAGGTGTGATACACCTTCATTGTATTTGTTTATAAATCGTACATTTTCATCCTGCTCAAGAAACAGATACCAAAAATCATCAGGTTACAAACAAACATAAAACAAAAGCTCATTGCACTGTAAATCTGTATTTTACAGTGACAGCAAGCTTGTCGGTAAAAGCCATCTCTAATCATTGGTGTAGATTTTTCTGATCAAAGAGACTGAACACTTTCGAAAGACCCAAAGAAGATAACGAACCCATTCTTGACATTTTACCTTGAGTTCTTCTTGAAATGATTCCAATTCAGCATTAATGCTTGGTGTTTTGCTAGCCCCCATGAAGACAAACTGATGATGTTATTGAAAAAATCAGGGTCCAAATATGAAAAGAAAACCATTTTTTTACAAAACTCATTTTTTGATTGATCATGGTGCTAAAAAATAACCTGAGCCCCCTTCCTCATAGCAAGCAAAACAGCTGCCTTCAGATTCTCCAAGTCAACATCTGAAACTTGGGAATAGATGCATCCGACCTGATAGATAATGTCAACATCAAAACTAGTAGCCTGCTAGAAGTATGGAAAGCAGAGATGAAATGAATAGAACAGTAGTCATGAGAATGCTATCAAAGAAAAATAACTGAAAGGGTACAGCAATAAGAAACAGATGTAATCAAACTGAGTGTAGAGCGCTGGAACTGCAGGAAACCATGGATGGCAGCATCAGATTTATCAAAAAAATTAAGTGAATAAGACAATGAGAAAATTGAGAAGCCACCAATATAGAAAAGTCCTAACTGAAAGCAATGAAGAGATTTTATTCATGAGCAGGCCTCAAAAAGACACCTTGAGAAATTTTACATAGAAAAGATTTTGGGGGAATTTTGGACATTCTTACAAAGTCTAAGGATATTATGCTTTCAAGATGTTTGAAAAGATTCAATGTTTTTTTTTTTTTTTTTTTTTTGGGGGGGGGGGGGGGGCAGAAGGATCGGAAAATGATAAATGTGCTTGGCAGGTTATTTGGAATTTCAAATGGGGGCCAATAGATTGCTGATCGAAGTGGAATTTTGAGAAAAAAAAAATTTTAACATTTTTAATTAAAAATTTTCTAAAAAATCCCCAAATTACCAAGAATCACTAGATTAGGTTATATACATGTTGATTTTGTGTTTGGACACAGATTGCAACTGATTTGCAAAAAATTGGTAACTTTAAATTTTTTCCTAATTTTCCGTAGCTCAGCCATCTCCTCCAAATCTCAAAGTCGAAGCTCCAAATCCATGTTTTTTCATGCCAAACATGAAGAATCATAGATTTGTAACCATTTCACACTAATTTAACATGATTTACAGGAAAAAAAAAAAAAAAAAAACATGGATCAAAAATCTAAAATGCTCACCGGATCAAACATCTAGGTATTATCGACACTACCTGTGTGTTTTGTATCGCACAAGTGGGGTACAAGATATATCATGGGATATATCAGCTGATACCGTCATACTGAAAACATTGGTTATTACACCTGGTTGAATACTTGCATTGGAGGATCACTTCATGTCTCTGAATTGAAAGACCATCATATTCAGACCATATTGACCATGTACTCGTTTTGACTAATCCATAGACTTGAGGTCGCGTTGGGATTTCATAGTCCTAGTGTTGTGTGCTTTGGCTCACCCTATGAGCTTAAATTAGTGACTAACGTATGGGTGTCATTGGGTGCATTTATTAGGATATGGTACAACAAATACATGCTCCAACATGGGATCCAGTTGTTACCTCGAGGAACTTATTTGTGGGTTAATTAGCGATTAGACCATCCGTCAAGTGGTTTTCTAGCTGAGCCGGACAAATAAAAGGTTTTTCATATTTAATAGAAGGTTTTTAACTGTTGATCTTTTGTTTTATCTGGAAAAACTGGTTTATCATGCTTGATGAGCATATTATGGTTAAAATCTTGTGGCCCACCTCTTATGCCAGCATGTGAGTCCAATTAAGAGTGGATGACACTGGAGAACAAAGTGAGTTGGTTAGTTTGGGTGCATAGATAAAGCAGGCATATTATTTTTTTATGGTGTTATGCACCATAACCGGTGTTCCCTCTAAAACCATAACTCCGCCTTATGGGGGTGGCAAGTCTCGGAAAGCCTTGGTCAGATGGCATAAATCAAGGGTATGATTTTTTGAAACTTGAAGAGGAACCTTATTAAGTTCTTTTGAAACCTGAAAATTTTCAAATTCTTATGCTTCCATGTTTTTCAAAAAATCACTGACAACAAGAAGTTCCCAAAAAAAAGTTCATTTTATTGCTCATCCTGCAAATATAGATACAGTGAAGTGTTTCCAAGCATATGCTATACTATTGTTTGATTCTCTTATGCAACCTGTAAAAATGACATCAATATTCCTCTAACCATTCAGAAAATATAAGATGTGTACTGTTTTTCTTTTCTTTTTTCCTTTCTTTTTCTTATTTATTATTTATTTATTTTTACGATAGCTATTGCTGCAGCATAAACATTGGCAACATCTTTCTCCATTATATCACCATTGGAATCAAATGCATACTTGTTATGCAAAAGGCACATAATTTACCATACATAAAAATGTTATTATGCACTGCTTACGATCACAGAAGACGTATGTCCAGAGAACCCAAGGCGCTGCTTCAATGCAATTTTGCAAACAGATTTTCCTTTCATATCATCTGCAGAATACTTTGCTGGAAGAAATTTGTCTTTGGAAGGATCCCAGATGGTATCATCAAATCCATAAGGGGAAACCAACAACTTCTCCCTAGAACAAATGAAAAGGAGAAAAAACAAACAAGGAGGCACCCAATAATAACGATCATAACAGTGAGAATCAGACCCATAGAAATTTTGAAATAATTTATCTAGGAACTTCCTAGAAACCCATGTGCAGAATAGCGAATGTCACCCACTTGTGGATGGCTAATGTGGATTCCAATCCATGGCTCAAATTGCGAATGATTCTATCTTTTGAGTGAATGGATGACGCCACCACTACTTTATTGGAGTAGACAATTCCACCCTGCAGATGTAAAACATGATAAAGATATAATATGATATTGAAGATTGTCAATCATTTTGCTTTGTGATGGGCACAGAAATGTTTAAAGCACATGTAAAAAAATGAAAAAATTGGGACAGCAGTTTCAATCCACGTCTATGTACATGAGCAAATATTCATAAAACATAAAGAAGTGGGAGCAGTATTTAGTGAAGTAAGCAATTGAATCATGAATCAAAGAAACACAAAACAGTTGAGCTGCAGCAAATCACCAAATGGGTGACTTTTATAACATGTACAATTCTTAAGCCATGGCGTAGTAACTATTGAATCATTGATGAACCATGATGGATGGCTATGATTATGTGTGCCCCAACTTACATGAAGATGATGATTATGAGTGGTCACATAGGCTTTTCCCTCTTTAGCTCTTAGTCATTATGTGTTATAGCTGAAGTTTTTAATTAATATGCATGGCTTAGTAAAAAAGAAGTAAAGATTGTAAGATAAAAAATAAAAAAATAAAAAATAAAATGTCAGACGAAAGGAGGAAAAGAACAATGTTACCTATTTATAAGAACAAAGGAGACATAGAGGCTGCAGTAACTATTGTGGGATTAAACTTAAGAGCCATATAATGATTCTTTGGGAGAGAGTGATAGAGAAAAGACTAAAGCATGAGTTGAATGTATCAAAAAATCAGTTTGGTTTCATGCCTGGAGAGGTCTACCACTAAAGCTATTTTCATACTTAAACAATTGAAGGAGAAATACGGGAAAGAATTCGATAGGGTCCCTAGAGAGTAAATCTAGTAGGTGTTGGGAAATATAGGAATCTCAAGAGGATATATTGACATTGTTACGGATGTATGAAGAAGCAATAACAAATGTGAGGACCTCTAATGGAGAGACAAGTGAGTTCCCAATTGTTGTAGGCTTACACCAAGGGTCATCATTGAGCCCATACACTTGTGCATTGGTACGGATGAGAGAACATGGCATTTGCAAGAGATCCCATGATGCATGGACATGTGATGACCTAACCCAAGATGCATGTATAATCAGGTTAAAGAATATTCAAATAAATACACCAATTAACTAACTGTTTCCAATCAAAGGGATTAGGTAAATCTCAACACAAAGATGAGGTTATTCCGTCAGGATCATGCCCCTTTGCAGAAGATCACGTAAACAGTAAAAAGGGAGGACCTCGGAATATGAGGATATCCCAGATCTAGCATAAGTCAGTCCACAATTAAGCTTGGATCTGATTCTACTGACTAACCATCCCTCTTTTCCGTTCAAACTAGAAAGGGAATATTCAAAGAGGAACGAAAGGGGTGAAGGATGAGGGGTTCGAGATAAAGAAGGTATAGGTCTTTTTGTCGTCAAAAGAAATGGAGGATGATTTTTACCTTTTCCTGCACTTCGAAGATTTTAGAAAGAGGGACACCTGAAATCGGGGTGGAATCCTCAACACCCAAGGGCAAATCCTAAAACCCTGATCTCTTGAATAAAGAGGAAGAAAAGAGATGAATTTCTATTCATTCAATAATAATGAAAACAAGGTTTCTCACAACATATATATAAGCTATGTAAAAAGTAAAAGTACACTAAAGCCCTTGAAAACAAGAAAATAACAAAAAAAAAAAAAAAAAAAAAAAAAAATGAAAAGTAAAGAAAGTGCAATAAAGCCAAGGAAAAGAACAAAAAAAAAAAAAAAAAAAAAACGCCTAAAACTAAAACACCCGTGTGGTAGGGTGTGAAATCCTACTCATGGATCTATGATCAGGGTGCAGTCATGTCGCCCCTGCACTCGTAGCGCGTCAGAAAATGGGTCTGATGAACCCAACGTCCATCCGCATCAACTCCTCCGCTCTGGTACTCTGTCGGCGACGCCTCCTCTGGTACACTCTAAATGGTGCACCACTGATGTCCGCATCATCCCATGATGTATGTTGTTTGCAAATGACAGTTTTTGTTAACAAGATGAGAGAGGGTGTAAACAAAAAACTAGGTTTGTAGAGGTATGCTTCAAAATCTAAAGTATTTAAAATTAGTCAAACTAAGCAAAGTATATGTGGTGCAATTTTAGTAATAATAGGAGTGAAAATGAGAATTTTCCAAAATGACCACTTTCGATACCTCTGGTCAATAATTCACGAGACTGGAGAAATTCAAAAGGATGTTGCCCATATAATTCAAGCCGGGTGGAAGAAATGGAGATGTGCCTCTAGAGTTTTATGTCATCGTTGTCTACCACTCAAACTAAAAGGGATTTTTTTAAAAGGATAGTTATATGACCAGCCATGCGTTATGGGAAGAATGTTGGGCAGTTAACAAACTACATGTTCATAGGATGATTGGCAAGACAAGGATAGAATTAGAAAGGAATGCATTCAAGGGAACATAGGAGTAGCACCGATAAGTAATAAGATGAGGGAAAGTAGAATTAGATGGTTTGGTCATGTGAGACCAAGAACTCCGCCAGTTGGAAGGAGTGAGTTGGTACAAGTTGAAGACTCTAAAAGGACAAGAAGAAGGCCCAAAAAGACATGGGTGGAGGTAGGAAATACTTGATGACCTGTGGTTTTACTGAAGGTTTGGCCCTTGATAGAGTGGAATAGCATAAAAGAATTCATGTATCCAACCCCAATAAGTTGGGATAAAGCTTAAATGTTGATGATGATGATGAGCTTTATGTAACTTACGCAAAGGGGTGTTTTATCATTTCACAAACATTACAAAAGCCCTGATAAAATGAGAGAGTAGAGTGGATGTCCCTAATCCTTGAGCCCGCACTTTCTTTTCTTCTTTACTTATCTTCTCTTTCTCCCAACCTTTTCATAGAACAATAACAAAGCCAGATCTCATTTGAGCTAACATTAGTTGTTATTCCACAAAACTCTTCTTTGGAGAGCTTCTAACTTCATGATGATTTTCACTGGAGACTGAAGACAGGTGATGAAGGAAGGCTTGACAACACAACTTTGCTGAAAATAATCTTGCCTCCTAGGGAAAGCTCTTCAAGATGCGAGTCTGAACTGGAACCTCTCTACCACCCTATTCTTACTATTGGGATTCCCAAATGATTTAGATTATCAACAGCTACCTTACATCCAATATCATTTGCTATTTCAAATAGACATGTAGATTTGCTAGATGCGCTACTTCCGCCCCGAGCCCTAGGCGATGCTCCACCACCGGGATATGTATCCTAATATTCTTCTTTGGGCCACTAGGGGTGTGTGTGTGCGTGCATGCGTCCACGTGAGCCTGTTTGCGTGTGGTCCACAGTTATGCTTTTGGTAATAGGATAGTACAAAAGCGAAATGTAGGGAAAAAAAGGTCCATCCATTGTAGGCATGTGTTTGTTGTGTCTTTTCAAACTCGATTAAATACTGTGGATTGAGCAATTCAATAATATAGATAAGAAGAAAAATAGAAGACAACCATAATGTGTGGGACAATCAAGCTTGGGGGGCATTCTTCTTGAAATAATGAGTTTTCTAATTATGAGGTGCTTCCTTCTTGCATTAAGAAACATTCCATATGCAGCAGACAACCCAAAGCAGCAGCTTGGGATTTCCTTTGCAGTATCCAATCCGATTCTATTGTAATAAGAGTGAATTGGACAGTGTAGACCTCAGGTCTCAATTTGAGCAGCATGATTGTAAATTCCTGCAGGTGAATTAGCCAGAACTGCAATTACAACATTTTGGTTGAGACTAAAAACTGCTGTTGTTAAGTCATTCATCACTGGTAGCCTTTTCCATCCATGACAAGTTGTCCTCGGTTTCTGAAGAATACCAGTAAATTTACCTGCTGGAAGAATTCTAAATTAACATCTTCTGGTTGAATCCATACAGACGTCAGCATTTTCTTGAGATCTTTTCCAAATCAAAATCCTTATCCTATATTGTTGAGAAGTGACGTTAAAAGGGCTTTCTTGTAAAACTAGCTCTATAAGGTCTTTTTTTGCAATGTGAGTACTAGTAGGGTGTTATTAGTATTTTTTTCAAAGTTGCTTATATAAATAATAGGGGGCCAATGCACCTGGGGTTAAGCTCTCCAAAACTTTCTTTTTCTCCTTTTCTTCCTCTTTTCTCTTCTTTTCTTCTCTCCTTTTTCATCTCTCTTGCTAGTTCTCTTCCTTTTATTTCTTCTCGGTATCAAAGCACCTGCATTTTTCTATGTTGATTGGAGGTTTCTTGGATGGGACCCACTGCTGACATCATCATGCCATACAATACACCCTAAGATGGTCCCATGAAGAAGAAAAGTACGGGATTTTGAAGAGAATGATTTTAGAAGAATTATGGTAAATTTTTTTCAGGAACTTTGAATAAGTATTTGGTGGTATTTTACTTGAAATAGAGAAGTCTCAAAAAAGAGGGCCAACTCAGTTTTGTGTGTGCCTTTTTCCTAAGAGATTTTTTGTGGAACTTTTCCACATTGATTTGATACGGTCGACCTGTTGCCACCTCTAGAAATCATCTCATTCCGTTGAGATTTGAGAGATTTATGATGATATTTGTGAAGGAATGGTGTCATACAACCCTTTTCTGTCAAACTTTTTATCTATCTTTTTTGTTGAGCCTCTTTGAAATTCTACATAGTACTTTCACTATACTTTGGAGAATATGAGTTGTTTTAAATGAAATACACTGGCTGGACATTAAGGAAGAAGGGGGAGGGGTATTTTCTGAAGAAGACCGGCAAAGGCATATCTCAAGGCAGGTAGTCTACTCTAAGTTTCAAAAGGAAGAAGAAATCAAGTGCAGACAAAGATCAAGGGCACCGTGGCTTTAAAAGGGTGACTAAAATACACGCTTCTTCCATACTAGCATTGCTAGTGCAAGAGCTCGCACCAATTGGATCAGCAGCTTGATGATCACAGGGTTAGAGAGGAGGATACAATTTGTTTGTCAATTGTTCATTTCTTCTCAAAGTTACTAGCTTGCAAAGAGAGGAGGAGGCCTTTGTTGGATAACTTGTCATTCTGGTCTTTCTCTCCTGTGGATGGGGATTCACTAGAAAGGCCAGTTTCAGAAGAAGAAATCAAAGCTGCTATTGACTCCTTGGGTAGAGATAAGGCCCCAAGACTGGATAACTATCCAATGGCCTCATGAAGTTTTTTGGGAGGTTCTTAAGAAAGATGTGATGAAATTTGTGAAAGAGTTCTTCGATACAGGCAGGCTTGCAAAAGGGATGAGAGCCTCTTTCATCGCAATCATCCCCAAGAAAGAAGGAGCTAAGACTCTTTAAATATTTTCATCCAATCAGTTTAATAGGTAGCCCATACAAGAGTTTAGCTAAAAAAATTGCCTCCAGATCCAAGTCGGTGCTAGCTTCGGTCATATCAGAGAGTCAAGGAGCATTTGTTGCAAATAGACAGATAGTAGATAGCGCCTTACTTGCACATGAATGCATTAATTCAAGACACAAAGGAAGAAACCCGACATAGAGAAGGCCTATGATAACATGGACTAGAGGTTTCTTGAATACATGTTAAAAAGGATTGGTTGCGGAAACAAATGGATTCTACGTATTCGTGAATGCTTCTCACTTCTTTTTCACTCTTGGTTAATGGTTCACCAAAAGGTTTTTTCAAGGCCTCAAGGGGTTTAAGGCAAGCAAACCCGCTCTCTCATCTTCTATTCATAGTGGTAGCGGAAGCTTTAAGTCAAATGCTAGAGAAAGGTCAAGAAGTGGGACTTATAGATGGGTTTAAAGTAACACAAGGTCAGGGAAACATCTCTCATTTACAATTTGCGGACAATACTATTCTCTTTTGCGAGGCAGAGATTGCAATGGTGGATAACCTAAGAAAAATTTTGGGGTGCTTTGAAGAGGTGTCAGGCTTAAAGATCAATGTGAAAAAGAGTGAAATGCTAGGCATTGGGATTTCCAAAGAAGAGGTACAGGCCTTTGCGAGCGTGTTCGGATGTGGGGTTGGGGTTTTTCCATCATTCTACTTGGGCCTTCCATTATGCATAGGAAAAGTGGCCAAACATTTGTGGAGTAAGGTGATAGAAAGGTTTGAAAGAAAGTTATCCATGTGGAAGAGTCGCCATTTATCTCTACTAGGTCACATTATGCTTATCAAAATGGCACTTTCCAATCTCCCACTTTACTTTATGTCTCTTTTTAAATGCCCGAAGACAATTCTGGACAAGTTAGAAATTTTGAGATGTGACTTCCTATGGCGAGGGGCAGAGAAGAAGCATAAATTTTCACTTGCTTAAGTGGGAAGAGGTATGTAAACCTTTGTCTAAAGGCAAAGCAGGTATTAGAATATTGGAAGACGTGAATCCAACACTTTTAGGAAATGGTAATGGAGATCTAGATCGAAAGCGGGCAAGTTGTGGAGAGAAGTCCTTGTTTCTAAATATGGTGTTGAAGAAAGGGGATTGTAAGAATATTGTGTATATGACTGCCATGGGTTATCATTAGTTGTAATATACTATGTATAGAGAAGCTATAAATAGGTTTCCTTGTTTAGACTTGTAGAGTAGTTATTTAAACCCAACTTTGGGTTGAAGCAATATAAAAAAATATCAAGGAGAATTTTCCAAAATCTTGTTCTATTATGGTATCAAAGCTAGGTTTCTAAGAGCGCTATTGTGATCTTCATCATCGCCGCCGGCCAAAGATCATCGTCGCAATCCAGCCATCTGTAGCCTGCCCATCTCTGCAATCGAGTACCACCGGATCTACATTGTCATCCGATTGCTGGCAAAATCTATCGTCGGCGCCAGGACCCACCACCGTTTCCAGCACCGACCCATCATTTCCATTGATTCCGGCAGCTTCCTCTATAAAATCTGCTACAATATCTACTGCAACCAAATCTGTTGATATTCCTCCTCACCGCACCATCATCAGGGCTGCCATTATTAGCTCTGGTCAGCCACGCCGGAGCACGACCCCTGTAGCGAAAACCCATCTCTGCTCCCCTGTCATCCCATCTTTACCATTCGGCACCATCTCCAACACGCCCTTGCCGCTGTTCGCAAAGATCTTTGAAGTTCATCTCAGATCCCTATATTGTTGTTCACACGCTGTGGGCCATTTGATTGCTATCCACCGCATCTTCCATCCTTGGGTAGGGTTTGTGACGGACCTCTCCTCTGCAAGTGTTATCTCTACCACGCATAGAGGCATCATTGGCACTTGCCAGATCCGATCCAGCATCCGTCTCTGCATTACCAGAAATCACTGGTACACTTCATCTTTGTTTTTTTTTTTTTTTTTTTTTTTTTTTTGCATCCATGAATCCCTCCGATAAGATTGAAACTATCCGTGTTAAGTTGGATGGGAAAAAATTTTCCCTGTGGCAATTTCAATTCAAGCATTTTCTAGCGGGAGAGAGTCTCTAGGGCTATGTGGATGGTTCTATGGACAAACCAAATGATGAAAACGAACTCCTACCTTGGACCACCAATAATTCGAAGATGGTCACATGGATCCTTAACAGTTTTAAGAGCAACATTGCAATTAACCTCACATCATTCGAGACAGCATCTGAAATATGGACTTACTTGAAAATGTAGTATCAACAATCAAATCATGCTCGTCACTATCAGGTAGATTATGAGCTGTCAAAATTAGAACAAGGAACTCTTAGTATACAAGATTTCTATTCTAAACTTACCTCCCTTTGGCATGAGATTTAACTTATGGATCCAGTTATTCCCGCTGCGGCAGTAGAGACGGTGAAGATGCTTCGCGACACAAGTAAATTGATGCAATTTCTATATAAACTCCGTCCGGAGTTTGAGCCAACTCGGGCAGCTCTGATGAACCGGACTCAACTTCCATCTCTTGAGGCAACTCTATCTGATTTGATGGCAGAAGAGACGTTTGAAAACCCTTGCTTCCATGAGAGAGATTTTTCCTGATGCTGCCCTCATCACTCGCAATTTTTCAAAAAAGTCATGAGACATGTCGAAAATTAAATGTTTTGAGTGTAATGGATTTGGTTATGTGGTTACTCGTTGTCCCAACAAGAAAGCAACTCTGAATTCCTCTGGACCAAGTACTCTGTTTTGTCGATACTGCAAACAAGAAAGACATGATATAGCCAATTGCCTGACTCACCCTCCTCTGCTCCCTCACTACCAGCGACATAGACGTGCATTTCTGGCCTCCTCGGCTGAGAAGCCTGACTCATCATCCATGGCCCTATCGGTACAGCCTAATTTGCTTTCCCCCGAACAAATTTAGCAAATCCTTCAAGTGACGGGTTCTTCAGGTTCGATAGGTAATATTGATCCTAGAATCGTTGGTATATTGACTCAAGGGCATCTATTCATATGGCTAGAGAACCTTCTTATCTGATTGATTGTGTCCCATATAGAGGAGTGGGTTCCATCTACACTACGGATGGAAACCATTTATCTATCTCTCATATCGGGTCCTTGAAAGTCTCACCTTCATCATCTCAAAATTTCTTCCTTCGCAAAGTGTTTTATGTTCCTAAACTATCTGCCAACTTGGTTTCGGTTGCTCGACTAGTGGAAAATAACTATTTGGTTTTGTTTTCTCGATCTGGTTGTTTCATACAGGCTCTGGAAACTGGGAAGCTGATTGGGAAGGGCCATAAGAGAGGAAGATTGTTCACTTTGGAGTTCGATCCCGAAGTCGTCTCATCTAGTTGTTTTTTTCTTCCATCTTCTCATGATATTTCTTTTGCTAATAAATGCTAGAAACTTTGGCATAGTCGTTTAGGCCATCTAAATTTTAAGAACATGCTTTTCTTATTTAGATATGGTCTTTTGAATGATGAAATAAATATTAGTCCCATTTCCAATGATATGAACTATGTTAGTTGCAAAGTATGTAAATCTACTGCATTACGCTTTTCATTAAGTAACTCTCGTACTCAGAATCTGTTTGATCTCGCTCATACTGATGTTTGGGGTTCATCTCCCATCATGGCTCCTGGTGGTTCGTTGTATTACATTGTCTTGGTGGATGATTTTTCAAGGCACACCTGGATTTATTTCATGAATCACAAGTCTAAAGCATTTAGACAATTTTCGTCATATGTGGAGACCCAATTTGCAAAGAAAATTAAAGTTCTACGGTCTGACTCTAGGGGAGAGTATATGTCTTCCGAATTTGAGACTTTTTTAAGTTCGAATGATACTATACATCAGCGAACGTGTCCTCACACACCGGAACAGAATGGAGTAGCAGAACGCAAGAATCGACACATTATTGAGGTTGCAACCACCATGATGGAATATGCACGTCCTGAAATTTCTTTGGACCGAAGCAAAATCAACAGCAGTGTATCTGATCAATCGATTACCTTCAAGTGTTTTGGCCAACTGAAAAACTCCCACGTTCTTTCTTCATGACAAAGATCCAAATTATAACCGGTTAAGAGTGTTTGGATGCATTGTTTTTGTTCATCTTCCAGAGCGAGAACGGGATAAGCTCAGCCCCAAAGCGGTTAAATGTGTATTTCTTGGATATAGGGGGCATCAGAAAGGGTATCGTTGTTATGATCCATGTGCTCGTCATGTTCGTGCGTCTAGACATGCCACATTCTTTGAAATTTTACTATATTATAAAGTTGTCTATTCATCTCCATCAATTACCATTGTTCCATCTTCCATTTCTCATGTCCTCTTTTAAAGAAAATCATTCTATGCCTCATTCTTCCTCTCCTCCTCTACAGGTCTACCAACGTCATGTGAAGCCTATCTCTCTTGGGTCCTCTCCCACAGCTGCTCCTGCTTCTGATCAGGTGTCCTCTTCTCCGATAGCGCAGGTAACTGTCTCGCTTTCCACTGAGATCCAATTACGTCGTTCCAATCGTTCGTCTGTTGCTTCCTATCGATTAAATCTTTTTGCCTCTCATCATGCCTCGTTTTCTGGATTAGATTCATTGGTTGTCCCTACTTCTTATTCTCAGGCATATACACAACCGTGTTGGGTAAAGGCCATGGATGATGAGATTCAAGCACTCGAGGAGAATGCTACTTAGACACTAGTTCTATTACCTGAGGGGAAGCAAGTGATAGGCAGTAAATGGGCATATACTATGAAATTAAAATCTAATGGGAGCTTATATCGATACAAAGCTCGGCTAGTGGCCCAGGGCTATAAACAAGAGTATGGAGTTGATTATGATGAGACATTTACTCTGTGGGAAAAATGAAAACGGTTCGCTCCTTGATTGCTATAAGTTCTTCTAAAGGTTGGCAACTCAGTCAACTCAATGTCAATAATGCTTTTCTCCATTGGAATCTCAAAGAAGAAGTTTACTTGAAGCAACCTCCCGGTTATAAGTCCAAGGATCCATGCTTAGTTTGCAAGCTATCAAAAGCTTTATATGGGCTGAAACAAGAACCAAGAGCGGGTTTGAAAATTCCATCGGGTGTTAACCTCAGCGGGCTATTCTCAAAGCCAATATGACTCATCATTGTTTATTCTCAAGTCCGATTCAGGTCTTGTTGCTTTATTGGTCTATGTTGATGATATTCTCATCACAGGCGGTGACGTTCAAGGTATTGCCGATCTTAAATCATTACTTCACTCCTCATTTCTTATGAATGATATGGGGCCATTAACATATTTTTGGGTCTGGAAATTTCTCATAATGCTAGAACTTATCTCATGAGTCAACGGAAGTATACTTGTGAATTGATCAAGCAAGCAAACCTTATGGATAACAAGACCTATGAGACTCATCTGGAATTAAATATCAAGTATGGGAAAGATGATGGAGACCTTCTCTCAAATGTTACATCCTATAGGCAGCTAGTGGGGAGCTTAGTCTATCTCATTATGTCTCGTCCTAAAATCTCATATGCACTTCATGTTGTTAGTCAGTTTGTTGAGGCACCTTGCACATTGCATGTGACGGCAGTTCATCGCATTATTCGATAACTTCGAGGTACCCTCAATCAGGCGATTCTCTTTCCATCATCGCATGATCTACAATTATCTGCTTACTCTGACGCAAACTGGGCAAGTTGTCCCATTTCACGACGGTCCACTACTAACTATTGTATTTTCTTGGGACAATCATTGGTTAGCTAGAAGTGTAATAAGCAAACCACAGTATCTAGATCCAGCATAAAAGCTGAATACCGTGCAATGCCAGAGGCATGTTGTGAAATTACTTGATTCAGGGGATTGTTGACAGATCTTGGGATTTATTTGTCTTTGTCAACTCCATTACATGCTGACAACCTCAGTGTTATTCAGTTGGCTTCCAATCCAGTATTTCACGAGCGCACTAAACACATTGAAGTTGACTGCCACTTTGTAAGAGAGAAATACACAGCTGGAATCATTTCTCTTCCTCATGTGACATCAGAACTACAACTTGCTGATTTCTTTACCAAAACTATGACCTCATCCCGTCATAGGTTTCTCTGTGGCAAACCGATGTTGGTTCATTATCCCACATCAGTTTGAGGGGGGGTATGAGAATATTGTGTATATGACTGTCATGGGTTATCATTAGTTGTAACATACTATGTATAGAGAAGCTCTAAATAGGTTTCCTTGTTTAGACTTGTAGAGTAGTTATTTAAGCCCAACATTAGGTTGAAGCCATATAGAAAAATATCAAGGAGAATTTTCCAAAACCTTGTTCTATCAAGGAGATCAAGACGTCCTCATATTATGGAGCTTTAGGTATTTGGAAAGCCATTAATTCAATTGCTCCTTTGTTCAATCATGGTGTGGTCTTCTCTCTCAAGAATGGGTCGCGTATTCGCTTTTGGGAGTAGTCTTGGTGTGGAGAAAGGCCTTTGATGGTAAACTTTCCATCCTTGGCAAGGTTAGCAGCCATGAGGAATATCTCAATTGCCAATTGTTTCTCCCATACAAATGGTGGAGAAACATGGTGTTCCCCATGTCGAAGAGCCTTAACAGACGATGAGGCAACAGATCTAGCAATTCTTCTAGGGCTGCTCCTCAACATTCATCCTTCTCCAGCTATTCAAGATCAATGGGTATCTAAGAGATATTGAATAGAATATTTTCAATCGGGTTCTACATGATGCTTAGGAAACCGTCAACTTCGAGCTCACCAAAAAATTTTCATGCATTCTGGTTCTATGGGGCACCCCCTATGGTGGCATTTTTTGCTTGGCTAGTCAATCGAAACAGAATCTTAACTATAGATGATCTCCAGAAAAGATTAATGGTCCTTCCCAACATTTGTCTATTGTGTATGAGCGATGCAGAGTCTATAGATCACATCCTTTTCATTGCTCATTTATGCAACATGTATGGAGCATGTTCCTACAAGCATTTGGTTCTCAGTGAGCCATGCCTCAATCGTCACTGAGTTATTTTGGGTGTGGCATGGAAGTCCAATGCCACAGGTTTTGCTTCTGACATGGCGTCTCATCTTACTAGCAGTCCTGTGGAATATTTGGAGATAACACAATAATCGATGTTTTCTGTAATAAACGTCGATTGTGGGAAGAGATAATGTGGCAATCAAAAGTCTATGTTTGGGTTGTGATTCTAGGTTGTAATCTGATTAACTATTTGGGATGTATTTTTTCTGCATTGTCAGTTGTCAGTGTAGCCTCTCAATAAAAAACAGTTACTATTATCCTTTAAAAAAAATGAGTTGTTTTCTGTCGAAAATGTTGACTACAAGTGGTTCAGAGGTTACTTTTAATGTTTCTGGGACCACAAGTTCCATATCAACCATCGGTGTTTATGATAACAATCCTTGTGTGCAGATCACAACTGTGAAATTGAATGGCACTAATTTCCATGAATGGTCTTAATCCACCAAAATGTGTATTGGCAGGCAAGGAAAACTAGGGTATGTGAACAGCCGGGAGAAGGAACCAGCTACTAATGATTTTTCATATGATAAGTGGGAGCAAGAGAACTTGATGGTGATGTCTTGGTTACCCATGCAACCTCATATTAGCAAAGGATTATTGCTCATGTGGACAGCCAAAGAAGACTGGGATGAAGTTACAAGAACTTATTCCCAGTGGCAAAATATTGCTCATATCTATCAGCAACACTATGAAATTGCTATTATTCATCAAGGGGAGAAGAACTTAGCTACTTATTATTCCACTATTCAAAGTCTATGGCAAGAGTGGGAACATTATCAATTGTTACAATGGGATACTAATGCTAATAGGGACAGACATAAAAAAACAGGTCGAACAGATTAGAACATTTGATTCTTAGCTGGTTTGAATTCTAAGCAAGAGTAGACAATGTATAGATTTTGGCAAAGATGAGCTTCCATTATTGGACCAACTTTATTCCCTGGTTTAGAGTGAGGAATAGTAGAAGAAAGGCATGCAGCCAATTTCTTCCAACAGCAATCGTTCAGCTCTTGTAGTCTCTTCTAGCTCCTCTTGAGGGTGCAAAAGGATCCAATCAAAAGAATAGAGCACCTAATAAGAAGGATAAGATGAGATGCAACCATTATGGGAAAACTCATCATACATGGGAGACTTATTAGCCATGGTAGGCTAGTGAAGTTCAACCATCCTAGACAGCCCCCCTTCCCCCTCTTTGAAACGTATAAAGCCAAACTTATCACTAAGGGGTACCCACCTGATGACTAGAAGGAAACGTTTGCACTTATAGCAAAGATGAATTTTATATAGGTTATACTCTCTTACAGCTAATTTTTCTAGGCCGCTATATCAACTAGATGTGAAGAATTCGTTTCTCCATGGAGACTTGAAGGAGGAAGTGTAAATGCCTCCCTCACCTGGTTTCATATTCCCCAACAATGAAGGACAAGTTTGTAGGTTGAAGAAGTCCTTTTATGAACTTAAACAATCTTTCTAGGCTTGATTTGAGAGGTTCAATTAGGCAATGAAGAAGAGTGGATATTCCCAGAGTCAGGCCAACCATACACCTTTTGTGAAGCGATGGGAACAATCGATTATGGTTTTGATTATTTATATGGATGATATTGTGATGATAGGAAATGATTTCAGAAGATACAAAAATTAAATGATGTTTTGGCAAAAGAATTTGAGAATAAGGATCTAGGACATATGAAATATTTTTGGATATAAAGATCACGGTTATGAACGTTAATATTAAATTGCATTGAATAGTCTACCACGGCACGTGAAAGCTTGGCAGAGCTATAGAATGAATGGCTACGCCCTAGAGGGGGGAGGAGGGGTGAATAGGTCCAATTAAAAATTATGTCAATTAAAACACAATTACGTAACTTAAACTAATTTACCAATTAAACTAAGTAAGGCAATTTAATACTAAGTGCTTCCAAGCCAATAATAGGTCCAATCACATAGACTACAATAGATACGCAAATTCTAGCAACTAGTCTATAAATGATAGTATGCTTGTGTGTGCTTTATAAGTTAGGTGCCTAACATATAATCTGATTCAAGCATTCATATGATTTAACTAATGAACACATAAGCAAGAATAGAATTGCAAACATTATTTCCAAACACAAGTATATATAGTGGTTCGGTTTCTCTACCCCACTCCCGGCAGACACACTCTCCATGAGTGTACCAGTATTCATTGTCGGAGGTTTTAAATCAGGTTCACCTCTAACCTTTACAGCCCTACACAAGGACACAAGTCCTACACAAGAACCTAATGAACACTCCCGCCAAAGGGTCCCGTAAGAGACTTTAGTTGGTTTTCTATCAGGTAACAAAAAACCTTGGTCCTGGTCCAAGGACCTACGTTTACTCCCGCTGGAGGCTCTCACGGAGACTAATACGTACACACTCGTGTCCAGTGAATTCGGCCATACACGAGAGCCTAGATCCTACGTAAGAACCTATCGACTTTGGGTTACAAACTCTTATTATCAATCCTATGTAAGGAAAGAGAGTATATAGACTCACTAATTGACAGTTATCGAATTGAGCCCCTTTAACGCATCGTGATTGAGTCGCTTCTTCAAAGCTCTCCCGTGTTTGAACCTGCACCTCAATTGCTCCACCAATCGTTGATGTCGATGCTTGTCAGTGCTTCAGCTCCAAGATCAAACAGCTTGCATGCGATGCTCCATTTAAGGTGACCAAAGTGATGGGAAGGTGGTAGAATCTCCTACAACTAATGGGATTATTGAAATCCTAGGGGATTCACCTATAAGAGGCTTCTAGAGGATTTAGACAAAAGATATGCCAATAAGATTGGGTCTAAACTCTAGAAAATAGTGGAGCTAAAGATCATCTTCAAGGTGGAGGTTGAAATCCTCATTAAAGTGAAAATCTCAAGGAAGATGACTTGGAACTCACGGGATTAGAGGTCTAGGATGTGTGGTTTGAGTGAAAAAACACCTAATCTTCTATTGCACAGAAACCCCATAAAAAAGCCCAAATACCAAATGCCCTATATATAGGAACCAAGTTCCAACGGTAAAAAAACGAGCAGAAATCAGCCGGATTGATCGATCGAGCGATGCCTTCGATCGATCGAACTCCCCTTCAATCGATTAGGTGATGCATCGATTAATCGCTCTAAATCTAGCATTTAGTGAGTTTGTTGTTGGACAATTTGGGCCATGTTCGATCACTCGAGCCCGATCAATCGACTTATCGATCGGAGTCGATCGATGACACTTATGAGTCTGTTGTTTTTGGGCAATTTGGTTTAACAACAACTCGAGACCTCTATAACCTATCTAAGTATGTTCAAATGAGGCTTCTAAGGCTAATGGATGATCAAACAAGGTTTACCTATTAGGTCATGATCATATAGAGGTTCAAGGGTTGTTTTGGGTCAAGGTTAGGGTCACCAAGGCACCTCATATATTTGATATTTGCTCCTCGATGCTCCATATCCTCTTGTGTCTTCAGTCTTCAGCTTCCAAGGGCTCAACCGACTCCCTGACACAAGGACTCACGTGATTGACAAACAAGGTGTACAAAAAAGTGCACTAAGAAGTATCGGTCAACATACCGACCTAACGAAAATATGATATGACACAACGTCGCGTATCAATATCGGGGCCATATCAACCCATATCGGTCAGGTTTTTTCCTTGAAGCCAAAGAATTAGGAAAAATATCATGAAAAAAAGAGTGATAAGATATTCAATAATCAATTATTTTTTGTATTTTAGACAAGCATATGATGGTGTATCGGACCATTTTGATGAGAATATTGTCTGTCAATTTGACTTGTTAAAGGTTAACTAAATGGGGCCTAATTGAACACAAATCAAGCATGATTTGGTGAACTGGGGCCCATTACATTGAAATCAAGGTGTCCCGTATCCGTTACGATACGGGCGTATCGGCCGATACGTATCGGTAACGGCGGTGGCCGTTACGCGATACGGGGTCGTATCGGCCGTTACGTTTTTTTGCACCCGTATCGGCCGATACGGGCCCGTATTGGCCGATACGGGCCCGTATCGGTCCGTTACGGGCGTAACGGTCGACCCGTAACGGGCCACCCGTAACGGTCAAAAAACGGTAAAAAAAAATTCGTTTTAAGCTCCTTTTTTGTTGTTTTTTTTCAAATTTCTTGCTTCCAAACTGCTTCTCACTCCTTCTACTACCAATTTCGACCAACCTTGGCTGGGCATTTGAGATAAAAACACATTATATTACGGATTTTGTTGAATCGAAGCTTAGTGGGCCATTTTTCAGAAATTCCGAATTCGTCAAAAATAGGTATTTATACTTTTTTAAATATGTTTGCTATTTTAATCATGTCATATGATGTGTTAATCATAGTAGAACATGTTAATGTGCATTTTTCAGATTTGGGGTGCCATTTAATATTTTTTAAATATTTTTTTCTATTTACGCATGTATTTTGACCCCTTTTTTTAAAAATTCGAAAAATCAATTTTAATGGTTGTTTTGCTGTTTTAATCATGCCATATGATGTGTTAATCATAGTAGAACATATTAATGTGCATTTTACAGATTTGGGGTGCCATTTAATATTTTTTTAATATTTTTTTCTATTTACGCATGAATTTTGACCCTTTTTTTCAAAATTCGAAAAATCAATTTTAATGGTTGTTTTGTTGTTTTAATCATGCCATTTGATGTGTTAATCATAGTAGAACATATTAATGTGCATTTTACAGATTTGGGGTGCCATTTAATATTTTTTTTATATTTTTTTCTATTTATGCATGAATTTTGACCTTTTTTTTTTAAATTCGAAAAATCAATTTTTAATGGTTGTTTTGCTGTTTTAATCATGCCATTTGATGTGTTAATCATAGTAGAACATATTAATGTGCATTTTACAGATTTGGGGTGCCATTTAATATTTTTTTTATATTTTTTTCTATTTACGCATGCATTTTGACCATTTTTTTAAATTTTGAAAAATCAATTTTTAATGGTTGTTTTGCTGTTTTAATCATGCCATATGATGTGTTAATCATAGTAGAACATGTTAATGTGCATTTTTCAGATTTGGGGTGCCATTTAATAATTTTTTTATATTTTTTTCTATTTACGCATGTATTCACCAAGAGTTTTATCTCCTTGTCAAGGTGTTCGAGAAATTCCTCAAAAATAATTGCAAACACCTAATGTAAGATATTTTCATATTACATTCATTCTAATATATCTATCATTGATAGTAGATAGTTAGAAAATTAAATATATGAATTTTGTAGTCAAATTCAGGTTATTTGGTTCATAAATTCATCAGACAGTCCGATACAACTTCTCACCAAAGAGTGGACCGTTACACCACTATAAACATGTTCCAATTTATAAATGAATGCATATTTGAAATGCTTAGAATATTCCGGATTTAATCCATATTTTTTCATATTTTTTTGGCAAAAAAAAATTTTTGCGCCGTTACGGGCTGTTACGCTCCCGTATCGCCGTTACGCCCCCGTATCCGTATCGGTTTTGGAGGTCACCGTTACGCCAACCGATACCGATACGGCACACCTTGATTGAAATACAACAAAAATAAGATGAAAATATCAAAAAGAAAGTGAATGTTTACCCTTCTTTCTGATTTTTCTCATTATGGTCCACTTTGCTTCGATTTGTCGAATCCGAGTCAAATCATTTGTTTTGATCCCAAAATAGGTCTAGATCTAGCCTAAAATGAGTTTTTAAGCTTCTTCCATAATTTAAATGAAAAAAAAAAAAAAAGCGAGAAGACGAGTGCAATTTTCAAGAAAAAAAAAAAATCAAAATTAGACTTTAATGAGCATATCAGCCTTTATCGGCCATGTCGGTGCTGATACGCCCTGTATCGGCCGTATTAGGTTAATTTTTTCATATCAGGCCAATATGACCCTGTATTGCGTATTGTCTTGCATCAATATGGATATGACATGGCTGTATCGGCGAATTCGATACCAATATTCATATCCTTGGGAGAGACTGCTCGATCAAAGAAATGTATCTTTATATCTCAAAGAAACTACACCTTAGACTAACTAAAGGAGATTGGTAAGCTAGGCTCCCGACCAACAGACACTCCTATTGATCATAATCATAAGCTACGCCGAAGTGAGGGGAATTGTTACTGAATAAAGAGATGTATCTGAGGTTGGTTACCCAACTGCTCTTATCTCTCTCACCAAATCTGATATAACATATGCAGTAAGTGTGGTGGTAGGTTTATGCAGGCTCCACGGGTTCCTAACTTGGAGGTGGTTGATAGAATCTTGAGATATTTGAAGACATCTCCTAGGAAGGGTCTTTTGTTTGTAGATATGGCCATCTATGCATAAAGAGCTACATAGAGGCAGATTGAGCTGGTGGTAGATGATAGAAAGCTGACTACAGGATATTGCACTTTTGTGGGAGGAAATTGATCACTTGGAGAAGCAACAAACCAATGTGGTGCCTAACTCTAGCATTGAAGCAGAGTACATGCCTATGGAAAATGGTGTGTAGTAGAGTTATTATGGCTGAAAATTCTGTTGTGTGACTTGGGAGTCAAGGCAGATGCTCCTATGAAGTTGTTTTGTCAAAACAAGGCAACCATTAGGATAGACAAAATCCAATTTAGCATGATCATACCAAGCATATTGAAGTTGATAGGCCCTTCATTTGCGAGCAAGTTATCTCCCAAGATCTTTGTTTACCATTTATACCAACTTGAGAATCAACTCGTTGACATTCTCACTAAGGGAACCATTAAGACAGCATTAGAATCTGTTCTTAGACAAAATCCAGTTTAGCATGATCATACCAAGCATATTGAAGTTCATACGCACTTCATTTGTGAGCAAGTTATCTCACAAGATCTTGTTTACCATTTATACCAACTGAGAATCAACTGGCTGACATTCTCACTAAGGGAGTATTAAGACAACATCAGAATATGTTCTTAGCAAGATAAGCATGATAGATATCTATGCTCAACTTGAAGGGAAGTGTTGAGAAATGAGGTTAGAATGGCTTTTTTTGTAATACTAGTACTAATAAGTTGTTTTTGGTCAGAGTACTAGGAGGGTGTTATTTGTAATCTTTTCCAAAGTTGCCTATAAAAATAATAAGGGGGCTGACACATCTAGGGTTAAGCTCTCCAAAACTTCTCCTTTTTTCCTTCTTTTCTTCTCTCCTCTTTCATCTCTCTTGCTAGTTCTTTTCCTTTTATTTCTTCTTATATCATTTTGAATTTGGCCAAGGCAATTGGCAATTGATTTCATTGAAAAAATAAAATGTGGTATATGCACAATATGTCCAAAGGCAATATGACCAAAAATATGTTTGTCCCTCCAGAGTGCAATAATGAGTCAACTAATATATTGTGATACATTGAATCTAGAAATTTTCACCTTTACTCTTGCGGAACTTGGATATTTCTACCCTCCCATATCTATAAATCATAGAAATCGTCATTATTATGGACACATCAAACATTCGGTTTCCACATTTACGTACAACATTGAACATGACGAATTCTGTTTTCTCGAACACATGAATACACACAGACTTGCAAAATTCAAGATTGTGCAGATTCTAAAAAGAGACAGCTGTGTAATCTCTTCATACTGATGATCTTGCTTTCTTTCTTTTTCATGAATAATGAACAAAGGTCGACCAAGTTGCATTAGGCCCTGATAATATAGTGGAATTACATGCTTATAATTGTAACTTATTCTCTGGTAAAAACAGGAAGCTCTTAAAAGGAAGTACAATTATTTACCTTCAAAATGTTAACAAGATGCGTCTTGATATTATCTTGCAGACGGTCGGGGCGGTGAAGTCGAGAAGGATCAAGGCCACATAGCGCTAACTTATCCGGCTTCTCCAAACACTAATACAGTAGGAATCTCGTCAGTCATAAGTCGTAACCTCCACATAACAAAAGCAACTCTTAATGACGAGATCAAAAAAACACCTCCACATAACAAAATCATCTTTTCATGTCGACATAAAAAACCAAGCAAATCAACAGTTACTTGCCTGAGAATTGAAGCCATGACATGTGAATAGTATTCTAGTGCTTCCAAGTCCCTATAGGAGATGAGCAAGTTGTAAGGCATAAATTCTTTTTCAAATGTACAACGAGAGCATTCACAAGATATTGAAATTTCAGTCCGTACATATGTACAAAAGCAGCATCTGCTACCAAATCAGGCCAAAATTAGTTAGTTGTCTAAAACTAAATAATCAATCAAGTTCACGAAAGTCAACTACAAAAAAAAAAAAAAAAAAAAAAAAAAAAAAAAAAAAAAAAAAAAAAAACCGCAATCAAGGCATCCGAGAAATATAGCAACCATAAATAATAAAAATCCATCTAAGGCTAAGTAGTTGATGCTTGCCTTGCAGAATAGATGGACATATTTTCTTAAAAGAATTTTCATGTGTATAGGATCTCTTCATAACTAATGTGACGATCACTAGTGGAGAGACAAGTGAGTTTCCAATTACAATAGGCTTATACCATGAGTTAGAAATGAGTTTGCATCATTTTACATTGGTTACGGGAAGAGTTAACTATGTGTTCACAGGAAGATGTCTCATGATGTATGTTGTTTGCAGATGAACAAGTTTTGATTAAGGAGACAAGGGGGCAAATGCAATGATGGAACTACAGATGATACTTTAGAATCTAAAGGTTTTAAAATTAGCCAGACAAGAACAAAGTATATGCAATACAATTTTAGTAACAATAGGAGTGGAAATAAGAAATTATTTGAGATTGATGGCCAAGTACCCCAAAATGACCACTTCCGATATCTTATGTTGATAATTCAAGAGGACAGAGGGATTGAGAAGGAGATGCCTAATTGCTCATAAAATAAGCGTAGGGTGGATGAAGTGGAGATGTGCTGGAGTTTTATGTGACCACAACATACAACTACGACCAAACAAAAGGAGAGATTTTATCAAAGAGCTATAAGACCAATCATGCTTTATGAGAGAGAATGTTGAGTAGTCAAGGAACAACACATTCACAGAATGAAACTAAACTAAGATGATGAGGACATCACTTCACGTACACCTTTGTGTACGTATCAAAGGAAGCGGGCCACACCGATTTCCCTATGGCTAGGCGAGTACCCGTGATCGTGTTGAAGACCCCATGTGCATGTGTCAGCATTTGGAAGACCCCACACTGGGAAGATGCACATGGGCTGCTTTATGGAGTAATCCGGACCATTGGATTAGAGGTACGTGACGATCGGGCCGTTGGATCGCATGATCGGGCCATTGACCGTGGATCGTCCACACTATTTTTTCTTAAATTTTATCATCTTACAGGATTTAGTTTTGTTTATGTTATGTTTGGACACCATTATGAGTGTTTTAGTTGATTTTAGTTAGACTAGGGCTATTTTCATCAAAATTCACAAAACATGGTGTTTATAGTAATTTTGAACCTTCTTGGAGCTATAAAAGAGGGTGGGCGTGTGACCCTCTTCCTCATTGGATTTTGTGACATAGAGAGAGAGAGAGAGCTCTTGCTTTCTTCTTCCATCTTCGTGAGATTTGAAGATACTTCCATGTGATTTGGAAGAAAGATTGGTGCAAGGCCAATCTTCATCAACGGATGTACGAGGTCTCCATCTATGCCCACACCATCATATCTTTTCCCCTCCATCAAGGTATTTTCTTCAAGTTCTTCAATTTTATCATCCTAACCCCTAATCTTCTCATAAACTCATCTTTCTTTTACCCATCTACAATCCCAAACCCTAACCCATCTAAACCCATCCATCCCACGCCACACATGTGAATCCTTTGGGTTGGCCGTACGGCCACACCTTGCCCCTTTTGGTTTTCCATCATCTTTATATTAAAACCTCTTTCTTTCATTCCTGAAACCCTAACCCTAAATCTAAAATCCCTATCTTTCCTACTTTTCCCAATTACCCAAACCATATTTTTTACCTTAGGTTGTATTAGGTTCTTTACTTTGAAATAGACTATATCATATGCTAATTGGATGTCCCTACATCCATTAGATCCCAGTTTCCTTTTATTTAATGATCTCGTGTGACGATGTTGGTAACTTAGGCTAGGATTATGCATGATGTTCTTTTGGTTTTCATGGTATTCGTGATGATCATGGCGACGTTTGTGTTTTTTTTTTTTTTTTGGTTAATTGTCTTAATTTTGTTACTTCATCCCACATGTTATTTGGTTCATGCATCGGTCCTACATCATAAGATGTTGAGATGGATGAGTGACATAACAATGATAGAATTAGAAATGAATGCATTTAAAGTAACTTACAAGCAACCCAAATAAGTAATAAGATGAGGGAAAGTAGATTTTGATGATTTGGACATGTGTATTGGAGACCAAGAACTATTTGGACATGTGTACTTGGACATGTGGGTGGAGGTATTAACAAAAGATTTGATGACCTATGGTTTACTTGAGGATATGGTCCCTGATAGAATGGAATGGCAGAAAGGATTCATATAGCCGACCCCAATTAGCCAGGGCAAGGTTTAGATGATGACGATGACAGTATCTCCTCTATAGTCGATGACAAAACTTTGAACTAGTAATTTGGAAATAATATAACAAGTCTAATAAGTGTATCTTCCCCTAATCAAATAATAGTTCAACCATTTTCATTTTTTAAGTTCTACAATTTCACTATTATGAACTGGCAAGAGGTAGTCACCTTAGTGCCGTTGACTTCTACACCTAAAGAATTTTAGATGCAAACTACCTCACACTTATGTTGACAATACAAAACAGCTCAACATGAGTAACATGTTCTTTATGAAAGAATAAAGTAGAATTTTTCTGATCAATTAAAGCATTATAAGTTTTCCAGTACCAGATCCCCATTCCACAAAATAAACAAAGAAATTTAATCCAGCATGGTGTATAAAATATTATATCAAATGATGTAATAGCTGGAAGGGGAGAACTGTGTTTTACCTGGTTAACAAAGATATCCCAAAAAAGTGTCCCGATAATAGCTGTTTCCCAATTATGTATATGCAAAACGTCAGGTTGCTTTCCTGATTTCACCAAGTAATCCAGGGATGCACGGGAGAAATAGGTAAATCTGAAAGGATCTGAGCAAGCTTCTATCAGAAAAATGTGAACAAGATATTCATTTTTTGTGGAATTATGAGAACGTTCGTGTGGTTAACAAAGTACTCTGGAATTAGGTATACACATCAAGGACTTGAGTACCCTTCTTAAATGACAAAACTAAGTTACCAAGTGGTATTTAGGGAGGTCCAAACTCAAAATCATCACGTCAAAAACTTGCATTTACAGAATTAAGGAAACATTCAGTTTAGTGGTGAAGATACATGCACGAAATGTCCCATTATCTGTCACTGTCTTATGTGTTTTTATCATACAGAGTTTAATCCCACATCAGTTTCCTTCTTCCCCAGAGGCTCCCTCCATATAAAATAGGGTAAACTCCTGTCAAGCTATCATGGAAACATCAAATCAGATTACATCGAGGTATTCAATGATAGAAATGGTGACTGTAACGGCCAGCCTTATGGCCATTGTGATACAGGCCATTACGAACTTGTAACAATCGATTATTTTTTCAAGGAAAAAATGTATCGGCCCCATAACTTCCCTGTATCGGCCTCTTTCAGGCCATTTTTTTCAATTAATATACTTTTTGATACCATGGATTATATGGTTCCAAGGTTCACACATTTTCCACAAAATCTACCCAAAATTGCTAGGATACATTTATTTTCCACATTTAAACCATATTGGTTAAACTGTAGATCAAGCTAGGTGAAACCAGACGATTTTTAATTGGCTAACCAAATGAGCATGATTTAGGCCAATGCAACTGCTAAGCCCTTGTTTGATGAAAATAGATTTGTGCGAGTTTGACTGATTTTGAATGGATAAAGGACATTGCATAGAGAGTAAGTTGATGGATCCCTTCGGGGCATTACCACATTCACTATTTGCTGATATTTATGTAAAAAGGAAGAGTTTCTAAGGGAGAGGGAGGAAAGGGAAGATGCTCTCAAGTTGGAGGATGGTATTGATTTTATGGACCCAGTGCCTCTTCAAGGAACCTTTTTGTCTTAAAAAGACGCCTCAGAACCTTTTGTCTTTAAGTCCATGCCTTTTGCCATTTGAATCCTCTTTAACTGTTTCATTCCATTTCTTTTGTTTGAATTCAAAGGAGAGACAGATGTCAACCAATAGCCAAGTGCCATAAGGCAACCCACACATCACATGTCCATGTGCTTGCCACATGATGCACACATGCCATTCACATGTGCGCCAAGTGGCTCAGAATCAAAGGTGTCAAAATGCATTTAAAGATACTTGAACTCTAGTCTTTCGTATGAAAACTGAGCCTGATCACTAAGGCAACAACCCATTTAAAATATTAAAATAATTTTTATAAAAGACAATATTTTGAAAGTAGATTTATTTTGAAACCCTTTTCAAAATCCAATATTAGCTAGGAGAAGGCTATTATGATCATGTAACACCCGTACTTTTCAGTACTCGGGTGTTACTGTATAACCAAGCTTAGTATAAATACAAACCTAGCTAAAGCAAACACTCATGTTCATTGTAGTCTAAATCTGACTGTCGAAAGCAATCTTCATCTAGGGTTAAACCATCTATTGTAGACCATGGAATGTCTTGATCATTCTCGTGATCATAAATAAACACCCACTAGCCTCAGAGTACATTTAAAGGCTAATATGGATCATCTAATCCACTGTTCAGTAGTCCATGATGTCTGGCCAGGCGAAATCCCCACTCATATGTGCTGGATTGGCCATTCAATTCTAGATTAACTATTAGACTCTGTATGATCGCCCTTAGAACCCTATATCATCGAGTAATTAGTTGTGTGAAATGATCTGAGGCCATTAATCGACAATTTACAATGAGTCAGTCGTTGGACCTTAAAGTTGTCCATTAAACCTTAAGAGTAGCTATTGGTTTAGATCACGAACCTATTCAACTGCGAGTTTGGCCATCTAATCTTCCATTATGGGCCATAGGGCGTCCTGATCACTCAAACAAGTTCCTAGGACCGTTAACGATTGAAGATCCAACCATTGAATCATTTGAATCATTAGGATGACGAGAACTGATGAGTGGACGTTCACTTACAAATTTAAAATAATAAAATCCTTCTTATCAAAAGCCCTATAGGCGGTTGATCAAGTGAATGAATGGCGTTGGTCAAGATGCAAACGCAATAAACAACTTAGAAAATAATTTGAATAATAATAATTAGGTGTTTAATAATATAAAGTCATGGGATGGATTAGTCCTAATAGCCTACAAAGTGGGACCCACAACATGACTAAAATGCATGCATACGTGGGGGAAATAATAATAGTGAATATAATAATAATAATAATAATAATAATAATAATAATAATAAGGATGATGATGATGATAATAGTAAATAATATCATTAAAAGTAGTATAACATAATCTTTAGTGTTATAAAATCAGCACAGGCCATGTATCCGTAATTCGACCATCGAGTCTTAGCTTAAATAGTCTCTTAGACCATTTTAACCATTGACGTTCAATTTCGGGTTGATCCGACCAACAAATTAGCGGAAATCCATAAACGAGCCCCAAAGCAAGTCATGGGGCCCACCTAGGCTTTGGATCTGACCGATCTTCGGTCAGAGGCCTTTAGTGGGGCCTCTAAAGGGAATGGACGGAGTGGATTTATCACAATCATCATGGTGGACCCCACCTCAGAGCGTGAGTGCAAGGCAGGGATGTGCACTCATGGTGCACCATTCCAAGAAGGCCCAGTCAGCTGGCGCTGACCCGAAAATTATAAAAAAAGAGAGAATTTTTTTTTTTTTTTCCACCAGCAGACGGATGTCGTCCGTTTGCGACATGTTGTGGCCCACCTTGAGGGACCATCTCAACGATCCAGACCGTCCATCGTGCGCGCGGCATGGGCCTGACCGGAACCACCTTGTTTTTGCAAATTCAGGCACACGCGTGTGCACACAGCACCAGGTGCAAGGAGAGTGCATGCAGTTCAGAGTTTCCGAAAATGGAAACTGTCGCCGATCATTTCGCTGTCGAACCGGCAACCCTCACAACTGGCTTCTTTCAATCTCAACCTCTAGAATGAACCCATCGTAGCCATCCATTCCCCTTGAGGTTTAGGGTTCCCTGACAAAGCAAAACCGGGGACCGGTTTCGGTTTCGGTTTCTACCCGCGGTTTTGAGTGACGATTTCGGGCAGATTAAATCCTAACCGATCAACGTCCATCCGACGGTTGTTGGTGTTAGGACGAATGGATAAAAGAGAAAGGCAAGGGAGAGAAGAGAGAGGAATGAGGGAGAGAAATCAGGAGGGAATGAGGGAGAGAAAACAAGGGAGAATGCAGGGGATGCGGCTGTTGTTGCGGCTGTCGCTCGACCCGCTGACGAGTGGAGGTCGGGAACACCTCAGGCTGGATCGGACCAAGGCCTGTCCGAGCTGGGAGGCGTTGCTGGATATTCCCAGCATTAAGAAGAGAGAAGAAAGAAGAAAGGGAAGGAGGAGAAGAAAAGGAAAGAGAAAACAGGAAAGGAAGAAGAAACAGAGGGTGAGGACTGGTGCGTTGCTGCACGCCTGCACCAACTCAAACCGAGCCCAGTTCGAGTCCGAGATGGGCCAAGTCTGTCGTGATGGGCCACCCCTGCGATGGGTCCAGCCACGTCTGGACTGTCCAGAAGCAGAAAAGAAAGAGAAAAGAGAAGCAGGAAGAGAGAAGAAGGAAGAAGGGGTTGTGGATTGGCACTGCTGCCATGCTGCTGTATGCATGATGGGCCGCACCTGAGAAGGAGCTCAGTGGGCCGCACCATGAACTGCAGGTGGGCCGCACTTTAACAGCTAGAGGGCTGACGAGTTGGGCTGAACAGGGCCCAATGCAAACCCACTTCTGGGCCTTCTATTTCCTGGGCCAGAGACAACCTAAGCCAGCCCCATTTGGGCTTATATTCGAACCCAATAACTGGGCTAAAACAGGCCCAATTCGGCCCTTAGTTGGGGGTGATTTTGGGCCCTATTTGGACCCTTATTGGGCACAAAAATCGGTTGGGCCTGGTCACTTTAATGCAGGCCCAGTACAAGCTTTAGCCATGGATAATTCCAGGCCCAAACTGGCCATTTTTTGGGACAAATGGGTTGGGGAATCCTCATCACTTCAAAACTCAACTGGACCAGTTTCAATGAAGGGCCCGACCCATTCAACTCAGGTAAGTCAACTTCCAATTCTTTCATTCACTTGGATTGTTAAAATGGAATCATCATTAGAAATTATTGTTAGATAATATTAACTATAATACTCGATTTTTAGCATGAGATATCAACATCTATTATTATTAATGTTGTTCTTATGACGTCACTAGTGGATTAATTATTATAAGATTAGTGTTGATAGTATTAAATAACAATTATTACTTATCATTACTCAATTTCTAACATTATCATAAATTTATTTTTATGAACTAGATCTCTAACCCTAAACCAAAGCCCAACAGTAGAATAGTGGATGGAACTCTAAGTAATCCAAACCATTAGTAAATGATTTGTAGTTATCGTAGACAAGAAAATAAAATAATATCGTTACTAATTACTGGTGTATTGTTTTTATAATGGTAGACCATAATATTAATTATCATCATGATAACTATTATTAACATGTTACGCTAATGTTAGTTACTATAAATGAAACTCCCATTAATGACGTTAGCATGGTATCCATCACTTGAAAATACTATCTCTAATAATAGATTATACTATTTATTACGATTGTAATACTAATTATTACCATGTTTAGCTAATATTAATACTATTGTTAATGTTAATAATTAGGTTATGGTTACTAGGTTAGCATGGTAATTAATTTTACATTAATTAGAGTTCAAATCCCAAAAATATAAGCCTAGAACTAAACTCGAGGATGAAAATCCTAATTTTACATCAAAACTCTAAGATAAGTAAATTCAAAACCCTAGGCCATGATCTTAAACCTAGGTAGTACATAGAACTTGGATCTAATGGTACAAGTTCATGAATTGTGTTAGGATTCAATTCTAAAGGCGCAAGCACTTTGCGACACTTGTAGGCAATTCCAAGTATGAGGTGATGATTCTTCACCTTAAGCTTTCCATTTCCAAACTAGTTTGAGCAATAGTCTTTATTAGAATCACTGATTTTATTTCATAACATGCGATCTTTTATAATTCTTAAGGCATGGCCTATACTTGAATTATATTTGATAGTTGTGAACATGATTCCATACAATAACTGCTTACATGATGGTTTCCATTTAAATTTAAATTGATAGTTTTCATCATGGCTTATTGCGATTATCATGAATTAACTTATGTCTGGAATGCCATAATTATATGCTTTATCATGGATTATTGTGAGTTGCTTATGGATCTCTATTCACTACACTTAATGGTGGGTGATCCCCCTTGTGTACGTAAACTCATACTTAGGATGTAACAAGATGGGTTGGTGAGGAATAGGCCCTCGATTTAGAGGTTATATGGGACATGGAATATTAATGTGGGATTTACCATCCATAGGGCATACCGCTTGAATGGCTTGAAATGACCTCTTTAATCGTTTTGATTTAATCTTACCTGACCCTTGCCGTCTCGATTAATATTTTGAACATTCTTTAACCGCTGCGATTTAACACATGTCTCATGTTTTGATGATTTCCTTGTGTGTCTTTGGTGGCCTATACCATGTGATGGAAATCCCTACTTATCGAATTTGATTGGCCACTGATCGATGGGTTTCATTAAGCATCCTACGGTGGGGGAATCTCATGAGCCGGGGATGGTGGTCATGGGACATTATGCCCGAGTTGTCGGCCTACGCTGGGTGACGAGCCCCCCGTAGTGACCATTGAGTTATTTAAATTGGCTGATTGTAACTTAATTAATAACGGTTGGCTAATCATGCATTCATAGCATATTGGCGATGACGGGTGGCTAATTCTGGATGTTGTAGCACGTGCCCTAGAGTTGTTGGGGTATCGTTTCGCTAGCTCCTAGACCACCGACTATCGACCCATTGTTCCGACTGGATGATCATTCCCAGGTCGATGATTGCATGGGTGACGAGCGCAAGTCCGACTGGATGTGCATCCCCAGGTCGATGTGCATTCACGCATCCATGCATATAAAAAGACTGCATCATGCATTGTTTTGATTGCCTTGTCGTTTTAACTATACTTGGCTAAGGCAGCGGTGTGTAATCTTGAGGGGAATTCACACTGAGTTGGCCACTCATCCATCAAATATATAACCGTACAGGTAGCACAAGTGGCTTAAGTGATATGCAGGTTCAGACTAATGAGGAGCCATCTTGGTGGTCAAGGATTCGTGGTTGTACCTGCCAAGGAAGCTGTGCGATCTTACGGCTTTCGTTTATATGCTTTTATATATTTCTCATGTATATAAATCTTGTAATGTTAACATAGAGACATTGGTTTGTATAAGTCATTATGGGCAAACTCTTGTATACTCTAAATGTAAATGAAAATTTTTCCTTTATGTTGACTTGTCCATTCTACGTTTATCTGTTTACTCTGATGAAAGAAAAAAAATATATATGTGGACTTTGACTCTTTATAAGTTAACACTCGGGTTCTTGGGAAACGGGTCATATACTCGGGTCCTAAAAACTCAGGGCGTTATAGATCAAACCATTCAATGATGGAAACCATTACCATACGAACCATTATGGGCATTATTTTTTAAAACTTTAACGGCCCCGTATCAGATCGTACGGGCCAATTTTTTTTCTGAAATGGCTGTTAACACCCCCCATACGCGTACTGGTCCCCACCAAGGTATTCCATAATGGTAATGGTAGCCATAACGGCTACCATTGTTACCAATACGATATGGGCTGTAACAGCCACTATAGCCCTTGTAAAGGTTGTTACAGATTTCTTTTTTTTTTTTTAAGAAACCTATTTCAGCCTCGTAATACTGTTACGGGGCCATTACAGCCTTACAGGTCAATTTTCCCATAAATATCGTTACGACCCTGTAATGCGTAACAGTTACCGCCGTTACCATTACATAACCATTTTGGAATACCTTGGTCCCCCACAATTACCATTACGTAATGACAGTTACCATTCCCTTTTTGCATACCTTTTTTATGATGATGATGGTGATTTTATTTATTTTTATGATGACGATGGTATCACTTATGTATAACTATATATGTTATGAGTTTTAAATTATTTTCTTTTCAGATATAAATTACATCATGCATTGTTTTTATTGAAGCAAGTTATACAGATATGTCCAGGTTTCAAGTTTTCTTAGTTGGTTTTGCATGTCTATGCCAAAGTTACATAGGGTCCAAGATGTAAAGCGTCTGCTAACCCTGTTTTGAAAATTCTCTTTGTGATCATTCACAGATCATATTTAATCTTTTATCATTAAGGATGATCTAGCTGGGAACACTATGAAAGATCATAAGTTCTCACACACAGCTATGAACTCGAAGGACTTGTGAAACCTTAGCTTAGCACCAAAAACTGTGCAATAACATCCTTGCCAAACATTTTGCACTAGCAGTTCATAGTAATAACAAATACACATTCAGCTGCCTGGAATCCAAATAGTCACTCACTAGTGACCTGCATGTTCCCCAAATGCAATGCACATTTCTTTTAGAATGGCAAGGAAAATGTTTGTGAGAATCTATCTGAGAATGATTTTCCATGAATTCCAATAAATTATGAACTGAGAGTTAAAGAGAATTGATAGCTAATTAGTTCCAACTTCCAAGATAAATGCCCTACCGTTCAAAGTCATCCGAGTAGCCATATATCTTGTCCCGGTTGAAAAACGATGAATGATATAGAGGTTCGATAAATGTAACTCCAATGCCATAGATAACCCTAAACACAAAACATTAAATAATTCAGTGCAAAAAAAAAAAAAAAAAAAAAAAACAAAAACAAAAACAAAAACAAAAACAAAAAAGGTTTACATAGAAATAGAGAGCAATTGAATTAAAGCAAGAATTACAACATTGTGGTATGCAAGATTTGACATCTACATTGGTGATGGCTAAACAACTCATGAAGAGGAGCATTAACAGGCTGACAATGCTCTGAAGTTCAAGTTTGCCAATCACTCTAACAGGTTGATAGTGAGGGAGAGGGGAAGTTCAACAAGGAGAAAAAGGATTTCAAAAGGCTACAAAATGGTAATGGCAAGCCCAAGATTAAGGACAGGCACTCAAATTGCTTTATCTGTGACAGTGATTTAGGAAGGAGTGCTCACAACAGAAAGCAATGAACTCGGTCCAAGTCATTGAGGGTGACGAACAAAGATTGGGGCAATAAGGCTGCTTAACACATCAGAAAAGCGAGTGGGGAAGCCAAACCACTTAAACACAGGTTGATGCACATGGATGTACACATATGTGAAGCCCACTCGATCCACCTGAAAACCAAACTGTTCAGGCGACAATAGCTTTCTGATTCCCTGAGTCAAATTTAGACAGCTGACCACTTCCTAACCACCCATTTGATGGTCACCAACTGAACAATTAGATCATATGATTACTGGCCCAACATTCGGACAATCCAGATTGGCATGCATGCATGCCACATGTGCAGTGGGCTAATCGCTGCACATGAGTGAGGTTTTACTTTTTCTCTCAGTTGTTGGTTTTTTTTTTCTGTCAAACTTGCAGTAAGTGGTCATCTAGTATGAGTTTGTGCTCTTAGTTTGTCATTATGTTCTAATCAAGACAGTAGTGACAAATAAAAAATCAACAAAAGCCCGGACAACAAAAAGGAGATAGTGCTGAGAAAGAGCCCAAATTATGCTTCATGCTGCACAAAGAAAAACCATTTCTCACCCAGTCCAAATTCTGTTTCCATGCCAGCGACCACCAAAGTAAGAACGAACCTCAGCTTCAACCTTCCGAAATCCCTGTACTTCCTCTAGGTCCAGGCTTGAATACCTGTTAAAAGGGGTGACCCCTTCAAGTCAGTAGCTCAGGAACTTCATCTCAAAGAAATCCATAAACAGTAATCTTGACGAGACCAAGAACAATTTAATATAATTATGTTAGTTGACACAGATTAGGAGAATAATCAGTAATACAGTTGGTTGGCAATTGCTTTGGCTTGGGTCTCTAGTAAGGGGATGTGAAGAGAACCTGACACATGCTCCTTCGTCCGTCCATTATCTGGAGGATGGCTGACCATAAAATACAACTTCTAGCATCTAGAGTTGCAGAAACACAACAAACCATGGCCCAAGTTTTAAACGAGGAAATTTCCGGGAAGAAGATACCAGCAAAGTTCAATCAGAAAAAAATAGTTGTAGCATCAAGAGTTGCAGAAACACGCAACTAAAGTTAATTGAGGAAATTTTGGGAAGATATAGTAAGATTCTGTTGCATTGCACCATGAGGTTTCTGGTTAGATCCCAATTAACCTCCCAAATGCGTGTGTACACATACACGTATATAGTGCAAAATGATCTATTGTCAGTTTGGTCGAGCAAACTGTGTATTGGCCAACATGAAAAACTCGCACGGATTGGATTCCATATGTTGACCCTTTTATATAGCCATCCATTCTCCCCAAAAAAAAAAAAAAAATAGTATCATCTGGCAATGTGATTCTCTAAAAATATAAGCAGCCCATGTGGGGCCAGATGGTACAGATTGACGATTGGGACTACTTTTATTTGAGTGATCTTGATGTTCCATTTTAAATGCTATTGATCAGATGGGAAGGATCACCCAATCACGTGGTTTTTTTCATGGCTGCCTATGAAGAGGGCTGAACCAAATTCTATCGTGTTAAGGACAAGCCCATCAACATGCCTGGCGGAATTTAAAGAAATCCCTACATAACCCCTACATCACTTCATGTTATGTCAAATAATAATTCCAAAAGTACTCAGCTCCAATGTAGACAAAGAAAAGGCTTGATCCATCATTTGTGCATTCTTTTTTCACGTCATACCATTGTGCAAAGTTAGATGATAAGAACTTCACCAATGAATAACTATAAATAAGCCAAAAGAAATCAAGGGTAAAAGAGTGCAAGTTCTTGGCATACTTGGGTAAAATAACTTCCACCAAGTTGCCCTTTCTTTGTAGCGCGCAAGATATGCCTGTCACATATGATGCCAAAGATCCAACAGAAACTATAGGTGCCATTTCAGTACAGATGTGCACAATGTGAAAACCTATTCTGCATTTCAGGAAAGAGAGAACATGAGTGTCATATATTGGTCTCAAAACATGACAATACGAGCATGATGGACAACATTAACAAAGAACTATGATTTTTTTTAAGATATTAACAAAAAACTACGATTAAAAATGAGGAAAGAAAATAAAGGCAGAATTGAACATCTCAAATCTGCAGATGGTGCCTGCACGATTCCAAATTGCACACGTTTTTAAGAAATTGCGTATGCACCATCTGCAGGTTTGAGATAGAATGGTAATGTAAGGTAATGTAAGTGAGGTTGATAAAAAGGTAATCTGAGCCAGGATGATTCCCAGAAGAGATTTATGAAGATGTTGACTCCAATGGCTGAAATTGTGGGTTGTACAACCCATCGGGAGGGCCCCATGTGTGCTACACACGTATTTTGACCTTCAATCAAACAGATTTTAGGACTTCTTTTCGTTTTTATTTCAGTGATAGGTATTTCTTTCAGTCATTGGGAGGTCTATGAAGGTTTTTATAAAATACAAAATCCACATAAAAGGGGACCTCTTCTCTTGGCTCAGTGGTAGACACTATGTCTCATATCTAAGGTCAAGGGTTCAAGAACCCATGCGTGCGTGGGGTGGTAGTGTGTGTGAGTGTGTGTGTTTCTCACCAAAAAAAAAAAAAAAAAAAAACATCCACATAAAAGGGTTAAGCTATAATAGTGCAAATGTAGGCACGACAGTAGCCACTCAACTAATGTTAAAATGCATTTGTTTTTTAAAGGCTAATCAAGGGCTGAGATTCACAAAGATTAGTGGCTGAGATTAAATCTACGTTAAGGAAACTTACGCATAAAAGATGACCCCCACGTGAATGTCTACCTATTGTTCATTGTGTGTGAGAGCAGTTCCATTGTTTGCCCTTTTGAGAACTTTGTAAAATACAGCTCCCTAAGGAGTTGAAGACCTTGGCAATGGTGCATGCTGGGAAATTTAAAGGTTTTGATTTTAAGTCGTGAAGATCCAATCTGCTGGAGTTGTATACAAATCACCATGGTATGTCTAATTTGATCTGCATCTGTTCAGGCTACATGATGTTGGACTCTTTCATGCATTTTATAGGAACACTACTCCTTTTTTGAGGTGTCTCAAGTTTACTGCTCTTTAGCCAATAACAACAGTGACAGCAGCAAACATATTTACTAAAAGCAACTAAAGTTATCATGGGCTAGACTAAATGGTAGTGACTCATAGTGTCCATGTGGCATATATGTAGGGCAATTTGTTTGTCAATTTTAACCACTAAAATCCTTAGCCCCATTATTGATGGAGAATATCCCAAAAATCACACCAATTGGATTATCCTAACCATCCAATTCATGGCCATCATGACCATCAAATAGGCATTTAAAATGAAAATGGCCAGCTGTTCATAATCAACACTGAGCTTAGAATGGTTAATTAGTGTGAATTTCAGTAAATGTTCCATTCACAACAGGGCCCATGGTTTGGATGGTCTAGATTGATTTACATGCATGACATGTCTATGGTAGATGAGTCACTGCCATTCAGGTACTGATGGAATACATGCATACTGCTTTACTTCAAGTGTTCACATATATTATTTATCAGTACGGAAAACATAGTGCCTGCAGAAACTATATTTTAGAGGCACATTAGCTTTTGAGCATTACATTATTCAGTCAATTGATGAGATGGCATACCGTTTGCTTTTGTCCGAAAAGTGGCGAAGTTCTGTCAGCAGTTCTGTATCTGCTTTCTGCTGGATGTTACAGAAAGCATCACCTAAACTAACTTTCTTTTCCATGACCATCCTTCGGAGATCAGATGCTTCCTCTGTGCCAATTAGACCAGAAAGGACCATTGAATCCATTCGAAGCAGCAACTCGCAGCAAACTGATTGATTGTCTGTTTTAACTGCGGAACCTAACAAAGAAGATACCAACATGAATAACATCTTAGCATAGTAATAAGATCCTTAGTTTCTGCTGGAAGTTTGTGTGTGTGAGTGTGTGTGTGTGTGTGTGAGAGAGAGAGAGAGAGAGAGAGGGAGAAAGAGAGAGATTATCATCATCATTGTAGCCATGTCCCAGACAATTTTTTTTTGAAAGATACCATGTCCCAGATTTTTTTTTTTTTTTTTTTTTGAAAGATGCCATGCCCCAGATAATTGGGGGAAAGATGCCTTGTCCCAGATTTTTTTTTTTTTTTTTTTTTGAAAGATGCCATGCCCCAGATAATTGGGGGTCAGCTTTTATGAATCCTGTTTTGCCAAGATTTTAAACACAAATTTTTATGATTGCTGGGGAAAGGTTCAATAACCAGCTCCCCAGCCTAACATCAACCCTCCTCTTTTACCTGGGCTAGTTGTCAGTTAGTGCGCAGCACCAGAAGTTAATCTGTTGAGTCAATATCCACAAGAGAATGAACTTAGAAGTACACTTTCGGAAAAAAAAAAATTTGAAAGAGAAACCTCAGGAATAGTTGAGTGCATGTGCAAATTACAGTGCTGGGCTGGCAAAGGGTTATCAGAAAAGGAAAGCATCCACTGCTAAATGCTTACATATCAACAGTATATGTGGAAAACGTGTCTGAGATCTAGAATGATAATCTGTTGGGACATACCATGGATGGGTGGTAAAACCAAAGTCAAACCTAAAGGGGTGATCATAAGTTCTCTCCTGAATGGAAATGATTTGATGGACTTCTTTCAACGGTATTTTTTTTATAAGATGACATTTCATTAAAGTATAATATGTATACTATGTTCAGGCGGCGGCGTTTGACACATGATTCTGTTTTGTTTAACGTGCCCAATCAAACCATTGCTAAATGCTTTTGGGATAAATTGTAAAACTTGTATAAAGGGAAATCAATAAGATTTTTCTCCAATGGCAGTTGTACCTGTACAACTTGAAGATGAAGGGTCCTCTTTACAAGAACAATTGAATAATTTAATGCCCTGATTAGCACATTGGCAGTGGCCAATGTGAAAATTGACGATGAAGAAAAGGTTGCATTTCTGCTTTGTACGATGCCATGTTTGTGGGATGGTTTAATTATGAATTCCAGCAACGGTCAAGATCTAGATATGAAGTCCATCTTATCCACGTTGCTCACCCAAGAGTCCCGTAGAAAAGCACTTGAGGAATCTTCTAGTGATGCTAAGATAGTTAGAGGAAGATAGATTGAGAGAGGTACCAGTGGGAGATATCAAAAAATATCCAAGTCAAAAGGGAATAAAACAGGAAGGGTGTTAGAATTACGGGAAGAATGACCACTTGCACGAAAATTATAAACTCAAGAAGGAAAATCAAGAAAATTCCACACCTAATTCGGATGATCAAGCATCATAGGGAAAGGGTTCCCAAGGAAACCTAGTTGAGAAAGGCAATTATTCTAAGGATAGGGAAGTGTTGTCATATGTGATACCACAAGAGAATTTGAACCACCAATGGATTTTGGACTCGAGTGCTTCATTTTATATGATACCACACAGGGATTGTTTTTCCACATATAGGTTATGTGATGGCAGCACAATTTATATGGGTGATGATAACACATGTAAAATTGTCAGAATTGGAAATGTTAGAATCACCATGTTTGATTGTATTACAAGAACCATTTGAAGTGTGCAGTCAAGTAATGCGGGGGCATTTTCACACCGGGCTCGAATGGGGTGGCCTGTGAGATGCAGGGGCACACTCGGGGTGGGCGGCCTATGTGAGGCAGGTGGCTCGTGAGATGCGGGCCCCACCCGTGTGACTCGGGTGGCTCGTGTGAGGCAGTACCCATGTGATTTGGGGCCCACGAGAGGGGTTCGACCGAGGGCCTAACCCATGAGACGTGGGGCCTAGGCAATGAAATAAAAGGATTAATTCGCCATACTCTAACAGTTCGAGCTTTTAGAGCAAGTGGTTAATTGTCCTACATCATCAAGTCTCCTATCATTGAAAAAAAAAAAATAGTCAAGATGGTTATTTTTCTAGTGAAAATGGTCAATTGAAATTGTAGAGGGCAATGGTTGTTGCAAACAAAGAGTTGACGGGTGGTCTATGTCAATTGATCGGAGGTACCGTGGTTGTCAATGCTATTATAGCCAATCCCATGATAAAGTCAGCCACTATCTAGCATACGCAGGTGGGCCACATGAGCAATCAAGGGTTAAAGGTACTTGATCAAAATTTATTTCCTGGCATAAAATCTATTAATTTCCATTTTTGTGAGGTTTGCCCATTTGGAAAGCTCCATAGACCGTTAACGTGTAATAATTGCCACTGTTACTATTACGTAACGGTCGTTATGGCACACCATGATTACCATTCAAATCTAATTTGAGTTGGTCAAGGGACTTCTCTAAAGTTCTTTTGAATTCTATGGGTACATTATAGATTTTTAGTAGACAGTTATACTTTTTTTTTTTTACACACACACACATACACACCGTAGTGGGATTTCACCACCTATGGGTCTCGAACCTAAGACCTCGTGTTGAAACTCATCATCATCATTTAAGCCTTGTCCCAATTAATTGAGGTTAGTTACAAGAATTCCTTGAAAAATAAAGATGTATTCAAAAAAAAAAAAAAAAAAAAAGTTTGCACCATATAGAAACTACATATTCCATATATATATATATATATATATATATAAAAATTCATGTCTAGGCATTACCTTTTACCACACTCTGATTTTGTGCCTCCAAATGTTCTATTCTATCAAGCAGCAGTTGTTTTTCTCTCTGGGTCTTGCTGAGCTCCCCTAAGGCCATTAGTCGTTGTTTATTAAGGTGTAGAATATCTAAACAATAATAACAAAATGTATCAGATATACATCATAAGCATATTTGTGCATATACCACTGCATAAATAATTTCAGTGCAATTATATGTGAGCACTCTAGTGAAAACTTGATAACATAAAATGATTATCAATATCATACTACAAAAACCTTTCAACTCTAGATTGATGACTTTGACGAAGTTGCACAAGATTCAGTAAACAACCATTGAATCGCGATCAATGCTTCCAGGGAGCACTTGGAGTTGGAACTATAGTTGCCAACTGAATAACAGATGCAGGAAGTGATGTGAAATTTTTCTTAATTCCCAAAGTGTTAAAGCAGTCACCCAAATGCATGAAGAGATGCATGAAAGTGGAACCAAGAGATGTAGATACTTGTGATGTAAAACAGGGTCTGCACTGCTCTATGCCTGGAACAAAGTGCAACTAGGATCTACACTACTTGGGCTTTGCACAGAGATGGACCCATTTGGAAATGATGTTACATGCAGATTACTTGAACTATGTGCTGGCGTGAATGTAAATTTGAGCTATAATGGATAGAAAATGATAAACAGACCCTCCACAGTCTATACACAGGAAAGAACATGCACTAATGTTTCAGAAAGTACTAATATGGAATGCACTACTCCAAACCCCATGCAGAGAGATAAAACCTTTAAAGAATCTTCTCCAGGGCCTTACTCCTCTGAGCATCATTGAAAAGTTTCCAAATGTCATCATGGTTCGTTTCTAATCCGCTACTGGTAGATACAATGGACTCCTGAGAAAACATATATCATCTAAGTGAAAAAAGAAATGCTCGATGAACGGAAAAGACATAACAAATGGGACATTGCATACCTGAATCGTGTCCGTGTTATGCACCTCCGACCTGGGCCACATATCAAATGTAGAAGCCATCAGTCACTGCTGAAGAAGTGACCAAGAGATCACAGATCTAAAAACAAATCATACTCACTCCATCTGTGAAGGTTCCGTAAAAGAGCTCGTGCCATTCTCATCCTTCCTAAAAGGAGAATAAAGCAGTCAACAGGGGCAAATGAACTCCAAAAGTAAATGAAATTGAAACAAGTGAGACTCCTAAGCATGCAGCTTCACCACCCAAACCCATGTACTAAGGGCCTGTTTGATTTTTCGGCTCAACTGTAATTACCATGTAAATGGGTAATAATTATTTACCTAGGTAATTACCACATCTTTTCCAATGCAGATGTGACAACTTACTTTTTTAATACTTAAATCGAGAAATTTACAAAATCAATGTGAGGCCCATCGTGATGTAAGTGACTTATCCACACCGCTCATTTGTTATGCCAGCTGAATTTAGGGCATGACCAAAAAATGAGACAAATCCAAAGCTCAAGTGGACCACACCACAGGAAACAGCGGGAATCGAATGCCTACTATTAAAAACTTCTTGGGGCCCTAAAAAGTTTAGAATCAAGCTGATATTTGTGTTTTCCCCTTATCCATGTCTGTGTGACCCTATGAACGGGTAGCTGATGAAAAAACCTCAACATGGGCTCAGTGAAGGAAACAACTTTCAACGGTGGACGAATTAATGCCATTGTTTCCTTTCGTGTGGGCCATTTGAGTGTTGGATCTGCCTCATTTTTCGGCTCATGCCCCAAAATGTTCTAATAAAATAGATGGACGGTGCGGATATATCATATACATTACGGTGCGATCCACAGATTTAAGTCAACACTTTTATATCAATTTTCGAGGTGGAATTACTCTCATGTTTTCAAACTAGGAGAAAAGGTAATAATTACTTATTTACCAGAATTTACCTGTACCATGTAAAATCAAACAGACCCTAAGGAGAAGCAGAAGAATATTCAGATGAAAAGCAGGGAAGCATTCGTTTCAAAATGCTAATGCTTAGGCAGCAAAAGCAGTACAGCAAGTTCAAAGCACAAGCTTGAAATGGATCAGCACCTGAGTAAAAGATTCTTTGATCCATCCAAGACCACGCACTACCAATCGAAGGATTTATCCTAGGCATACAAGCTGGCCAACTGAATCATTGAACATCATGTCCATCCAAGGGGTCCTGATAAAAAAGTCGACACATCCAACCGTCTGGATTAAGCTTCAGTCCACATGAATTGTCTAGAATGGCCTAATTGGGGATCCGAACCAAGCCAAAGGCATGATGATGTGTTGGACCCAAAGCAATGGTCTGATTGGACTGTGGGGTCTGCATGTCCATATGACTTATGGTTTAATTAGTTTTTGTTGTAAACAGATGTCTTAAATCTGATTTCTGGGCTGCTCGACCGGTCGAGAGCATGGCTCGACGGGTCGAGGGTCCACTCGACCAATCGAGGCCCGCCCGACTTGAAGTCCAGCGAGCGTTGTTCTTTAGGTGTCCGCACTGCTCGACCAGTCGAGGGTGCCCTTCGACCAGTCGAAGCCCTAGCTCGACTAGTTGAGGGTTACGCAGATTCTGCGCGGATTTTGTGTGGACTGCTTAAATTTAAAACGGTTTCAAAAAGGTGTGTAAGTGGAGTTTCCTAAACTATAAAAAGCGATCCCTAAGGCTATTCTAGGGTATTCTAAGGCTTTCTAAAAGTTTTCCAAGGGTTCCTAAAAGGGTTTTAGGGTTTCTAAAGGGTGTAGCGAAGGTGAGATTTGAGGTTGTTCGAATCGGGTAAGTCCTCTCTCTTTGTAATTTATGCTTTCATAGTGGAATTTTGTCGCTTTGTGCCGTGGTTTTTTCCCGACAGGGTTTTCCACGTTAAATCTTTGTATTCTCTTGTGATTGCTTGGTGCCATAGGATTGCTATCCTAGATCTAGATCTGTGTGATTCCGCAGCACAAATCCCCAACACTTTTTAGGATTGAGTTAGTCATGATTTGTCGAACAAGCTTCCCTTCAGTACTACTATTTTCATCAGTCATTTTGTGGGAGACCTTTTAGGTGTCAGATGATGTCTGAAAGACATGAAATTCATCCCATTATAAAAACGTATTGAGTCGGTTTTCAGACAAGCTGAAGATTGTCCCCTTCAAGTCCCATTCCTATTTATTTTTGCATACGATCCTATCTACACAAACTCTTCGAGAGTTGCTATTTACACTTGCCTTAATTCATAGACACACCCATCTTTCCTACCAGGATAACTAACCATTTGCTCTAAAAGCTCGAATTGATAGAGCATGGCGAATTAATCCCTTTATCTCATAGCCCCCCCACATCGCATTAGTTAGGACCTCGGCCGAACCCCCCTCGTGCACCCCACATCACATGAGTACCGCCTCACACAAGCCACCCACCTCACACGGGCCACCCGCCCCGAGTGTGCCCCTGCATCTCATAGGCCACCCCACTCGAACCCGGTGTGAAAATGCCCCTACATTAAATTTATACTAGTTGTTATACCAAAAGTTGAAAAGAAAGAGCACAACTTAGAAATTGCATACATGGAATGCAAATCATTCAAATTAAAGAGTCCAAATTCTTGGGTCCTAATCTAGACTATTTGATTAGCTGACTGTCCGATTGGCAGACATTTAGGGCCCGTTTGGATACCGCTAAATAAATTACTTTTTTTCTACTTACAGCAGTAGATAAGTAACTTAAGCTTGGTTTATGATTAGTTATAAATAACTTTTTTACTTAAAAGTACTTAATCACTTCAATTAATTTTTTTAGCTTTTTCTACTTTTCATAAGTTGTTGAAGAGAGGCATAGGAGAGACGAAATAGAGGAGAAGCTGATAAGTAGGTTCTTTACCAAACATACTTATCTTCTTAATAACTAGAAACTAAGATAAGTTCTTGTGGCATAAGTAACTTATCTTAAGCAACTTATGATCCAAACAGGCCTTTATTGGGTGAAACGAAAATATCCAATGGCCCTATTTCAATAAACATTTGTCCACGAATCAAAGCTTGTGATTGTTCAACTAAAATCCAATTTTGGGACTTAGGGGGCGTTTGGATCGTAAGTAACTTAAGATAAGCTACTTATGACTGAAGTAGCTCATCTTGGTTTCTACTTATTAAGCTGAAGTGATTAAGTAACTTTAAGTAAAAAAAAGTTACTTATAATTGATCTTAAACCAAACTTACTTATCTGAAATAAGTTACTCACCTATTGCTGTAAGTAGAAAAAGCAACTAATTTGGTGGTATCTAAACGGGCCCTTAGCGACAGTAAGTCAAATAATTTAGCCGATTTAATTTGAGTTAAAGTATGCCTCATGTACGATTTCAGAGATCCTGCGTATCAAGCACCATACACAGCTAGAGTATCAAATAGGTCTAGTCCTCTGCGAAAAATCGACCATCATTTCAATCTCCGTGATCGTCAGATGACACGATTCACAACTTCAAGGCAATAAAATTTTTCCCTCATCCCTTATTTTCCACGAGTGTGGGGTCCACGACGAGTACATTGTCAGCATTTCAATCCAAACAATGAAGAGTTTCCAACGCACCATCAAAGACTCAGTCGGATCGAAAAGATTATATTACGATTTCCTTACGACGGAATTCAAAGGAATCTTCGAAAGAAGAAAAAAACGAAAGGATTCCAAAATCAAAAGCTTCATATGGAAAATAAAATGAAAATTTCTACTAAAAAGACGGAAAAGGTAAGAGAGAGGTTTTCTGCTACCTGAAGCAGCGAAGTGTTCGAGCTTTAAGCGGAAGCCTGGAACCATTGCTGGGGTTGATTTGGAAGAAGGGAGAAGAGACTGCAGCATTTGCCAGAGCTTCCATTAACGCTCGAGCAACTTCCAGTTCTACATGAAAAGGAGTCCGTGATGGAGATGAAGCCTGAAGACGAGTCGGCTATATTTCATCTTTTCTTATGTTACAGTTGTACACACGTTTCCACTTCTGAAAAGTGGAGCCCAGATTCCAGAAATCCAGACCGTTAATCTATTATGTCCAAAGATTGATGGATCCTCCGTAGAATCCTGTAATCTTCGATTTTTATATTTTGGAGATTTTTAATAAGGCAAATGCAGCAATAGTGTACTCTCAAATGAAAAAGTTACTAACGTTGGTCCCTTGGATAATTAGATTGACGAAATTTTGGCGAGATCTCCATCCACCGTGGGATACAACAAACCAATGGTCTGGATTAGCGTAAGGTTGACTTTGTTTGGAAAGTTTAAAACGGGTGTGTACTGTGAAAAGGTGTGGTGCAACGTATCATAGCATTCTCCGTTTACGAATGTTCGAGCAAGTGCAGTTGGATCCCGTGATTCGCTGGGAAAAGAAGAGGCGGATTAGTGTACTGAGTAACTCAGTACGCTAAACTCTTTGTGGCCCACCTAGAATGTCTGTGTCTTATCCACGCCGTCCATCCGTTATTTTAGATTATTTTATTAATTGATTCAAAAATCGAACCATATCTAGGTCTCAAGTAGACCACACTATAGGAAACAATAGGTATAATGATGTCCACCGTTGAAACCTCCTTAAAGCCTACAGTGATGTTTATTTGTCATCGAAGCAGATCATAAGGCATTACAGACATGGATGAAAAGAAAACACAAATATCAGCTTGATTTAAAATTTCTGTGGCACTCAAATAAGTTTTCAACAATAGACATTCAATTCACAATATTTCTTATGGTATGGCCCACTTGAGTTTTAGATATGCTTCAATTTCGAAATCACCCGCTGAAATAAGCTAGTAAAATGGATGGATGGATGGAGTGGATAAGACACATACATCATGGTTGTCCCCAAAGTGTTTACTAGGAACGCCAAAGCGTAATGAGAAAGTGGAGTTGCGAAGTGTTTGTCTCATGACCAGAGCGAGAGAAATCCAGATAGTGCAGTTGCGAAGTGTTCTCGCGTGAGTGGAGACACACGAGTGACGGAGCCTAGCCGCTGTGAATCCTCTGATCATTAGGATTAGGATTAATGAATAATTAAAGAGAGATTCACCCACGGCTGTGTGGCCCACTTGATGATCAAATCAACCTGAATTTTGCATGTCCACAACAAAGGCCCTCTTTTGAGCAGCTTCCACACATACCTCAGCTGACGTAAGTGTACTAGCAAAGTGCAGATTTTTTACTTTTTCAATTTTTATTTTTTTTTATTTTCTTTTTGGGTTAGCTTGTTAGTGCACACCCCATTGTTAGTACACACCCGTAGGACTTCTCTAGATGGGTGACTGGGGCCACTCAACATGTATTATCAATCGTGGTGCTTCGGAGCAGACTAGAGCTGGGCAGGGACGACTCGACTTGGCAGACTTGACTTATCCGACTCATTCAGACCCAACTCAACCGAACCGAGTGCGTGAATCCATCCAATCCGAGTAGACTTTGTACAATCCAGACTCAAATCGAGCAGAGTTCGGGTCACCCAGTAACTCAACTTAACTTGACTCAAAATCCGAGTTGGTACTGACTTGACTCGGTTGGAAACCCAACTCATACATATATATAAATCAAATTTGACATTTCGGATCTGAGATGCTGTGTAGCTGATGGAAAGGCTGCAATTCCGGCAGGTGCACCTAGGTTCTAAGCTGTGAGTTTCACCCATGTATACCGGCTGCACCCAACCCGACTCGATGTTGACTCGACCCAACTCAGTACCTGCAACCGGGTCGGACTCAATCCGAGTTAGTCCAGGCCAAACCTGGACTCGGATCATGCTGGACTTGTTACCGAGTCAAGTCGAGTTCAGGTTAAGTCTATTTCAAAACTGGGTCAAGTCGGGTCAGCACTAACTCGGTCCGACTTAACTCGATGCCCAGCTCTAAATTGACATATGAACTCACGTTTATTAACAAAGTGTACATGCACTAACTATCCGCTCCCACGATTTTTCTACCATCTTTGTGATGCCAATACGGTCAAAAACCCAATTATCTTTCCAGCTGACATGATACTTGTGTAGGTCATCCATACCTTGGAAACGGTGGGCCCCACAATGAAGTAAACAGTCCCAGTACTGAGAGCAGAGACCTTTTCTTTTTTTCTTTCTTTCTTTTTTATCTTTTTATCTTTTTATTTTTCTTTTTCTTTTTATACACACGGGTACTCGAACCCATGACACCTGTGTTGAAACTGTTGTGAGTCTACCACAGAGCCATGAGTGAGGACCCAAATGAAAGCACAAACATGTACAAACAATACCGACCATCCAAATCGTGGGCCTGTAGTGCCTGAGAATCACATAAATTGGTGTTGGCCGTTGGGGGCAGTGAGAAAAACATAAACCACATTTTAAGACGGGATGATGTTGCAGAGCTAACTCCCTTGTCGAACATTCCTTGGCATCCGATCATTGGCCAACGAATGAAAAGGGTATGAAAATCAGTGGCCGTCTATTGGGACAGGAAAAGCAAACCCATCAGATGGCTAGGATTGTCCTGAGGAAATTCCCCAGACTATATGCCACATTCCATTAATTACAGATCGCCCTATAAATTGCCAACGGCTATGATTTTCAACTAATCAAAACCTTGGAAATTCATTCTCAAAATTACAAGTTACACGCCCAACCAAACACATGTTCTTATTAAACATGCTCTTAGATTGGAACAGGGAATCAAAGAAATTTATAAAAAAAACAAAAAACAAAAAACAAAAAAAAAGGAGCGCCGAACTACCCCCTTTAATCAATCTATGGATACAGCTATGGTACAATCCTTTGTGCTGCAGCAGGATGAAGAACCCTATTCTCAATCATCGATTCATCATCCGAAATTCCATCCGTCGATGGAAATTTAATGGAATCCCTGCACGACCAAGCATCTCGTGGGCACCAATTGTTGGCGCTTTAGCAGAGGAAACCATGGGTCTGGGGACCCACACTTGAAGGTGCTCTGTTAAGTATGGATTTTTCACGTCTCAGATGTCACGTTAGGGTCGCACCATGAACAGAAGAACTTGTGTCTGAAGTATGCAACACAGTAGGCAAATATGATCGCGGTGTCTGTGATTCATTTACGAGGCCGAGGACCACCAGCGTTGATCTGCATTGGTAATGGCATGTTAGATGTTACAAAGAATGCAAATGCAGTATTCTGAATGCATGAGTAGATTTTCCCAGAGAAGGATGCATGTTTTAACACTGTCAGTAGGCCCACCAGTAATAAATCACCACGAAACAAATTTAAATAAAATTGCCACTTTACATGCCATACAGGGGTTTCATGTTCCCAACGGGCACAATCTGTCCCCAACGCTTTAAAAAAAATCTAAATCCATTGGGTGGGAGGGATAGCAGAAAAGAAAAATGACATCTGTTGTTGTTGCTTAGTTCTGCATTCTGGCATTGAGAGAGAGAGAGAGAGAGAACAGAAAAGGGGAAAAAAAAAATTGCATATGTTGTTGTTATTGCTGCTTAGTTCCAAATTCCAGCACTGAGCACAAACGCCTTCAAAAAGATTCACGGAACGTAAACACCCTAGAGCTTATTCTTAGTAAAGCGAGCATCTGGGAGTGTCAATGTTTGCTGGGGTTTGTTGGGTAGTCAAAGATGTGCCAAGAAAATACCTTGGCAATGTAGTTCTTATGTTAGGCTGGTTAGCATGGGCAGCAAGGGGACCTCTGAGGTTGGCGTATTTATTCAGAGCACTCTCTAGTTGCGCAGGAGGTAACTGCAAGCAAATAAATGGCCATCAGGGCAAACCGAAATAATCCAACAGTGTCGAGGAAAGCAAAGTTATCTGATGGACGGCCCATATCAATACCTTTAACAGCACATGAAATGAGTGAGGCTTTGTCTGAGAAGCACATTTCAAGAACCCCACCCACAATTTTGGCATCTTCCATATCTGCAGATAAAATTCCACGAAAAGTCAGTACACCTGACCCGCAAGGCGCAAAATGAGAACCCAATATGGTTTTAGATTCCAAATGTAGTCAACGAAAGAATGGAAGCCACTTTGCATAAGCTTTAAACAACATAGCATCTTAGAGGAATAATATGATCCTCAACCCAAAGATACTGTAGTGTCCTCAGGTCAGTTTCTACATGCATGGACCACGCGGTTCAGTGATCCGAACCCCTGATCTGATGGGACCAAGTGAATGGACTAGGAGTCTAGGTCCCAAATAAAAAAAAAATAAAAAAAAAATAAAAAAAAAAAAAAAAAACTCCCTGATTGTTACAACCCTAGCTATCAAACTTTTGGCAGTTTTCTCACTGAATGTTGACCTTTCATGCTTTTTCCTTCCTCAACTGACAATTTGCAGGCAACAAGCCATAGTTAGGATCATCCTATCAGGAAGATATTTAGGACATGGTCTATCAATGGTGGGGTGGGGCTTATCAGATCAACGGGTCTGGATAACCAAAGCGTGGCTCTGCTTTTGTGAACTGACAGTCCTAGCTAGTTAAGCTATACTCAGAACAGATAAAATCTGATACAGGCACAAGTCGCAAAGGAACATAAGCAAATGATAAACATATGACAGCAATAGCATCTAAAAGACAGGAATAGTGTCTAAAGAAAATGTTTGGAGATGTACGGCTTGAGTATGCATTAACCATGAGAAATGTGTACCCAGAGAATGTTAATAAATTACCTGCTTACTCACAAGTTTGGTGAGTATTTCCATAACAAAATCAACCTGAAAAATGCGTAAACAAGCATGTTAAGATTGCTCCCGCCTAAAGAAGGTGGTTAAAACATGATTAACTCAAAGAAAACAAATAGAGCCAAAAGAATTGCTAAGACATCTTGATGCACCATCCCTTAGCCAATTCAAGATGAGAGTCCAACCCATGAATCAGGCCCAAGCCTGGGCATCTAGCCCATTATTTCCAGCCCAAGTGCATTTATTCAAGGGACTCATGATGCATGGATTTGGGACCATGTCACGTGCATGGGAAAAGAAAGTTTTTTTTTTTTTTTTTTGAAATTTCATTTCTTGGGAAGGTCTTTTGCATGGTCTTGATAGTTGTATTTTCTTTTGGAAATGTAGCATGCATTGAGAATCATGGTTGTTGTTGTTAGTAGAGTTAAAGAGGGGTTGGTGTAATAGATCTACATAAGCAACTATTTTGCAATGAGAAAGTCATTTCATTATGAGTTAAAAACATGTATAGTTTTCCTGCAAATTTTCAGCCGAAGAAAGAGTGAGTGATTCCTCTTTGGTTGTGAGTGATTCCAACCAACACCAGTTAAGTGATTCCCAGTCCATCAGCACTATCTTTCTGCTTGCAGAAATTTTCACTTCTGACAACTCTATTGCTTGCAACGTTTTTGCCATTTCTAATTTGTGAATGATTTTTATAATTTTTCTGATAAATTCTCGTCAAGTCTACTTTCATCCTACAAAAGTTCAGTCCATTCCAATTTACAGAGAAATTATTAAATTTATTGAAAGCTGTCTAAAACTGACGATCCCATCAGGTTCACTTTGGCTTTTGAATAAACCGCCGAGTTGTTTTCAAAGAGAGAGCACTTTGAAGTCAGTGTATTTAAGCTTCCATTGTGAACTGGGGCAAAATCTGTGACCATGAATAAGAATCAACATAGCTGAATGCAAAAACTGCATTATGGAAAACACTACCAAAGGTCCAAAACACAAAGCAATGACCCCACTCTGCATTGATGCCTTTCAATTCCACCCTCCAGCATCTTGTCCGAACTCAATTAATTGACCACTGAAATGCAGGTTGCATAAACCCCAATGGAAACCCCGTCATATTCTTGAAATTTCCTACATTGTAATCCTTGGCAAGCTGGTTGTTAGCATGTTTTGGACATAAGTTGTATACAGCATTTCATCACCTTATGGTTGAAGGAACATCAAATTCTTCCCCTCAATGTTGTCAATTGTCAAGTCAAATTCTCTAAGTGGGCATAGTAGAGGCCTGTTTGGATACAACGAATCTATGGGAAAACAATCGGTTTTCCCTTGATTTGATGTTTATGGATGTTTGGATTGAAAAGAAAACCATGGATTCCACGTAGTAATCATTACTTTATTCACAATTGGGGCAAGATACAAGGTGACCATTGTCTTATGAGAAATTGGATTTCTACTTTCTATCCAAACAGACCACCCCTTTGGGAATCCACCGGTGAATTGCCCCGGAGATAATAATAATTACAGTTTTCCATGTCCACACCATGGATTCGTCATCATCAAACAGGCCCTTAGTCACTTTGTGTGGTCATACAAATGACCGGCAGTCAAAATGGGGACAAAATTAGGTAACATATGTACAGTCTTCTGCACTCGGTGGTAACCTGTGACATGGAAATAAGAAGCAAAACTGGAGTCGCTTGATCCTACATGGGAGTTAAGTATCATGTCATGGCTCATATAGCCTGCATGATTATATGATTTGGCACACAGATTAATGATGTGACAGAGAAGACATGATAATCAAGCTGATATTCAATTGCAGCAAATCCAGCACTTCAACAGCAAGAAGGCAGATAAACGTGGACTTAGTTTATCAGAACAAGGGTTGCTTCCAAGGAGATCAGGAAATATGTGAAGTTTCAAGACCAACTTGCTGATGTTAACACTATCTTAGTAGGGCAATGCTTCAGTCATTTTAGCCAGGGCATATCTATACACCAATTTGAGGCAGAGCATTGAATGATACACTTTCATAGGAGCACCTCATTTCATGTTTAGATGATAGGCTGGTGGTCCTCAGGGGTATTTATATAACCTGGAACCCTAGTTTAATTAAAATGTGTAGTAAAACATAGCACACACCAAATAGCTGGAACTGTGATAATGACGACACCGACGATGATGCGAGATGTATCTACATGCAACTTCATCTTAGTACCATATGCATCATGCCAGCACCTCAAACTTGCCAGGAGGTTTGGGCTCTGAGGATTCCATGCGATGCAACAAAAATAAAATAGGAAATGCCCTACGGAGACACATGAACATGTCCAACAGATACACAGACTATAGTTGCATGACGTGTGAAGCAAAGCAGAAACATATTCAGGTACAGGACCAGGGAAGCATCCAGTTCAAGATGTTAGAAAGTATAAATGGCTAGGGAAGCAAAAGCAGGAGCAGGATTCAAATCAGGACCATCAACTGATTAGTAGGATAGTGCAACCAACTAAAACAGACTAAAATCGCCAGGACAAGTCTATGATCATGATACTGAGTTGATGATGTATATAGGCAAAAGATGTAATGCACAAGGTGATTTCCTTTAGGGGGGAAAAATAAAAAGGAACCATGTAAGTAATGATCATTACATCTTTTGCCTCAAGGAAATGACCTCAATGCATCATCTTTCGCCTAATGCTTTCCGTATTGTTATCGCGTAATGTATCACACCCTTGGTATACAGATACATATCGGTTATCACATGGGATATATCGGTTGTATCGTGAAATTTATCGCTACTGTTGGAAAACATCGGGAAACATTGGGAAATTGGTTGAATTTTTCAATGAAACTACAGTGATTATTAAAAAAGACACCAATACACACTTAGAATATATATATATATATATATATATATATAATATATATATATATATATATATATATATATATATATATATATATAAAAAATAGAAAATCACAAAAAAATAAGTGCACGTGGTAGGTTTCCTTTGTATAGGGCCTTAATCTATGTATTGTCTGACTGAACTGATGCAACTACATTCAAAGTCGATTCATAAAATTTATAAATGTAAGAAGATATGTATAGAAACGCAAGCATTATATTCAAAAGTAAAAGAAGTAGAAAACTAGAAATATACTTGTGCATCAATGTTGTTGAAATCGTTATCGTATCGCAAATCTTAATGTGGGTTGCATCGTATCGAATCATAAATCGTAAGTTTTTTTATGATTTTCTCAAAAATATGAAAAATATAAATAAATCAGAAAAAATAAAATAAAAACTTAGCAATCATCATTTTTTCATCAATATGCACCAAGTAATACCATGTCATGACAGTGTTAAAGGATTCTTATCTTTAAGTCTTTCAAAAAAATGTCTTTAAAGCATACAAGGATCCTTTAATAATTTATGTTCTCATTAGACTTTTTTTCAATGTAGAATTGCGTTGGAAAAGCAACATTTGATTATGTAGACCAACGAAAAAGGATATTTTGATTTCTAACCATCATTCCACAATACATATAAAAGTTAGCATGATCCTAACCATCAATAAAAACATTCCAGATAAGTCATACATCAATTTGGTGTTCTGACCAATTAAGAAATAAGAAATTTAGAGAAAAAAAAAAAAAACTCTACAATTTAATGTTGACGAGAATATATATCATTTAATCTCTTATAGAACAAAATAAAATAATTTACCTTTTCTAAACGATTCTTTCTTTTTCTTTTTTTGAACGGTTTCTTCTAAATGATTCTTAAACCATAACAAATTCAAAAACATAAAATGAAAACCAAGTGAAGCTTAAAATAGAAGAGAACAAGTACAATTTGAATCGTAAATGGTAGGATTCAAATCATAAAATCATAAGATTCATATTAAAAACGATTCAAAGGTGGGATTCATCGTTTTGCTTAAGAATCGACTCAAATCTTAAGATTTTGACAACGTTGTTGTGGATTCTAATATATTTATATATAAACATTTTTTAAATATTTTTAATTAAAAATTATTTTTTCTGAAAAATCCCCAAATTGCAATGAATGTGTAGATCAGGTTATATATGTTTGATTTCATGTTTGGGCACTAAGATTGCAATCGATTTGAGAAAAATTGAGGAAATTTCGATTTTTCTCCAAGTTTTTACAACTTGGTCAATCTCCCCCAAATCTCAAAATAAAAAGCTCCAAATCCATAATTTTTCATGCAAAACATGAAAAATCATGGATTTTTTTATCATTTGACACAATTTTACAACATATAAAAATGAAAAAAAAAAACACAAATCAAAACTAAAAAATGCACACCTTCTAGAATCCGGCCCCGAGAAGCTTTCAATCGAGATTTTCTTCCAACAAACTAGAGTGGATTGGTCGAAATCACCTTATAATGTACTAGGAAGAAGTTTTTTCGCCAAAAAAAAAAAGATGATTTTTTTAGGATTTTCCGTACAAAACAGCATCGGTTTTCTTTTATCCCTTTCGATATCTCACTCGATATCAATATATCACATGATGCATTAAGAATTTTAAAAGTGGGAGTGTGGATATATTGCACGATATCGTGATATCCACGACATATCACGATATCATGCGATATATTACATGATGCCATGAAAAATGGATATTAAAGCTGAGTTTCATATCGCCCGGCTGGAATAACGGATATCTTGTGGGATATATCGGTGATATCACAAGATACTGAAAACACTGCTTTCGCCTAAAGGAAGAGCTTCCCGCATCACGTCTTTCACCTAAAGGAATACCTTTATACATTACATCTTTCACCCAAGGGGAATATTTGTTGTCTTCAAAGCTTCCACTTCTTACTCGTCATGGTCTAGATCTACATCTTAATTTATGCCTAGCATTCACATTGTGGTCAAAGTAGAATCTTCGAAGGAGGTCATGTTGTCTATAATCTTGTCATCTCCCAAAGCCCACTAGTGTAGAGAAGCATTGACATTGCAAAAATACAAGTGGCGCCCATTTGCCAGAACCATCCTAAGAATTGTAGAATATTTGCTTACTAAGCTTGTGACTTTTTTCTATGAATGAGATCTGCCACTTCTTCTAGCTTCTCACAACCAGTATTCGAAGTATCGGTATCATTACAAGTTTTGTTGGTCAGGGATACGGAAACAATATCGATATCGCCAATAATATTGCCAATAACCGGAAATGCAGGAAAACATCAAGGAAACATAGGGAAAGCAATGGAATTTTTCAACCAAACTTCGGGAGATGCTAAAATACACATTTGCATATTTAGGAATCAAAAATTTGCAAAAAGAATACATACATAATAAGCTTCTATTTAATGGGGGCCTACAAGCATGTGTTGTCATAAGAAATCAGTCTAACCATCCCATCTATCCATCCAACCATCCAAGCTTTTATCCAAACATCCATCGATATTTTAGAATATTGATAGCGCACGTCAACAACTGGAAAGGAAACGAAAGATTATGGTCTCGATATCGGCCTTATTGTAATAACGATAATATCGAGATATTATCATCGACAAATTGAACACTGCATACAACCATGTGGCCATTAAAAAGAAAAAAATTTGAAATGGAATTTTTTTTAATAAACAGATTTTTGGCAATAGCGATACGTTGATGATATTATTGAAATATCACCGATACATTCCCAATATAAGAGACACCCAGAATCTATACAGTAAAAAATATTGGCGATACATTAGCGATATCGATACACTAGCAATACAAGCGACACTTGGAATTTACACAATCGAAAATATTGGCGATATCGATACATTGGCGATACTTAATGATACATGGCCGATACCTGAAATTTCTGATACTGCCAGTGGTATCCGTATCGCAACCAGCGTTATCGATATCGCCACCAGTGTTATCGGTATCACCGAGCTGGAGATACAGATAATATCGGGGATATTTCGATAATATCAGGGATACTTCAAACAATGCTCACAACCAATATTTGGTAGCACTACATCATACCTTCTTGGAATGAGCCAGTGGCAATCAAACCAGATATCAAAATTTTACATCAGTGCAATAAGAAATTGTCCTTTCCCCTTTATCTACTATTACTTAATTTTACAAAGCATCTATCACTCATCTGATCTATGGTTTAACTGAAGATACGGTCCTTGATAAAGTGGAATGGCGAAACAACATTCATATTAGCTGACCCCAATTAGTTGGGAAAAGGCTTAGATGATGATGATGATCTATCATTCATCTCACTGGAGAAACTTTTAAATGGGTCTTCTTGACTCTCAATCCATCCAGTCGAGCTGTCTGATGTGCTAACAGCTTCAAACCATGAACTTTACTATGTCACAAGGCATTCTGAGTAACCCATCTCAGCATCACAGGTCTTCTAAACAAGGCAAGCAAATGAAAAGCAAAGAACACGAGAAAGAAATTTACCAGAGAAGGAAAAGCATCAATAGCTTGAATAACTGTTCTCATGAAAAGCAAAGGTAGAGGAGTTTGTTCAACCTGAAAAGGTATTTGTTCAAGTAATCAATGTTGCTATAAATAACTCCGAATTAACGTTCAGAAAAAATAAATAACTCCAAATTAGCATAGAGCAGCGTTTACATACCAGCTGGTTCAAAGCTTTTACTAAGACGTGCTGAGTAAAAACTGTGCGTTGCTCAAAACAAGCTGTGCAAGCATCCGTTATCTGGAAACATATCACAGTTTCACCAACATCTGACATAAATATCTACAAAAATAAGAACAAATGACATGATGTTCAAAAAACATGCCTTCTTAAGTGCAATCCCATCCTTCTCGGGATTAATGTCATGAATAGCAACCAACACTTCGCAGGTGTTAATGCTGGACCTGTATGAGCTGAACCCTGCCACGCAACATTCCAGTACATTCAGAATGCATTTAGACAGAATTTTGTTTATGAATGACAGGATTTAAGTAAAAGAGAGAACAAGGAAACAAGCAACAAAGGCTGAGATCAAGGTATTCCATAACGGTAACGGTGGTCGTAACAGGCACCGCCGTCACCCGTTATGATACGGGCCATTACAGCCCTCGCAACAGCTATTAAGCTTTTTTTATACCTATTTCGGCCTCATAACGGACCATTACGAGGCCGTTATAGGCTGTTGTGAGTCATTTTTTCTGTAACGACCGTTATGACCTCGTAACGTGTAACAGTTACCACCGTCGCCATTACATAACCGTTTTGTAATACCTGGGCTGAGATAGAGCGAGCAAGCTCCGAACTATGAGTAACCATCTTAACAGTCCATCTCCCACAGGGGAGGTGGCTACCTCATTGGCCTCTGTAAATACATGAGTAGAAGAAACGATCCAAAAAAGGCAAGATTTTTGGATTTAAAAAAAATAATAAAGGAAGATGCATTTATAGTGAATTGGTTCTAAAACTTCATATGAATATCTATATTGTCCGTTCGATAGTTGCTAATAATCCATCTTATTTGGATTTGATCCAATTTGACATTATGACCAATGTTTTAAATATCTTTATCGCATAAAGTATCGCACCCTAGGGATACAAATAAATATCGGTTATCGCATGGGATATATCGGTTGTATCACATAATGTATCGTTGTTGTTGGGAAACATGGGAACATTGGAAATTGGTCGAACTTCAGCGATTATTGAAAAAGACATCAATACACACTTAGAAATCAAAACATTGCAAAAAAAAGAACACATAATAGGGGTTTCCTTTGCATGGGGTCCTAATATATGTGCTTTCCAACTGAACTGATGCAAGTATATTCAAAGTCTATTCATATAGTTAATAAAAGTAAGAGGACATGTATGGAAACACAAGCAATACATTCAAAAACAAAAGAAGGATCACTAGATCAGGTTACATACATGTTTAATTTTGTTTTGGATACAAAAATTGCAACTGATTTGTGAGAAATTGAGAAATTTTAATATTTCTCAATTTTCCGCAACTTGACCCATCTCCTCCAAATCTCGAAATCGAAGTTCCAAATCCATGATTTTCCATGGAAAACATGAAGAATCATAAATTTGTAACCATTCGACACTGGTTTAACATGATTTGCAACGAAAACATGAATCGAAAATTGAAAATGCTCACTGGATCGAATAGGTGGGATATAACGGCACTACCTGTGCGTTTCATATCGCACAGGTGGGATACAAGATATATCGTGGGATATATCAGCTGATATCATCGATATTTAAAACATTGATTATGACTTCAATTGTATTACCTTAAACAGAAATTAGGTTGATCCAAATGTACACAGAAAGTTCAGGGATTGATCCAAAAGAGAACAAGAAGTCAGAACTACTTTCAACTTCTACCCAAAAAGGCTCTAGGAGACTTTCGAGTTATTCCCTCAAACATGAAAAAACAATATAAGGTAAAGATCCATACCCGCAGAATGTGATCAAGTGCTGACTGGAACTTTTCTAATGGAAGATCAACAAGCCGAGGAAAAATAGGCAAAACCTGATATCGCCAGAACAGAAAATTTTGTGAGGCACCATTAATCAAATATTAGTGAAAAGAACCTTGAAACATAGGAATTGTTTTCTCTATTGAATGGACAGAATAAAAGCAAAATCTCTCTCCAAAAAGTTACAAAGGTATGACATTTATAGACTTCCCAAGTCTATCTAGGAAGATTCTAGAATCTTCTCAAGCTTACCTAGAGATATCATAACCATGCAGTGAACATGGAGAGAGGAAGTTAAATGCTAGAAGGGGGAAGGATCATATACATTCAACCTCATGGTAGTGTGAGCCCACTGGGACTTGTAAGTGCCATGTGACCCATCCATTAGATGTGCATCCCAATATTATGCCTATATCCCAAAACCCATCTTGATCCGTGACTTAGTTGGCCCACAACAAAAGGAACAATGTGGAATATTTGGGAGGGTAATGCCCTATGTCATCCAACTATTCATCGGGTCCACAGCAAGATGAAGGAACAGTCCAAAAAGCAAGCCATTGAAAAACACAAATAGGCCAAACCACGTGAATATATAGCTTTTAGGAGTGACTTTACATTTCTCCTTATGATGTGTCCCACATTTGTTTTGGATCATGATTATTATTTGGATGTATTGTGAATATGAGAAGGCACAGCCAATTCACAGTTTCAAATCTACCTCCACTCGTACATACGATAATTACCACACTTTACCAGTGTATTGAATGTTTTTCAGAGGAAGAGACATCAAACAGCCAAATGGCCGTATGGCTCTACAAAATTACATTAGTGCCCAATCTTTTTATCTAAAACCCTCTCACTTAATAACCCAACGTTTTAGCTATTCCTAAAAATAATTGCCAAAAATTTTTGCCCCTCGCTGATCACGTTATATGTTGTAGAGATATCAGCCAACTATTCAGAAGAAGGAACAAACATGGTGTAAGAAACTTCTTCACAAACAAAATGATAGTCAAGCTCGACCTTTTATAAGCATGCATGAAAGACCGGATTTGTTGCCAAATATGTAGCATTAGCATTATCATGGTAAGAATAGAAGGGCCAAGAAATGAAATATGAAGATCCTTGATCCAAATCTGCAACTCTGTCCGGGGCGTAGAAACCATAGCCATGTACACAACTTTAGCACTAGAATGAGAAACAATAGGTTGTTTCTTGGCACACCAAGTGACAAAAGTGCAGCCAGGAAATACATAGTAACTAGAGGTAGATTGTTGGTTGTCCAGTGATCCAGCCCAATCTGCATCGAAGTATGCAGTTCATAAAAGAGAGGCTGAACGAATGTAAAGGCCATACGAAAGAGTGCCTTTCACATACCAAAGAATATTGTTTACAATATGGAAATGGGATGTAACATGCCTATGTATAAAATGACAAGATCACAAAGTAAACTGAAGTCAGGTCAGGTGAAATCGAGATACTGTAAGGCCCAAACTATCCTAGATACTCAGATGGGTCAAGGAGAGGGTCACTATGATAAAGGGAAGGCATGGAAGAATGGCAAAATGAGTACAGAGTTTGCAATCAACCATGCTAGAGTAAGAGAAGATCCCAAACATATCCAACCCCAAGAAAGCAGTGGTAGCCTCTCTACCTATAAGATAGTGAAGAAAACCTAATCCCTTCATTGCAAAAGGATCGTAGAAAGTTAAACGAGGCAAAGAAGAGAGGATGTACAGGAATAAGTAACAATATGTCACCAACATGTGTAGAAAAATGATAAGACCAAAAGAAGAATAACAAACAGGTGAGTCTGCAAGGCTACATTTGAAACCAGCTCAAGAAAAGCACTGTTGAACTGATCAAATCAAGCACAAAGAGCTTGCTTAAGTACACGCATGGCCTAACACAAATAATAAACATGATCGGAGCAAGAAGAAGCACGAAAGCCTTGAGCTCTTCCACGTAAACCTCTTCATGAAGAATGTCAAAAGAAAGGCATTCTTGACATCATGTTGTCGAATGACCAAAAAAAAAAAAAAAAAACAGTGGCATCTCGACACAGTTCCATTGCGTAAGCTTCTTGACCATATCCTGGTATTAAAAAACTTCATGCTACTCAGAACAGTTTCAAGATTTGTTAAGCTTTCAATATCAAATAATAGTATATCAGCCAACCAGTGGTAGCTCATGTTTCTTTTACAGATCCAATATGCAGATTCTATCCACCAAAGTCATGGACGTGGTCTCTAAATTCTTCATTCAGGCAACCCTCAAAAGCAATAGGGGTTTTCCACAAGAAATTAACCCTAAAAGGATATATGAAAAACTAAAACACCACACGTGCGCGCGAAAGAGGACCCGGGAGAGGGGGGGAGGGGGGCTTATCTTAGGGAAGCAGAAATAAGCGAATGTAAAAAGATGCATAACTAAATGAATGCACACTAATAAGAAAAATGGGTGCAAATAAGAAAGAACCTCATCTTTGGACAGAGAAGATAACATTGGAATAAGAATAGCTGCACCCTGGAAAGGAAGAGGAATCATCGTAAGTACAATGCAGCAGCAAGTTGAGGCTGTTCAGAAACCAGAAACTGTGAAAGCGCGCTGAAAGATACAACTAAGCACCTTTAGTTTGGTCTCATATAAATGTTTAACAGTGGCAATCAGATCAGCTGAAGGCGTTGTCTCTTCTGCCAAAATTTGCAGCACCTTGCAAGGTAAGGGTATCAGAGTTACCATCATCATGCGTAATAATCAAGAAGGCAAATGTAAAGGAAGCTGTTAAAAGCAAACACCTAAATATAAATAAGTTACCAGCATTAAAAGATTTTCACTTCCTTCCGGTGGATCAGAAATTATGCATAACAATTCAGAATATGATGACCCTATGGTCCTCACAAGAATAGGTACATGCCGATGGATAGCCTGCATCAACTCAATAGTAATACATTGAAGAATCATGAAAACTTTTAACAGAAAATCGGCACAGAAATTAACACCCGTAAATAATGGAACTTCCCTTCTGCTTTTCTTTTCTTTTTAACTTTTGAAGAGAAACATTTCTTTGCAATTATAAAAGGAAAATTGGATAAATGAAGAAAGTACCTGCTTGACGGCCTTGGGAGCCCGTCCATAAATATCAAAAACAAGTTGAAGAAGTCTAGGTTTCTGCTAAGAAACGGACAGATAGGATCAGCATAACCAGAATGTGTTAATGCAAATGTTTACACCGTGGCTCTGCAAATTTCAGCTAGACGCAAAAAAGGAGCAAAATAACATTAGAAAATGCAAACCTTGGTACATAAGGCAAAGAAAAGGGACATTTTGCGTTGAGCTTGAGACAAAAACATAGTTGGAGCACTCTGCGAAGCCAGTTGAACACCCTTCATAGAGTCACTTTCAGAAGCTCCAGGCTCTGAATTTTGTGAACCACTAACAGATGTTTCCTGATTTCCAACCTGCAAAATAACAAAGAATCAATATAAATGGCAAAAACTGATTGCCCACAGAGAGAGACAGAGAGAGAGAGAGTTCATTTTAACTAAATGAGCAATTATTCCTAGAAATAAGCTGTTCAAATGACAGAAGCCTACAGATTCCTATAAGGAACTACTGACGATGTCAGAGAGACAGTGATTACAGTTATAATTTTACTAATATTCTTTTTGTTTTTTTGTTTGTTTTTTTCCTGGATAAACTTTGCCAATATTCATTTTGTTGGAAGGATTCATCAAATTTTTCCGACACTCTGATTGGTATTTGGGCATGCTTGTTTTGCGCATTTCACACTTCTAAAAAAATTCGTGTATAGACAACGAGATTAGAAAAGCACCCTCAGGGTTCCACCCATGCAGTGAATCAACAGTCATTCTAAAGAACAAAGATATACTAGTGATTTATACAACCAGTATGATGACTACTCCATGATTATTAGATTCCTTTCTTCTCATATCTAACCCAAACCTTATAGAAATAGTACATCTCCCTGGAGCATTTGTTTATACCCCCTGAATCATAAAAAGCCATAAACATATTAATGAAGTAGACAATGATATCCAAGGCATGTTCATTATAAGCACCATTATGTAAGGATGGCAACAATGAACTTGTACCTAATTGAGTCATCAATCTACGGAGTCAACGGGAAATAAGAACAATACAAGGGAAGACATTGAGCATGATGATACAGCTAAAGGTATTTATACTAGCACAACCACCATCCAACGGTATAGACAGGCACTATAAACACAATTTTATGTTTGGCAAATTCAATTATTGGCACCAATGCAAATGGATACAAAATGCTTTCATGGAAATTGACTGAAGAAGTGCATGGAACAACCTCCAGATTTGAAATGGAAGATCAAACCCTGTATGTTATCAAATTTCAAGAAGGCAGCGATTGGACATTGTAGGGCCTCTACTTATTTGGGTGTGGAGTCCAAAAGATTTTGGCCTTGGAATGATCAAAAGCATTGTCAATCCTTTCTTACTAGTAACAAAACATTCTGTTATCAGCTCCTCTCCAAATTGCAAAGGATAGCTAGCAGCCAGAGATCATAGAGAATGGGACCTATGACGTTCCAAACCCCATAACTCCAAGTTTCCATAGACAGTCACTAGAACTCAGGAAAGTCCAGAACAATTACAGACATGTAAAGCCGTGCATGTAATAAAAACATTTGAAGGCACAAGTCATTACTGGACTCATCAAATGCAATTAACACACCATCATTTTAAAACAACCATTGTATTCAATAGTTTTCAAGCTTGCTAAAGTCAGAACTCACAAACACAAACAAAGACGCATCATGGTACTTCATTCTAATTTACAGTTTTGTTTTTGTTATGATCCATTTAAAGTACATTTTTGGTGATTAACTAACCGTAAGTTACCAAGTCATAAAATTTCCTTTTTGAACAGTACCAAGTTATAAAATAAAAACAAATGGAAGAGGAAACCCCTTAAGAAACAAATAGAGAAGGAAACTTCCATACATATGCTTCTGAACTTAGCTCATTAGAGCCCGCATGTGTTTTCTCTACATCAGGAACTTGCTGATCAACAACTGACAACAACATATTTGTTGCAAACTGTTCAATATTTTCCGCCAAATAAGAAAGCGGATAAA
>JAJHSJ010000012.1:7208931-7420892 GCA_021015155.1 Magnolia officinalis | reverse complement strand
CAGAAAAGTTGTGACAAAAAAGGTAACAGAGAAATTTATGAGATAAACATGCATAAGGCCTTCATCCTTCAGAAGAGAATAGCAATATCATCAGAATATTTTAAAAAAGTATATATCGCATAACCAATACACGCATATGTGTGTGTGTGTGTGTGTGTGTGTGTGTGTGTGTGTGTGTGTGTATATGAAACTGAAAGGGAAAATTTATAGCTGTAAGACCAGCCATGCTTTATGGGACAGAATGTTGGGTAGTTAAGGAACAACATGTTCATAGGATGAATGCATCTGAGATGAGGATGTTGAGATAGACGAGTGGCAAGACAAGGATAGAATTAGAAATGAATGCATTCGATGGAACTTAGGAGTAGCAGCACCAATGGGTAATAAGATGGGGGAAAAGTAGACTTAGCTTGGTCATGAGCAACGGAGACCAAGAATTGCGCCAATTAAAAGGAGTTTACAAGTTCAAGGCTCTACAAGGGCAAGGGGAAGGCCCAAAAGGATGTGGGTGGAGGTAGTAAGAAAAGAGTTGATGACCTTTGGTCTAACTGAAGTTGCGGCCCTTGATAGAGTGGAATGGCGGAAAAGGATTCATGTAGCCAACCCCAGTTAGTAGGGATAAGGCTTATTAGGTGGTGGTGGTGGTGATATATCACATAACCATGATTCATTTGCATGTTGCAGACTACTAGAAATTGGCACCATCTTGCATGCATCACAATGAGCCAAGCAACACAAGATTCAAGAATCAATGACACCATAGGGTTATGAAATGTATATGAAAATGGCACATAAGAACTTTCCAACTAAAATTCCTGGACCGAGGCTGAAGATGAAGAATCAGAGAACAGAATAAAAATGAGTGATACACAGCAAAAGAGTATCATAGTCAGATGCAGATTTTCCTCCTAGCAACATGGCCTCAGTGTTATGGGACTTGCACACAAGTACATCCAAAGGCACATACCAAAAAAAAAAAAGCATCGTCAATAAATATAGAGATAAGTTGCATACAGAGCAAGAATGGACTAACCTAAGGCAATATTGCAATTCGTCTTTGTGAAATAGTAACAGAAATTCAGAAAAAAATATTAGAAATCTAGTCTTACACGGCAGCTCTAACATGTCACCTTCAGGCATCTTTCCAAATAGGGCTGGCAAAAGACCAGGCTAGCTCAATAGGCTTTTGGTCCCAGCCCACCACAAGGGGGCCTTTGACAAACAATCAGACCCCAGTTCTGAAATTCTAGCTTATTGCATCCCACATGCAATTAGGAAATAAGACAAACAACCCAAGTTTTCTCATTACTATTTACTATCAGATATTAGGGGCAGTTTTAATGGAAATACACAGTAGAAAGCAGAGGTTTTTTTAACGTTCTCCTCTCTTCTTCTCCCCAACCCACCGCCTTCTTCTCCGAAGCATCCAACAGGAGGCTCTCTTTTTTGTAATCCATGCAAAAGTACCAACAAAATATCCTCTGTGACAATGGTGCTCAAATTTTCCACCTGAACTCTGAAAATTCGAAATAAATCAGAACTCACAGATCGATAAAGTTCTTCGCTTCCTCCATACAAATGCATGTGCTGTAAACAGATTGGGCTGGCCAACTGGGCACTAATTTCCGTTGTATCAGGCATGGGCTTGATTTGTTGGCCAAATATGAGATGGGCCATGCTCAGGCTTGAATTTCTGCCCTGATTAATAGAAGAGCAAGGCTTCAATATACCCAAACCCAGACCATTGCCAGCCCTATGTCACGGGCTTGGGGGTTCAACCATGGACTTACCCATTTTTGGGTCACCATATGCCATGGTATGCCAAAATGGTTGCGTAACAGTATCAGTTAAAACCATTATGCATTACAAGGCCAAAATGACCATTACAGAAAAAATGGCCCGTAACAGGTCCAAAACAGTTTTTTTTGTAATGGAATGTTCTACAGTATTCTAAGAGAGACTTGTAGCTACACTTGTGTAGAATTGTCTAGACACTTTCTAGAAGTTTCTTGACTGTTGGATGAATGGCACATGGCACCATCCTAACCATTTATGTGAAGTAGCTAAGAGATGATTGCGCCTATATAAGGGGGGAGGGCTCCTTATTTAAGACTCACTCCTCAGAGTTGCAATCTTCTCCTCATAGTGCAATACAAGCTTTCCCATTCACTCTCGTGTTCTCTCACATTCTCAGGAAGTCCTTGGGTTCTAGTACTTGGCGCAAGTGGGCCAATTCAAGTAGCATTGGGACATTAAACCAGTGCTGCAACACTGCTAAGGAGTTAGTAAGTCCATGCCAGCTAGCTCCAAATCTTATTAAAATAATATATTTATTAACCATTTAAAATAAAAATAAAATAAAATAAAAGAGAGAGATCATTGACAACATCATTAGCCCCTCCCCTGGCATGGACAAACAAATACAAAAAACAAACATCTCTTCCAAGACTCAGCACGCTCATCAAAGGCCCACCTCCTTTCACCCCTCTCTGAGGGCAAGAGCTCCACGTCATTTCCTTCAATCAGGACAACTAGACCGAAGAAAGCCATGTGAACCCTATTATCTCTAAGGACACCACTAATACCACAAGAGCCCAGGTTCCCTTTAGACGAGCAATGAGGTTAGGCTTACAATAATTGACAGCTGGACAGAACCACTTGAACTTCTTATAGCCTTGAAGCTATCTAGCCAGAAGCATGGACCAAATTATGACAAATATTCAAAGCTACCCTGGACCATCATCATAGCCTCATCCACGTCTATATGGGGTCACTTTACAGAACCATTTTGCCAAAAGTTAGCAATCTAGCCTAGTAAGTGGAAAGCCTCAATGTCCCTTCTCACTAGAGTTGTACACGAGTTGAGCTAGCTCGAAAAGCTCGCTCAACTCGACTCGATTTAGCTCAGATCGCCTAGGCCCGAATGGGGGGTTCAGGACGGGCAGAGGCCTATTTGATTCAACTCATTAAAAAACAAGCCGAGGTCGAGCAGCAGGTAGCTTGGCTCAGCTCGCTCCGTGTGTGTGTGTAATTTTCACCCACGCATGTCTTGCGTGCCATTTGCACTCGTTTGCCAAGAACCGTTAGATATAAAGGATTAAGAACGGCTCATATCACCTCTCTCTCTCTCTGTGTCCCTCTCGAAACCCGCCCACAAACAGCAACCTCCACCTCATTCTCCTTGTGACCCCATCCCTCTCTCTCGTCCATGTCATGCACCCCCCCCCCCCCCAATTTCTCTCTCTGTCTCTGTGCCCTCTCGAAACTCGCCCGCAAATGGCCACCTCCATCTCCTTTCCCCTGTGCCTCTCTCTCTCTCTCTCTCTCTCTCTCTCTCTCTCTCTCTCTCTCTCTCTCTCTCTCTCTCTCTCTCTCTCTCTCTCTCTCTCTTGGATTTAATGTTCTTTAAATTACATGTATCGTTCATATCTTATTTTGTGGCTTTTACCTATCACTAAAGATCAAGGTGTTCCAAAACAGTAACGGTGGTCGTAACGGCCACCATCGTTACCGTTATGATACGGGTCGTAACGGCTGTTATGACCCCTGTATCGGCCGTTACGGCCCTATTTTTTATTTTTTAAAAAAAAAAACTGTTACAGGACCGTTACAGCCTGTTTTTCTATAACGGTCGTTTCGACCCCATGACGCTTAAAGGTTATGACTGTTGCCGTTATGGCCATTATGTAACCGATTTTGAATGCCTAGCTAAAGATAGCTAGGCTCAGCTCGCCTTGACTCGACCAACTTATTTGCCTAGACTTGGCTCGAACCATCGGGCCGAGGCAAGCTAGCGTGTTAAGCACGAGCGGGGCTGAGCTGAGCTTGGCACAGCTCGACTCGACTCGACTTGATGTACAGCTCTACTTCTCACCACCTCTATCAAAATCATTTGTGGTCTTCTTCTTGTCCTCCTTCCTTGCCCATCAAACCTAATCAAAGTTCCTTTCCTCACTGAGCCATCTCTGGTAGCACATTCACTAGCAAGGTATTCGAAGTCAGTTACACAACGTCCGTAACGGTAACAATCATAATTGTTACGCGTTACGGGGTCAAAACGGCCGTTAAAGAAAAACAGGTCGTAACGGCCGTGTAACGGACCGTAACGGTCTCGTAACGGCCCTATAACGGGTTTTTTTAATAACAAAAGGGTCGTAACAGCCAATACGGCCTGTATCATAACGGTAACAGTGGTGGCTGTTACGGCCACCGTTATCGTTTTGGAATACCTTGTTCACTAGATATTTCTTACAACTTGGCATTTCCATTCGAGTCAAGGAAAAATGTAAGGGTTACAAAAAAAAATTATTCCAAGAATCGAAAAGATAAAGCTGGATGACCAGCGGTATATTGAATTAAACTCACAGAAAATTTAAATTATTAATTTATGGTTAACATCAAATAGGGTTTAAATTTTTGTTTAAAGCTGAAGTCATAGAGCTTTTATCTATAAACTGAAGTGGTTAGATGCAAATATATATATATATATATATATATATATATATATATATATATATAATATATTGCAGACTCACAAAGACATTATGAGGTTACAAGACCTCAACCATCCACAAAGAAGAGAAAAAATTGTGTGAACCACAAAACGCAGGTGAACCGTGAATGATAAACTTCACCACTGGCAAGACCATCACTTGTGCTCAGAGAAATTGTGTAAACATGGTAAAATCCTTAGTCACACAAAGCATGAGGGAAGCAGCAGCATATGCAGGTGCTATAGTGGTGAAGCATATATTTCAGACAATTGGCTTGCATAAAAAAACTGAGTGAGGGAGTGCAAGTGATTGCATCTAAGGTAAAGCCAACTCAAAATTCAGAACTTCCAAATCAGCTAAAACCTAACACAAAAAAAGAGATTCCGCCATGATTAATCAAGATAAGGAGAAAGAGTTCCTGTACTAGACTCCATACAAGCTTTTAAATGAAGAAGTTCATGAAGTGTTGCCCTCATCTCCCAGTTACACATTGATGAGTACTTGGAAGTGATAAACTGATAGGAGAAAGCACCAACTAAAAGCTGAAGAACTAAATCTAGAATGGTAGATGAAGAAAAGGATTAATTTGGTGGATTAAGTAGGATGGGGTGCACAAGAAGCATGTGATTCAAGGATTAATTTGGTAAGTGAAAGAAAATGGGAGTATCTGGAAACATTGTCAAGGATGCAAACTTGCACATTGTACAACCACAAATACAATTAAATTTTCATAATTTGCACTAATCCATGCGATTAAGGGTTAATCTCAAACCAGCATTGGTAGGAAAGTTGGAAACTAGACTGTGATAGGTACACAGGTCATGTTGCTGCCTTCGCAAAGAAACAGGGATGGACTGGAGTAGGATTGGTATTTTACCCCAGCTAAAATAGATTTTTGCATTACAAATGTTCTTTGAACATGCTCAAAGAATTCTTGTCTCAAATCTTGATGACTGGTGAAACAGGATTTGTAAAGCCAACCCCACAGATTGGACAATGCTACAAGGATGATGGATGATGCATGCATGCTCAACAAACATGGGTTGTCAGGTTCATGGTAAACAGAAAACAGGGTACTTTTGAACTGTTTGTGGCTTCTAGGTCTCAAGCATCTATGTTCCCCTTAACACTGTTTGGAAGCTGAATACCTCTGATTATTTTTATTCCAGCACTGTACTTGTTGTATTATGGAACAACTTAAAAAGGCTAACCAAAATTACTCAACTATATGATGACATAAATCAAGAAGAAGAAACTGCCACCTAATAATTTATATGGATACATAGATTTGTGAAATAGAAATTCAAAACTCACCAGTTGATAATAACTACTATCAAAGAACCACGAAGCGATTTAGCAGATTGCAATTGATCCAGTAAAAGGCCAACACCCTTGTTCGCTTCCAACGTCAGAACGGATGGATCCAAAATTGGATGGCCTCCAACTAACCATGAGACATTAAAATTCCGTCCCTTTCCTGTTGGAGTGAAAATTGATAAGAGCGAGTATGAAGGAGAATCTACTTCTGACATATCAAAGGCAAAACCAGCATAAAATACTGAACACAAAACAGTCAATAGAACAGAAACATACATAGGGAATGAATCAACCACAGCTGAAATTAATTCCCAAAAGTCACAATGCAATACCTTCTCTGAAAGGTGCTTCAGAATCATTGGCATCAGATGTAAAAAGTAAAACATAAATTTCCAAAAATTTCACAGCCAGCAACTTTGATCCGGCATTACCGGGCTGCAACATAAATTTCAAGCGGAAGTCCATGTTAGTCAATAACTAGAATTTTGAATGTAAGACCAACATGCATTTAGTTTCAAGGACTCCCATGAAATGAACTGGCTTCTTAAGTAACCAAAATGTAAGAAGTCACCACTAACAAGAGTTCTAAGTAATAGGAACATGTGAAAAGAAAAGGTCGGAACCCAAGTGCACAAGCATGAAAAATCCTCCCGATCCAATAAAAGAATAACAAAAACACTCCCAAATTATGACAGTTTTTACTGCCAATTTACTTTGCCATCTCCTATGAAAAGCCAACTAAAGCTACGGCTTTTGCTTTTTCAATCAAGTAAAATTTTTAATATATATATATACCACTTTAGCATATTACAGGTCAGGATATCTCACTGGTTGCCACTTAATAAAGTACAATTGACTACATACTAGGTGATGGGGAATGGGTTGGTACGGAGAGAAGGCAATTAGCAGAAAAAAGGTCCAGTTATACAAATTGGCATAGAAATGGAATATGGAAAATCTCGAAACATATAAAAACAAAAAATCAGAAGGAAAGATAGCAGTTAGGCATAAACTAGCAAAATTGAGGGAGAGGAAAAGTAGTGACAAACCATATTAGATTAATCAAGGTTGAGGAACAGAGATCAGGGAGAGATGTACTTTTCAAGGTTGTTGATTGAAGATGTATTTGTGGTGATAGGACTGGTAGATGGTACTAGAAGGGGCATTGGACCTTGGGAATTTGGGAGGGTATAACATGTACTTCTCATAGAATTTGGGTAAGGGAAGTAAAGTTAGCCTTAGTAAGGATGAAGAAAGAAAAGGTAATCACGCCAGATGATACACCTATGAAGTTATGGAAGAATCATATTAGTTTCATTAATTCATCTTTCCAAGAATCTTTTAAAGACGTAAAATACAGGATGAGTGGAGGAGAAGCACCATGATACCTATTTACAAGAACAAAAGAAACGTACAGAAATGCACCAGCTGTCAAAGAATCAAGCATACAAGTCACAGTATGAAGAGATAAAATGATGGAGAGTAAATGAGATGGTCTAGTCATGTATAGCAAACATTGAAAACGCCCTTGTAACAAGGGGAACATTGATTACAACCAAAAATCCTGAAAAGAGGAGAGTATGATAGCAGAGAAGAGCATGCCTCAATCTTATTCGGTACTGGCCTAATGGCCATCAATACTATGAACCAACTTCCAACATTGAATTTTGCTGAATAGTTGCAGTGTTAGGTTTCTTTTTTCTTTTTCTTTTTCTTTTTCTTTTTCTTTTTCTTTTTGAACATTTTCAGTGTTAGGTTTCTCACCTACCTTTCATCTGCAAAGCTCATGTCCGGCATTGTTCTGAAGGATGAGAGAACCAGATGACAAAGGTCAGTGAGAAACCTAACACTGCAACAATTCAGCAAATTTGATAAACCTAAATAGTTGCAGTGTTTGGTTTCCAGAAATTATATATCTATTCAAACCCATCTGTCTTTCCTGACTAGCAAGCCTGATGAAAATGAGATTTTAGCTGTTTTGTTGAGACGGGTAAAGAAGATCTGATCATTGATGAAATTCCTACTCAGGGGAAGACTTGCCTAAATGAGCAAAGCAAAAGGAGAGCGAGAGAGAGAGAGAGACTCAAACATAGGGTTGTCATCAGCATTAGAGGTGATTAGAGTAATCTTCCTAAATTAGGGTATTTCTATATTTGTTGCATAGCTACTAGGATCTCTCCACATCTCCACAAATCTCCCACCTCTTTTATATATTCATGCTATTCTCAAAGAAATAAACAAGTTACAGTTCCCACAATGTAGCCTCTCTTGTGGTTTAACATGGTATCAGGGCTAGGGTTTGTAAAACCCTCACCCTACGTCCCTCCCCTCTTTCTTCTCCCATTCTCCTCCTTGCTTGCTTTCATTGTTGCCTCCGCTCCTCGTCGCTGCAACAGCGGCAAAGAGCGACCATTGTAGCAACAGCCATCAAGCACCATCACAACAGCAGCCAACCACCAAAACACATCAACAACTCTCCACCCCGCAACAATGGCCACCCAAACTAGTTGTCGGTCTCAAACCCCATCAACAGTGCCATCCTAACCATACCAATCTCAACATGCACAACTTGTCTTCTTCATATTCGAACCGATCTGCACCAGCTAAAACCCATCGCTGCAGCTGTTACATCCAAAGGCCACCCAGATCGTTGCCCTTATCGTTGTTGTCCACTATTATCATCCGCAATTGTCTTCTTCTCTATCACTACTCACTAGCAGTAGTTCTGTAACCTGTCCAGCAACAGAACCAGCATCTACAACTCCAGTGAACACAGTCACTATCGACCAGTGTTTTAAATAGCTACGCTATGTAGCGTGTAGCTTAGCCTTAACGTTACGTAACTCATGAAAATAGCTTAAGTCACGTGTAGCCTATGCTAAATTATAATTTGCATATGCCACCCGCTACATAGACTACGCTACACACTACGTGGCTCACATTACAAGTTATTTTTCACTACAACATTAAAAAATGTTTTCAATGCTTTGTTACATTTTTTTTTATTTTCTATAAAAATTAGTTAATCTTTTCAATGCTTTTAGTAAAATTACATAAGTAACAGTATTAAATTAGTTTTCGTTGCTCTTTCTATACCTTTATACTTAATCATTGTCATTTCCCATTACTTTAGGTTGCATTTGGTTGCACCAAATATCATCATTTTTTGTTAAAATTCATTGTTAATCAGTTTAATTTGGTGTAGAATATCATGGTTGGTGCAACAAGCGCAACCTTCATTAAAAATCTAAAAGTAGCATGTAGTTTACACCTCGCGCTTCAGAGGAATGAACGCTATCCTACACATTATTCTCTATTTAAAACATTGCTATCAACCATGTTGGATAACATTGTTGACACCCAAATCCATCATTGTTTCCAGTGTTGTCATCAACCAAATCCGCAACAACAACTACGCCGACACTCTCGACTCCAAAATCAACTCCCACTCATTTGTCCCTTCTCCAACGGCCGTCAGTTCTCCTCTAGCTCCATGTGATCTCCCTCTCTGGCATCTCCAAGATTCAGCATTGTTCTCAAATCCGACATCCACAGTTCACCGTCGTCTTCCCAGCCTTGTCGGAACCGTACCGTCACCTTCTCAAAACCAATTGCTTTCTTCCCCATCGCCATTGAAACCCATACACCACCATCAACGAATCTGCAAGAATCAAAATCATCTTCGGTCAAGTTCATTGCCCCTATTGAATGATCCCATCATCATTGCCCCCAAGCACCAGCCCAACCCATCTTCTCCAGTGCCATCCTGTCTCTCGCAAGATATAGAAGTTCTTAGGGCCGAATCTCTGTCTGTTTATCCAACCTTCTTGTTCCGCCATGCCTTGTCACATCCTCTGTTCTGATAATGATTTCTAGAGTTTCTTTTAGAGCTTTCGCGATGATCGCCCTCATCTTCGGCATCGTTTTTTCTTGCAGTTCAAGCGCAAAGCCTTACTCCACCTCTGGCGTCTGCCAATGATGGGACATCGGTTGATCAAGTGGGGTGGCCTACCAGCTAATGTTGGTGGCCCTGGCTCTCACATACCTCATCCACCCATTCGATGCCTCCTCGTGCAGGCTCTTTTAATTTGAATGTGTGATGGTTGTTTCATGAGAGGGAGAGACGTACCCATGGTTCTGAATATCAGTATTGGGTAGCGTATCAGCCCAGCCAAAAAACAATACGATACGGGCATCGTGTATCGATATCGATCCGTATCGAACAATATCGGCCCGTATCAGTCAAAAAAAATTTAGCCAAAGAATCAAGAAAAAAAGAATAACGAGTATTCAAGAATCAATCATTTTTTGTATTTTGGGCATGCAAATTTATATGAGAATGTTGTCTGTCGGTTTGACTTGTTGAAGGTCAGCTATATGGGCCATAATTGAACACAAATCAAGCATGATTTGGTGAACTAGGGCACATTACATTGAAATAAAACAAAAAAGAAGATGAAAATATCAAAAAGAAAGTGAAGGTTTATCCTTCTTTCGATTTTCCCCAAAATAGCCCAATCCGCTTCAATTTGTCAAATTCCATTCAAATCATTTGTTTTGATCCCAAAATAGGTCTAGATCTAGCCTAAAATGAGTTTTTAAGCTTCTTTCATGGTTTAAATGAAAAATAATAATAATAAGAAGAAGAAGAAGAGGATACGTGAGTGAAATTCTAGAAAAAATAAAAATCAAAATTGGGCTTTCATGGTCATATCAGCCTGTATAATATATATATATATATATATATATATATTCATATCTATGGGCAAACCGTACATAATCTTTTGACTATATGGTTGTTGATGTTTGATTTGGTGATTCAAATTTTGGTTGGGGTGTACCCATTGAGAGGTGGGGCCATTTTAAGAAGCTTACAGCCGGCCCGAATTTCCTCAACCCATTCCTTGGCCAATGGATCATTGTCATCCTCTCCACTATCAATCATCTCTTTCGTACACCTTCGACGAAGTAGCTTTCCCGTACCTAAGCCTTTTAACAAGATACGTTTTTCTTTTGTGTCAGGCGTATGGATCGGACTTATGTTTGTGCCACGCTTTTTGACCGGACCTTTGTGCTAGGTTTTTTTACCGGACTTGTTTATGTCTAGTGTTTGGACCAAACTCATTACTTTGATTGGCCTTGTGGCCGAACTTGTTTTTTCTTTGTTGTCGAAATATTTAAAGCCAACAGAAGAGCAAAAGTTAAACTCCCAACCCTAAAAGTGTGTATCCACCGAAAGAGCAATGAGTGAAATCCCCACCACCGAAAGAGCCACTATATCAGTCTTCAGTCATTGGAAGTGCCAATGGTTCACATTCCCAAAGGCATCAAAAGTGTTTGCCCACCTCATGTTACTCGTTGTTTCATCATCTCATGTTATCATTGCATTTTTTTTTATTTTTGAAAAATGCTTATTATACCTTTCAAAGCGCCTTGAGTTTGAGGGGGGGATGTTAAGGTAAATTAGGGTAATCTACCTATATTAGAGTATTTCTATATTTGCCAACTCTTCTATATATTCATGTTATTCTCAGAGAAACAAATGAATTACAGTTTCCACAATATAGTCTCTTGTGGTTTAACAAAAAGGTCAGGTCCTACAATTCCAGAACTGGGTTGATTGGGTTTAGGTCTTCTCAAGTGGGCCTTTTTTATTCCAGATCCTTTTTTGAATCTGGATCAGGTCATTTTCAGGTACATGTCAGACCTTTTGGACCTTGGTTTCTAGAGGGGTCCGAGTCGGTCCACATCAAATTTACAGGGTTGAGCCCACATGAAATTTATGGACTTGTTCACTCACATGTGTGCTGCTTGGACACATTCGTGGTGTATATGGGCTATATTACATGCCTACAGCTTAACAAACCTCATTCCCTTGTTAGAATGATTAACATATGTGATATTACTATTAAAATTAACTTGACCTGACTCGACCCAATTTTAACCATATCCAAGATGGTAGACCCAACCCGAGCATGAGTAGATCTGTAATTGGAATGGTGGACATAAACTTTACCCGATTTCTAAACGGGTCCAAGAAATTGGACCCGGTCCCATTAAAATTGGGTTGGGTTCAAAGGGTGCCAATGGTTCCGAGTACTCATTGACAGCCCTACCTAAAAGGACTTGAATCGAGGTGGTGAGAAGGGATACAAAGGCTTCTTTTTGTTGATGACGATATGGCCTTAAGAATGATTGGCAAAGTATAAAGCTGACCCCATATAGCCAGGAGAAGACTACAATGATGATGATGAATCAACACTAACGATTTTGCTTTAAAAAAAAAAAAAAAAAAAAAAAAACATTTTTGAAGAATACCATTTTGCTTTTTTTCTTAAAAACATTTTGGAAGAAAACCGTTTTGCTAAAATTTCCATCTGCTTCTTTGTGAATGTGGGAGATTCTTCCAAGGAGAGGCGAGGTACATTGATGCACACGCGCATGCACTCACATGGTTTGCTCCACTTATAAGTACTCAAGAAAGAATCAACACATAAACACAAAGTATGCTCTCCATCTATAAGTATTTAGGAAAGAACCACCACATTGGACTTAAGGTTTAGCAATACCAACACAAGCAAAATTTTAATCATCTGCTTAAGGCCCATGGAGCATCCCTCATATCGATGTAGTGGTTCAAACCTATGTTATTGTCTCTAATAGGACTGGCAATGGGTTGGGTAAATCCACAGGCTAACCAACCCCACCCGCTTAAAATAAGGGTTTGGGTTGAACTTATCGAGTTTTAAGTCAAGCTCAGGTCAAAAAAATGTGGTCCACTTAAATAAACAATTCGGGCTTGAATCGGACAGTGCAGTCCACTTAAGTAGATGGGTGACAATTGAGTTAACCTTGGCCCAACTTGACTCACCAAAAACATTGTGCATATAAATATAAGAAATGTTCAACAACTATTGTAGCTTGTTTTAGAGATAGAAATGTGTGGAATCTTGCAAAATGATTTTCGAGCCCTTGTGGAGTAGCGATATAGTTGTTTTACAAGTGATTTAGGCCAAGCCTAGGGATAAGAAGCAGCTTGTGGGTCAAGCATGGTAGTCTCATCTTAGGTCACACGACCCTGACCCAACCCGAATGCAACCCCACTCACCAAAAACTCCATAGTACATTTCCATTTTAAGTACATAGCGAACATGGTGCGCTCGTGTCACATCCATACCATAGATTGGCAAGTCTAAACCACCATTGTTTCAACCTCTTTTGCCAAACAAACTAAGAAACATAACTTCTTCTAAAGGCGAAAGTTTATATATATCACGCGGAATAAATTCAAAATAAATCAGGAGCGCCCCGCAGCAGATGATAACAGCCATGGCAAGAAAAGGAGGTGAACAAAACATCAGCCTGTATAGGATTGTGGAACAAAGCTCAGCCAGACAAAGAAAAGTTATGCACATGCCTTTGAACAAAGGTCAAGACAAAACCATAGAAAACATTTTTCTTCACTCTGAAGCATATGTATAAGCTTTAAATATTTCAATATACTTAAATTTACCAGAATATACATTTGTTTATTGATACTTTTATGATATATGTATTAAATTGTAAGATATAACTTAGTCATGTTAAATGGAGTACCTGGGCCCAACAATGACATGTAAACTGTTCATTCTTTCATTTTACATGATCTAGTCTAAATCAAAAAAGTATACAAATGAGCATATGTAGTCTGTAGAAGATAAAAGAAGGTGCACATATAGCTACAGTAAAGAGGACTTAACAGTTTTTTTTAGGACTTAACAGTTATATATGTGAAGGTACTAATCCATGTAGCCACTTAGGAAAATGGTAGCATTCAATGTCTGATCACAAGGTAACTCATGCTATCAAGGATGAAAGGAATTATCTCACTGGCCTTCAGCTGTAAAGTGATGAGTTCATCTTGGAAAATTCAAGAGGTATTAGTAATTCTTTGAAAAGAGAGGTGAAATCAAAGCCTACCTCCAAACCAATGCCAACAACAGCATCCTTGAACTTAACCATCCATGGCCACAATTCCTCAAGCCATCTCTCAACTTTGCCAGATTGACGAAACTAAGATTTTCAGAAGAAAGAATATCAGCTTGATGAAAGATCTAAAAAAAAAGGCTCAGATTTTAACACAATAAAGCAAGTATTGATGAAAATGCATGTGAATGTGCACCAAATAAAGTGATTATGGCAGCTCAGGTCAAAATAACAAATGAAAAAAGACTATGAGGACCTGTATTGCCATCTCTTCCAGGACGCGGCAAAAGAAATTTGTGCCACTAACAATAGTTTGCCTAACTACGACAGGTGAATCATCTTTTAGAAGTGCCAATAATACAGGCATCAATATATATGACTGTTCTATTGCCTTCAAACCGAGCTCTTCCATCAACCTGCAGAAATAGAGAAGCACATGAGAAATACAGGTACATTTGGTAGTGCCTTGAAAGTGAGCAGGTAGAATGCTTTTTACAATGAAATAACGAGCAAATTATCATTTGGGGGGCAGAAAAAGCAGGAAAATCATAAACCGCCCATTCTGTTAAGTCCTCCAGACAGCACCGAACTCTCAGTCAGTTCAAAATGAAGCCACACTCCCAACAGTTTCACCCAAAAGTCAATTTGGTGGTATTTCCAACGCTGCCTGAAGTTCATAGCATGGTTGGACAGTAAAAGAAATCAGGCTTGAGCCGCTTGATGTGAAACTTGAGAAAAGTTTCTGAATTGTATTTGTTTGTATGTGCATATGTGGCTGTGTATGCATACGAGACAATAAGTATGCAAAGAAGATATCACAATGCTATATAGAGCTATCGTCCGGCGCAAATTCTCCTTATTATACAAACTCCCATGTGGACCCATTTATGATGAACAAAGACCATTAGATGGGGTTATGCTGTAGGCCACACATGACCCAAAAATATCAATGATTGGATAATCAAGCCATGTGATTGAGGGCATGCAAAACGGACAGAAAGGCTAAGATTGGTCTTACGATCCATTTTTTAGGTCCTCATTAGAATAGTAGTAATCATTGGTCAGGGAGTTATCCGGGCCATGTGCAATCCACGGTGGAACCCTCCTATCCAGCAGTTCACTGTGATCATCTACCTTCCCACTTGGGCCCCAAATATAAATTTGGGGCAGTAATAAGGTAGGAAGAATTCATACTGGATCATTGCTTGTATTACGTTTTCATGCTTTCTTTTCTTTCTTTCTTTTTTTCAAACAAGGGAACCACTATCTACTCCGAGACTGATTTATTCACATACTCCCATTTTGATTACCCATAATAAAAATGGGTGAATGCAATTCAACTACGGTAAGTGTAAATGTCAATTCAAATTTCAAAATTTTAGCTTTACAAGTGTATTTGGAGCACATTTCTTGAAAGAAAAATATATACATATAACAAAGAAATTTTGATGAACTGAAAGTTATTCGACATAATTGCACCGCATTGTATCGATGTGTAAAACCCTAACCCTAGAACAGAGCACCCTCTGTTCAAAAAATACAATCTCAATAACACACAAAATAATAATGATAATAATAAAATAACCTAATAATGTATGAATATAGATTTTAGAGAGAGAGAGAGAGAGAGAGATTATCCTAAAATGCACAAAATATTTATATTTTTTTTAAATCGAGCTGAAATACAATGAAGCCCTCAGAATTGCAGACGAAGACAAATTCGCCCCCTGTAAGAATCTTTTTTTACTGCAATTTGGAAAGAGGTGAGAAGAAAGAGACAGAAATCGAACTCACTCAACGAGCCATTTCCTCACAAGGCTTTCAGGTGACGACTGGAGCTCGGCGATGTTCGGGAACAGGTCGGCTGCGAGGGACGGATCGACGGAGAGCAGAATATCCTTGACTTGTTTAAGGGAGGAGATTTTCACAGCCAAATCGCTATGGTTCTTCGCGGCGGATAGAAGAGAGATTGCCTGCTCGCGAGAAGCAAACGCCATGTCGACCTTTTTTTTCCCTCCTTTCTTGTTTAGGGTTTTGAAATGTTTCGTCTTCGCTTTCTTCTGTGAAAGCGGGTTTTTTGTAAAGATTTTGAAGGAAAGGGGGTTTGGAGGGACTACCCTTTTTTCCCTCTTTTCGCCCTCGTCTCTGGAAGAGGTCGGGAATAGGCGTTCGGGAACGGGGCTTTTGAGATGGCGATGGATTAGTTACAGAGGAGTGATGCTCTGATGGTGTATGGCACTTGATACTCTGTCACTCAAGAATTATATACAAAGCATACGTTAGATCAATCTAAACTGATGAAATAATGAAACCCAATTGTATAATTCACCATCCCAATATCAGAATGGTTTAACCATCCTATCCTCTTATTCATTGACACCTGTTTGTTCAAGTAGGACCGCCAATAATTTTTCATTTTAATCTTCCAATAAATGCCAACCAATCCAATAGCCAGATAATCAAATATGCTTAATATTTTGTTTATGGTGCATCTAAACTGGAAACCATAATTTGGACGGTTTATTTTGAATTGTTTTTTTTCATTCCATGCAATTTCTAAGTCGTAGTTCAGTTCCCGCGTATCATACAACGCACCCTGACAGAGCCGAGTTTTACCGAAGATTCTAGGGATGAGGAGGAACGGGGCTGCGCGACTTGGGATGATCTCGACCGCTGATCTACGTAGCCCTACTTGAGATGGGCAGCCATCCGTAAAAGTCGTAATAGCCGTGATGCCATATTCAGATAGACATCTAGGACGTGGATTTCGTGCGAAAGCCTTCCGCAGTAACTTCCTTAGCTCTGATGCAATGTGGGGTCCACCGTGGTGTTTATGAGAAATCAAACCCGTCCATCTATTTTTCAAGCTCATTTTATCACATTCATAAAAAATGAGAAGTACCCAACACTCAAATGGGTCATACAAGATGACACAGTGGGGAAAGGAATTCCTACAGTTGAAACCTTCTTAGGCTCCACCTTAATTTTTAATTTGCCATCCAAACCGTTTATAAGGTTACTTTCACTAGGATGAAGTGAAAACATCAAAAAAGTTAGATGGATACAAAACTTTTATAGCCATATAAATATTTCAACGATGGTCACTAAATCTCCACCATTTCCTCTTGCGTGGCTCATTTGAGGTTCAGATTCACTTTATTTTTTGTCATGTGACCTATAATGTGTTTAAGAAAAAGGATGGACAGGTCAGACTTCTCACAAACATCTCAATGGCTCTACCAGTGAGGAGGAACTTGCTGTGAAAGGATTCAGCGGGGCAATCCGTGTCCAGACATCTATGAAAGAACGGTGTGAATCATCGTGAGTGGCAGGGATTGATTGGCCCCGCGTTTGCATTATTTTTGGACGGCGGGTAGGGATGTCATCGGGCGGGCTCGAGGGATGCGGATTTGGTACTGAGTAAACTCTGTGGGCCCACTATGATTGACATATGTTATCCACTCTGTCCATCCATTTTATGAGATAATTTGAGGGGTCTATACTAAAAACTAATTATATCCAAATCTCAAGTGAACCTCACTATGGAAACAGTGTGAATTGAAATTCTATTGTCCAAAAATTCTTAAGGCCTACATAAGTTTCGAATCAATATGTTATTTATGTTTTCCCTTCATCCATGTCTTTGCGATCTTATGGACAGGTTGGATGACAAATAAACATCCCTGTGGGCCCTACCAAAGTATCAACTGCGGAAGTCATTATTCCCACTGCTTCCTGTGGTGTGGCACACTTAAGCTTGGGCATTCTTCAATTTTTGGCTTAACTATTAAAATGAGCTGGAAAACGGATGGGCGGTGTGGATAACCCACACACACTCACGGTAGGCCCAACTGAGTTTACTCGGTTTGATAAAAGCATACCGAGTAACTCAGTACGCAATCCGATTTCGGGCTCGAGCAGGCAAAGTCAAAATTTATCTATGATCGGCAGGAATAGATAAAAATCCAGGTCGAAGCGAACCTCAGGTTTGACCGGTTGACAAGCTGAACAGTCTCATGAGCCTTGCTCACGCCATATACACATTTTAGGGCAGGTATCAACGGTCTGATTCGGGCAAGGGCGACTATCCATGTAACCACCACTCATACGGTATCATGTTTATGCCTGTACCCATGCCAAAACCCCAGCCCTTCGACAGCTCCTACTTGAAGGAAACAAATACTTGCACGAGTCACGCTCAAAGAACATGCATGTTCTGGAGTAGGGTATTAGTGGGCCCAGTACCCTGTCATATTTGTATCTGTACTTATGTTGAATTATTTAATTGAGCATTGGGTGCCAATTAAAGATTTGAAATTTAAAATAAAAATATACATGCATAATTAATGTTGAAAATTTGTTTGGTAGATGCTTAAAAATGAGTTGACCTTATTCTTATTGAAAGTGATTATACAATAGAGATCTCTCTAAGATAAATACTGTTAGCATTAACTTATCATGTATTAAAAACAAGTATCTCCAATAATAATTAGTTTTAACTGAATTGAGATAAACTCATTTTTAGGTGTTTAGTAGGGAAAGCATGAAGATTAAATCTTGTTATATAAGCTATAAAAAAATTTATAATTTTTCTCAAAAATTAAAATGAACAAGATCATGTTTTTTTGGACCACAAAAAATTAAAAGACAACACTTCTTTATGTTGTTTTCAATCAATTGGGTAATTAGAATATAAAATCTGTCATGGCGATATTGCATACTTAGAGACAAGTATTTTAAATAGCCTTTTGCTAACATTGAGCAAGCCATATTGCAAAAATCATGCCAATTTTGAGATTGGCGGGCTTTAGATTAACAGCATGAAAACAATATTTGAGATTGGCCAAGAATAAAATTAAAAAAGGTCCAATCATCAACTTGAAATGTCTAAAGATAAAATCTACTGTATTTCTTATGATTTTAATGTAATGCTTTAATTTGATGATTCTAGCCATGTAATTACAACAATTGGCTCTTTTCAAAGGGTTAGGTTCATCCTACCGGCATTATTTTTATACCAAGTTTTGCTTTTAGTTAAACGAATGAATGAATGGTTCATTTCATCAACAAGTCACCTTGTGTGCTATTTAAAAGGTTTGGGAACATTAGCAACGTCCCCTAAAGGCGGGTATGTTAAAAAAACACATTAGAATATAAATTGTCCAAATTGAAGAACTGAGATTAGATGCAAAATGAACCACAAGTTAAGTTTGTTTGATTATTTGTTTATTAGATTGATGAACATTTTTTAAGATGGTTAAAATTGAAAAATATATAATTATCCTATTTCGACAAACTAATGTCTACACAACGAGGTTAGGCCTGTTCAACAAATATGATTTTGGAATAGTTACTTAGGGGCAGTGAAATTTCAAGGTTTACTTTATTTTAATTGATATATTATGTGGCACATATATGATCTTCAAGTGTTCATGCATCAAGCATCTTATACAATCAAAGTATTAAAGTACACCTAATTTCATTACCATTATTGATTTGCCATGTAAATTCTTTATAAGACTTTATTATGTATATAAATTCAACACAAGTCCTACATGACGGCACTTGCACCATAGGCCATTTCATGCCTTGAGTGGGTTACATGTCCATGACAAAATAAATAGTTGAAAGGTTTAATTGGGACAATCAATATTTGGATACATGGTGATAAGAAACGTAGAAGGAGAAAACTATTATTGTCTGCTTTGTTATTTTTTATTGATAGTGTATATTTACAGAACAATCACGGTGCTATATATATTTGTAAAACTAAAATGATGCTACATATGGAATGTACTATGAGTTGTACACGGATGTGCTTGATATGGGGCTTGGTTTGTGCAATTTCATACACGGTTGTGCTTGATATGGGGCTTGATTTGTGCAATTATTCGATACACAGCTGTACTTGATATGGGGCTTGATTTGTGCAATTATTCCATAACTGTCAATACTCTCCCTCAAGTTGGAGCATGAAGATCTGTAATGCCCAACTTGGATCTGAAGAAGACAAATAATTCACGACCCAAAGGTTTTGTGAAGAGATCAGCTTGTTGTTGGGAAGTAGGTGAATAAGCGGGAGTAAAAAGACCGGCACGAATATGCTCACGTACCAAGTGGCAATCAATATCTATGTGTTTGGTGTGCTTATGAAAAACCGGGTTGCATGCAATGTGAATGACAACTTGATTGTTGCAGTGAAGTAGTGCAGGGTGAGAATGAGAGATTGTGAGATCACGAAGAAGAAAGCGTAGCCATTTAATCTCACAAGAGGTGTTGGCCATGGCATGATATTCATCTTCAGCAGAAGAGCGGGAGATAGTGGATTACTTCTTGGTACGCCAAGAGATGGGGCTATCGCCAAGTTTCACAACAAAGTCAGTGGTGGATCGGCGAGTCATAGGGCAACTGGCCCAGTCAAAGTCACAATAGGTAGATAATTAGAAACTGCGGGCTGAAGAGAAAAATAAGCCATAACCGGGAGTGGTCTTTAAATATCGAAGTAACCGGAGGGCGGCTTGCTAATGGGGCGCACAAGGAGCATGCATAAACTGGCTTAAAAGATTGACTGTGTAAATAATATATAGACGTGAAATGGTCAGGTAGATAGGATGACCAACCAAGCGGCGATAAGAGGCTGAATCGACAAGAGGGTTATTATCAGTGTCACTGAGTTTAAGATGCTGCTCCATAGGAAAGTAAGCAGGGCGAGAACCAAGTTGACCAACATCAGAGAGAAGTCCAGAATGTATTTGCGTTGATTGAACAAAATTTCAGCAGGTGAACATACTATTTTAATGCCAAGAAAATACTTCAGATTTCCTAGGTATTCGATCTCGAATACAGTAGCCAAGTGGTTCTTGAGAGTAGTGATGGTCGGTAAGTCGTTGCCAATAACAAGAATATCATCAACATAGATCAGGATGGCAATGAACACAGTGTTCATAGTCTTGATGAAGAGACTATGATCAGCATTAGATTGAGAAAAACCTGGCAACGTAAGAACATGAGACAGTTTGGAGTACCATTGGTGAGAAGATTGTTTAAGACCGTATAAGGATTTGTGCAAGAGACAAAAACGCTTCTCCAGGAGGTGGATGTATGTATACATCTTCATCAGGATCACCATGAAGGAAGGCACTGTAAACATCTAATTGGTGTAAAAACCAACTTTTAGCTGCAGCTATAACAAGAAGACAGCGAAGTATAACAAGTTTTGCAACTGGAGCAAAAGTATCATGATAATCCAAACCTTATACCTGGGTGTAACCCTTGGCAACCAATTGAGCTTTGTGATGTTCGATGGATCCATTAGCCCTTAGTTTGGTTTTGTAAACCCACTTACAACCAATGAGTTTTTTGTTGGGAGGAAGGGATTCGAGAGTCTAGGTATGGTTGGCTTCTAGGGCTTTGATTTCCTCAGCCATAGCAGCTCGCTAGTGAGGAACAAGAATAGCTTGAGAATAAAGGCGATGATCATGAACATTTTTGGAAGCAGAGGTGAGAAAAGGAAAGTGTGAGAAAAAATTAGATAAAGAATGAACCGTACTTGAGAAAGACCGTAGATCGGGAGTTGAACGTGAAGGCTCCGGGAGGTCTAAGTAGATATATTCTTGAAGGTAGGAAGGACGAATGATCTGGCGGTGTGGTTGAGAGGAGGCAGTGGGAAGGTTGGGTTTAACGGGTTCAAGAGAATGGCTATTGGTGGGATGATCTATGGGGTTAGGAAGATGCTCTTGGGAAAGAAGTGTAGGAAAGATATGGGTGGGGTCGATAGAGACGGTAGGGACAGTGGGTGGAGTGTCTGTGAGGTTATAAGCTATAGGGTCAACATAAGAAAAGACAGTCTCAACAAACCGAACATCTCGTGAAGAAAAAATTTTATTGGTTTCTATGATATATACATGATAGGTGGAGTGGTTAAGAGAATAACCAATGAAAATGCAAGGGAAGACACATGGTGAAAATTTATCACGATGAATGTTCAAAGCATATGCATAGCATAGACAACAAAAAACATGAAGATGTGCATGAGTGGGGGCTTTATAAAAAAGAAGTTCATATGGAGTTTTATGATGTAGAGAGGCCGATGGGGTACAATTAATCAAATATGTGGCAGTTAGGATGCATTCACCCCAAAAAGAGATAGGTAAACAAGCTTGAAAACGTAAACAACGAGCAACATTTAAGAGGTGACGGTGTTTTCGCTCGGCAACACCATTTTGTTGTGGAGTTTCAACACAAGTACGCTCGTGAAGTACACCATGATAAAAAAATTTTTTGAAGGCGATGAGCTAAAAATTCTTGACCATTATCGGTGCGAATTCGTTTTATGTGAAAATAGAATTGGGTTTTAATCGTGTAAAAAAAAATATATTGTGAGACAATAAAAAGTGTCTGATTTAAATTTCATAAGATAAACCTAAGTAACATAAGAATAATCGTCTACAATAGTAAGAAAATAATGTGCATTAGAATGAGAAGGTGTGGCATAGCCACCCCGTATATCACAGTAAATACTATCAAAAGGATTTGCACTTTTATTTTTAACCAATGAAAAAGATAAACGAATATTTTTAGCACGAATACAAACATCATAATGAGTATCTTTATTCAAATCAGAGAGATCTTTCGGGGTACAAGGAAGTGAAGGATAACCTAAATGAAAATGCCATAACGGGTGAGCGGTAGAGTCGGTGTGAAGAACAATGGGGCCGGGGGCTTGATGGTGATATAGACCTCCACGTTCCTCACCCATTCCAATCAGCTTCCTCGTGTGTTGGTCCTGAAAAATGCAAAGAGATAGAGTAAAAAAAACAAGGCAAGAGACGATTTTAGTAAGCTGGCTAACAGAAATAAGATTGTATTGAAAACCAGGGACAAATAACACATTAGTGAGCTGAAAGGAGGGAAATAAAACAAGATTGCCCATGTGAGTGACTTGAGCCGTGACCCCTGTGGGTAAAATGAGGGACTGCGAGTGAGTCATAACATGGGTAGCATGAGGCAAAAAATTCATAGAGGCCACATGTGCTGAAGCGCCCGTGTCAATGACCCAAGACAAGGAGGGCATAGAACCAGTGAGTGATAAAAGGCTAGAGGTACTAGAAAAATCATCCACACGGCTTGGCTGAAGAAGACCCATCAATTGTCGATATTGCTCAGTGGAGAGGTCAGGGATTACACTTGCAGTGGAAGGAGAGGATGCTTAAGATACTGCATTGGCTGAGATGGCTGGAGCAATTGCGGCAGCGGACTTCTGCTTAGCCATAGAAACAGAAATGTTAGAGATCCCAAAGAACGAGACGCTCTGATACCATGATAAGAAACGTATAAGGAGAATAATATTCTCGTCTGCTTTGTATTTTTTATTGATAGTGTATATTTACATAACAATCACGGTGCTATATTTGTACAACTAAAATGGCGCTACATATGAAATGTACTATGAGTTGTACACGGCTGTGCATGATATGAGGCCTGATTTGTGCAATTATTCCACACACGGCTATGCTTGATATGGGGCTTGATTTGTGCAATTATTCCATAACTGTCAATACGTGGAATTACTGTTGTTCAATTAGAAAATGTGATCACACTTATAACGAACGATTCAATTTCAATTACGGGTGTGCGATTAGATTAGGTGTCATGCGTGCCATAGTCATGTTCGATTTGAATCGAACTAAGCGCTTGTAACCTCGAGCGGCAAATTAACCAGATTAGGACTATATCTATGAAGATTGGTCCGACTATTCAACCTCCGATTGTTACAATGATCAAGCGATTTGAGAATGAGAGAGTAGGCTTTCTCTGATTTAACGTTGAACGGATCATATCAAGGTAAATAGGGATTTATTATTACATGTTAAATTTATTAGCACTTTTATTTTAATTATAAATCAATCATCAATATTTGATTTCTCTAAATTAACATGTAAAAGAGGAATAATAATTTAAAAAATGGATTAATAGCGTTTATCCTGTTTATGTATTTATTCTCTCTTAGGTATGGATGATGAAAAAGAAAATAATATTATTAGATCATTCGCAGAGACCATTCTATTAAGATATTGTGAATTTGAATAATAAAAATATTTGGAACTTTATCATTTAGATTAATGTCAATAAATATAAATTGAGAAGGCTTATTAAAGCCCCGATGAAAATATGAATGAGAAAAAATCGAGATATTTTTTTTTGGAAGTTATACCGAAATGAAATTTGGGAATGAAAATAAATAGGAGGGGATGGTTGTGGCCCTCGTGGAGAGAGATGGACGGAAACTTTTTCAAGCTTCGAATTAAATTTGACACGTAACACCACTACAAAGAGAGGCAACAATCATCACCGCCGCCATTGTAAGTAGTGACAACAGCTACCTTGCAGGCCATTATATCTTGCTCTCTCTATCTCTTTCCCTCCCTGGTGCTCTTTTCTTTGCTGCCTAGCGGTAGTCGTAGTGGCAACCATGGTTGATGCCACCCGCATCAGTCATGTTAACCTAGAGGACCCGCGCCCCTCTCTTTACCCTCACTCACACACACACACATGTATGTATATATCTCATCCTTGCAGAGCCACAACCGCAATCGCGACAACGGTAGCAATGGTTGTCGCTGCCATCAACAACAACTGTAGTCCATTTGAAACAAACAAAAATAATAATAATAATAAGGGGATCGAGAATCCCATAGTGTAGTCCGAAAATTGCATCCATGGCCACCCCGTGAGACGGGTTTCTTCAGACCCTATAGAAATAGTAAGGTTTTTGAAGAATGGGTCTGATTTCAAGCTTAGATGTTGGCTAGTGGGCCTGATTTGCATGACTTGTTTTGGGCTTATCTAAGTGAGCTTTTAACCCATTATATAACACATTTGTTTCAACCTGGGTAGGACTCTAATGGACTTGTCCATATTTGCTTAAAAAAGGTGAGCTTGTAACCCTTACATGGCCCAAGCTTGTAACCTTTACATGGCCCAATATTATAACTAATCATGGGCCACACTTACTGAAATATGTAGACAACATTAATCATTGTTTGTATTCCATTAACAAGTAGGCCCAAATCAAAACAAATGGCCGTTACTCTTCGTTCAGTTGATTTAATTGTTTTTAGTGATACAATTTCATATTTATCATTTGTGCCAAATTTTTTGAACCATCCTATGCTATCCACAAAAGGTTGGATAGCCTTGACGGGCCTTATGTTTATGCATAAATCTAAATGGGCCGAATTAAAAGTCCAGATCAATTCACTTCAAGAAAGTATATCTCGTTAAGGACTTTTTATTGGTCATTTGTGGGCTGATTTTAGGCCAAGTGTTGGGAAGTAACTTAAATTTTTCGGTGAGATCCAACCGATGGTATGGTCTATTTTGTATATTAACGGTTAAGATATTTCGGTGTGGTGATGATCGATATAAACATTAAAATAAAATGACAAAATTTTGAATATTCATAATCTTCACCGTGATGTATTAAACTGTGATTGTAATTACATTAGGTGGGCTACACATATTGGAACACAATAATTGAAACGTGTAACCCCACGTGTCCCTTGATGATAAAATGCATGAATGCATGCACGCATACGTAAATCCCTCCCTATATCCATCAAATCATTATTGATCATGGGTTCGCTTGTGAGCAAAATTGTGATCATCAACGTTGATAAGAGGATCCATCATCAACAGTGATCATTAACGGTGATGATCAGATTCATCTCGAACCGACAAGATCAATGATAATGATCAAAATTTTCTTTCATCTTAGCACTTGTTTTCTTTAAATCTTATTATAAGGGTAATGTGTGTGCGACAATATAGCTTGATGTGATTAAATCAACGTCCCATTTTCATTAGATAATAAAAAACTTATGCTAGGATAATCCTTATTTATAAAGACTGTGCATGACCTGAGTGAGAGTCAGTCTCCTCCACCAAAATGATGCACACAACCTGTAATGTAAGTTTGCATGTTATACAAATATATTATTATAAAAGTGCCATATTCATCTTGAATTAGATAACCTAATTGATCCAAATCACCCAATCGGGTATCTCATATAAGATGTATTGATCACTTTTATAACTTGAAAAGTTGAATAACACGTTGAAATGCCGATGATTAGTGCTAATACCTTAAATCATAGTTAAGTTGTGATACTTGATGCAATATATAGATGACCAATAAAATATTAATCATCGAACAACTCGGGGGTCAACAATTCGATAACAACAATTATGAAAATTAGTCCGGTACAATGTGAAGACTTATGGACAATGACAACATTTCACGTACCTTGGATGTGGTTCGAGAGGAACCTATAATAGTTGTGGATGAATATCTAGGAGAATAAAGGACCGCAATGAATTGTTACAACGAGCGGCAAAAACAAAATCATTATATCCGTAATGTCTTAATTAGCCTTCGAACTTTGAGTTGAGCTAAGCTGAGTTAGCTGCTACTGAGTTAACTGCTACTAGACATAACCTTATTTTTTAACCAACTGAGCAGTCAAATAGTCCAATCTCCCTTATGGGCCAAGACAATTGAGCTAAACCGAATTTAGCTAGCAATCTAGCTCTATACACAATATAACTTTAATTGCAAGTTAAGAATGCTGCAGGTGACTTACATGTCTTATCTAGGCCCGTCCACTAATTTTATTAGTTAATTATAAAGCATGAGCCTAAAATTCAAACAAATCCAAACCTCAAGTGGACCAACTGACCATATGCCACACTCGTTATCCAACTGATCATGATGCTACGGGGACAGTGGATGGAGAGAAAACTCAAATATCAGCTTGATCTGTTACTTTTGTGGCCTGCCAGAAATTTTTAACATTGGCCTTTAATTCCCACTGGTCCCTGTGGTGTGGTCCACTCGGGGTTTGGATATACTTTAATTTTGGCGCACATGTATGACTTTGGGCACCACATAGCTTACTTAGTATGCTATATTCAGCGTTCAATCCACTCTCCATCTGGGATAACTGGTTCCATGTTCAAGCCGTTTGTCTGTTGGGCCTCGCCGGTGCAAGGACCATGTTTCAAAATCCTCTCAGATAGACAATCCCAGCCATTAATTTAGGAAAGCTTGTATTTTTCTTTTTAGCCATCTAATATCTGGGGAAGGGGAAAAGGAAAGGATGGGATTGTACGTTGCAATCGTGAAATCTTAGTGCCCGTTTGGACGGGTGGATTGGAAGGGATTGAATGGTATTAGGGTGGATGGCATGGATTTCAAGGCAATGATGATGTTGTCACTGGATTGTCTTAAGATCCATGGGATTGCTATATCCAGTGTGTTTGGCATGCCGGCCAATCCCAGGATTAAACCTTCCCATCCCTTCCAATCCCTTGAACCAAACACGTCCTAGGCAAATTTGAACAGATTAAGGTGGATTGGATGGGATTTAAAGGTAATGATGGTATTGTCAGTGGATTGTCTTAAGATCCATGAGATTGTTATATCCTGGGGATCAGATCACCTAGTCTGTTTGGCACGCCTGGCCAATCCCAGGATTCAACTTCCAATCCCTTCCAATACCATCCAGTCTGCCTGGCCGAACGGGCCCTGCTATGGTGTGAGTGCGTGGGTTAGTGGGGGGTTTGAGTGTGTTTATTGTTTTTATTTTTTAGACTAGCTCGTTAGTACACACCCGACTCTCATTACACACTCCACCGTTGGCCACCCCACTAGGGAATCGATACCAAGATCTCGGTGTTGAAACGACGGTGTCTTCACTCAGTGAGTGGGTGTATACAAAGAATTGAGAGGGTGTATAAAAAGAATAAAGACAGAAAAAAAAAAGAGAGAAAATGACCACTGTAGACAAAACCTTTTACCCAGCGGTTTCTATGAAAGAATACAAACTTTAGTTACCAATCTATACTAGCACGTGCGGACAGCGACTTTGAGGACGAAACTGCCCCTCCTTTTTACTGGCGTTGCGGTTGGTCTCCCTCACTTTCCTCTTTCCATTTTCGAAAAGCGAAGACGAAAACTCCTGCACTCTGTTTTTCCTCTCCCTTTCAACTGTTTGTTTTTCCTCTCTCTGTCCACTATTACTTCACTACCATTGCTTTCACCCCCTTTTCTCACCCGTTAGAAAGACCAAAAAACCTTTCTTGTGGGCCCCCTTTTCAACATTTTGTTCCTTTGAAAATGGTCGGTCCAGTGAAAAAAGCACGCAGCACAGGTATATTGGTAACTTAGTTGGGCCCACTTTAAATGTATGTGATATAGGAAACAAATTGGCTATTCCCCCTAACACCAGCCCGTGGTTGGTGGTCGGTGCTCTGTTGGCCCCACCATGATGTATATGGCTGGTGGGCGGTGCTCTGTGGGCCCCACCATGATGTATGTGTTTCATCCATTCCGTTCATCTATTTTTAAAGTTCATTCCAGGGCTTTATCCTAAAAATAAGAGGGATATAAACATTAGATGTACCACAATACAGGAAAACAATAGTGATTGGATATCCATCATTTAAATCCTCTTGAGGCCCACTGTACTGTTTATCTGAAATCCAATCTGTTTATTATGTTATAAAGACCCACATGAAGGGTAAAAACAAAGATCATCCTGGTCCAATACTTTTATGGCCATCAAAAAGATTTTAATGGTTGATGTTCATTAAACACTGTTTCCTGTAATGTGGTTCAATTGAGATCAGGATATACCTCTTTTTTTTTTGTATAATATTGTAAAATGATATTTAAAAATAGATGGACGGCATGGTTGAAACACATACATCATGATGGGGCCCACAGAGCACCGAACAGCAGCCATTGGCTGATTGTAGGGGGAGCAGCCAAACCGTTTCATGTAGTATATCCATGCCGTCCATCCATTTTTCTATCTAATTTAAGGGGTTAAGCCCCAAATTGAAACTTATGAAAATATGAAGTGGATCATACCACGGAAACAGTGAGCATAATGATTTTTTAGTTTGTTCCACTTAATTTCATATTTGCCAGAAGTGTATGGGTGGATGTATAGCATACTTTGTAATTTTGGTGGATGATGAAATGAACTTTATATTTTGTCCCACTGTATTTTCGGTTTGTGTCACTCTATTTCCAGTTTGGCCCGCTCAATTTTCAGTTTGTCCCGCTAAATTTTCAGTTTGGCCCGCTCAATTTCTAGTTTGGCCCGCTCAATTTCCAGTTTGGCCCGCTCAATTTCCAATTAGGCCCGCTAAATTTCCAATTAGGCCCGCTTAATTTTCAGTTTGTCCCGCTAAATTTCCAGTTTGGCCTGCTCAATTTCTAGTTTGGCCCGCTCAATTTCCGGTTTGGCCCGCTAAATTTCCAATTTGGTCCGCTTAATTTTCAGTTTAGCCCGCTCAATTTACATTTTGGCCCGCTCAATTTCTAGTTTGGCCCGTTCAATTTCCAGTTTGGCCCGCTCAATTTCCAATTTGGCCCGCTTAATTTTCAGTTTAGCCCGCTCAATTTACATTTTGGCCCGCTCAATTTTCAATTTGGCCCGCTCAATTTCTAGTTTGTCGCGCTCAATTTCCAGTTTGGCCCGTAGTATATCCACGTCGTCCATCCATTCTTTCATCTAATTTAAGCAGTTTACCCCCAAATTGAAGCACATCAAAAGATCAAGTGGATCATACCACGGGAAACAGTGGGCATAATGATTTCCACCATTGAAACCATAGTGGGCACATCTTACTTGTTTAAGAATTACGTGAATGAATCGCTTCGAACATAGAGTAAGTAGCCTAACGTACTTTTTTATTGTCTATATAAATTGGCTTACGTAATCACTATTTGTGAAGAAAAAAGAGTTTATATTCTTTAGCACACATAAATATCATGATCAAGTATACCTTTCAAATGATGCAAAATCTTTTTCCCTACTTGTAAATGAATCTAACTTAGAAATGTGATGTGGTAGTTAAGTAATCTACAATATAAAAGATGTTTAGGCCAGTATGAGTTAAGTATTTAAAACTTCTAATCAACACCTTGAAATCCTTTAGGATCTATTAGATTGTTTTTCCTATCGTTGCTCGATTTCAACGTAATTTCCATGAGTATGCACACTAATTTAGAAGCGTATGCATCTCAACGATTTTTAAAGTTTCATGAATATACGTGTTCTCAAATGTAAAGATTACATCATCTATTTAATTTATCCTGATTCAAGATAATATGCCATAAGACCCATATTTGTCATTTCAAATTTACGAAGTAGCCTTTTTAAACTCATCAACCATAAGACTATCATTGTCTGTGAATATTAGATCACCAATGTATAAGGATGTCAATAATACATCACGATGGTCATTGTGTTAACATGGATAACATGCTCATTGGGATAACTTGTTTGTTTGTTATCAAACCTATTCATAAGATGAAGTTTACATTGTTTTCAATTATGTTTGATTTTGTCCACTATGTTTATCTTGTAAATTTTAAATTTGATATGTTTTTCAATTCATCTCTACAGGCGACGAATATTCTGCCGTAATCTCCAACCCAACATTTAGGTGTACACTGACATGGTGGTTTGACAAGGTGAACGGTGGAGTGGAGAAGCACGAAAGTCGGCTAAATTTGTTTTAACGCCCTGAAAATCGGGGGTCGAGTATAAACTCAACTCCCGAGTTCCAGAACATCACTTATGCAACAAAATGAATGATGATTGAATGTTGACTGTATTCGTGCATTGAACATGAGTGAGATTAAGCCAAAGCAGCATATCATACTCCAGAGACAGTTAAATTTGTAAGCGGAAGACTGTGATAGATAGATAAAATATATAAACTATGATGAGTCTCCAGAGTGTGATAAGATTACCAGGTTAAATAAATACAAGTGCAGTTTTAAAATATACCAAATGTGAGGAAGTGTAATGCCTCCTATCCATGTACCATAGCCCCGTCAATACGATATCAGGTCTTCATTGACCTGCCAGAGAGATACAGATAGAAACTCCTCCTATCATCACAGAAGTAGTCCGGCTCTGCTTCACAAGCATCGCCATCACCTGAAATTCAACAAATCTGGTGGGTGTTCGGAACACCGTCCCGTAACGTGGGAGTGAGTGATCAACTCAGTGGAACAGTAAAGCATAGGTTAACATGTTATCAATTCAATCAAGCAGTAATGATAAAGCAGTACAAATCAAACAATTCTAACTACTCTTATTAAATGCAAGAATGAAATGACATGATGCTGTATGCCCTTGCCAAACCACCCTCATGCGACATCATCTTACGTTCGCGAATGCTTAACTCCCTCAGTGCGCCACATCTACAAAGCACATGCGGTGCGATGATGCTCATGATTACCAAGTTTTTTTAGTCCATTTCAAACAGCAGTATTGGGAAACTAAGGTACCTCCCTTGTATCATTCCCAAACATGATCCATTCTAGGGTCGTCAATCCTAGTGATTTTCATACGATATTATGGTTTGAGAGGCGTAGTGAAGGCATCGCAAGGGTTCGTCACCCGTCAGCGCGGATACAGATCTCACCGTATGCGGCTCAATTGCTGGCCGTCAGCTCGAGTACAGGTCTCACCGTACTCGGCTCAATCACTAGCCGTCAGCTCGAGTACAGGTCTCACCGTACTCGGCTCAACTCACACTCTAGTTGCTGTGAAAGACTCGTCGCCAATCACAGACCCTTGGAGTGTACTCGATGATACTACGGAGGACTCGTCGCCCGTCAGCACGAGCACAGATCTCACCGTACTCGGCTCTCGCCGAGGTATCGACAGCTCGAATACAGTGTCCCATACCACCGTATTCGGCTCACGAGTTTGGTTGCGCAATGGTCACTACGGGGAGGCACATGGCCCCAGCGTAGGCCGACAGCTCGACCACGGTGTCCCATACCACCATGCCCGGCTCATGCGTCTTAGCGGATCGAGGTACCATGGTTAAAAGGGGTTTCACTAGTAAGTTTGGTACCCTAGGTTCAAGCAGTAGCGTCCAAACAGGGTGAACATGCATAAGGCAGATCGGGTTACTTGACGAGCTCGACTAGCACGATCGCCCGTTGAGCTGCACGACATGAAGTGCATAAACAACTTCGTGTGGCCTAGCCACTGCCGACAGGCAACGCACGACTCGAGTTCGTCGAACACATCTCACGTGGCAAATGAATCTCAACCACGAGTTCAATCCCGTTACCGATTGCCTGGACTATAATTATAGCCCCAAACACAATCAATTACAGAGATATAAAGCAGTAAGGGATCAGGATTCAAATCATACAATCAGTCTGGTATTATCCGTTTAGGGCTGCCAGGGCTGTTGCACGCACTCGTTGCTCCGCTCCCCCATCACCCATGACGGATCATACAACGTAAATATAAATTTAAACATATGCATTACATAGTTAAAATCATAAGCAGTTGAGCATGTTATGAATCACAACACAAGCATGAGTTTGTACATGTTCAATCCTAATCACACAACTATCAAAGGAGATCATACACATAGTTAAAAGAGGTTGAGAATCATATCTCAACACCCTTATACTTTACAATTTGCTAACTACTACTCATTCAGACATTTCAAGAAACACTTAAACAAACATACATCAACATACACGACATATGTCGATCACATAGGCATTAGGCCAAATCCTTTCACTAGGGAGTTGCCCCAATCATAATACGCGTACACCCACGACGGATAGTCATGGCAAGTAGGAATCCAAGTTCCATATCCATTCAGTCATTTCCACAAACACTTGGGCCACACATTTAGCATATATAGTGTATAATGGCCGTGGCGTGATTTAGGGCAAATCCTTTCGTCAAAGGGGGTATCGCCAATATAACAATCATGAATCCATGACAATTAGTCATGGCGAGCATGAATGAGAATTCCATACTCATTCAGCCATTTCCACAAACACTTAGAATACACTATTACAACATACATGGTGTATGTTAGTAAAACATGTATTAGGGTTATCCTTTAGCCAAGCTAGTATTTTATCCACGTATAATATATTACTACAGCAAATAATCATGATACATACATCTCCAAAATTTATACGTATACAGTATTTCTAGAATACACAATTTCAACATACGTAGCATTTACAAGTGAACATGTATTACGGCGATTCCTTTCGCCAAACTAGTATTTTATCCATATATAGTATAATCATACATTAAATAAACATGTCAAACACTTCTCCAAAAAAAATACGTATACGGTATTTCTACGTATATCTAGAGTATGTGAAATTCCATATTCTACATCGCTAATCGAAACAGGAAACGGAAAGCACTTTGTACATGTGCATTTGCATGCAGATCATGAACCTATCATTATCTGACATTGAAAGCGTTGAAAAACGTAACCTATACACCTAAAGTCCTCACCTTTTGTCGTAGAATCGTAACGGAGTTGATAGGTTCGCTAAGCTTCCGTATACGGCAACTAGGCGACCTATAGAACGAAATAGGTTAGCTATTTCACAACCTACAACAGTCTAAACCCCAAAACAGATTAGGGTTAGGGTTTCTTACCTAGAAACGACGCCGGAAACGCCGGGAAAGCGTCAAGAAAGGGATGGTGCAGCCCGCGTGGTGGCAGGGAACGACGGCAGGGAGGTTCTCCCACTTCTCCCTCACTTTCTCTCTCTTTTCCCTCTCTCAAATCCAAATTCGTATGGCTGCCATGAGAGAGGGTTTAAGGTCCTTATATAGTCTCAAAACTCACCGAAATAGACTCCTGTTCAAAGGTTACTGCTAATATAGGTAATTCGTCACTTTTCCAGCTCAAAAGAGATGTTCTGGTGGCCCTCCTTGAGCCAAAGGTCGGACTTAAGCTCACCACACATGGATCTACGTGGGATACATTTTCGACTCGATCGGATTTCCAGATCGCACGTGGCGGACCACTTTCAGTTCAACGGTCAGTGGGCCACGATCCGAAATTCCAAGTACATGTAAATGTTCCTGAAATTTTTCTTAATCCGAGGGTGTAATTTGGTCTGATTCTGACGGTCTGGTTGCTTAATACTGATGCACAAGCGAATGGTGCCAGATCACTATTCCAGATATTTATTTTGGAAAGGGAATAGTGTTTTTCACACTCCCTCGCTCCGGATCGAAATAAATGACCGTGGGACATCGGTCGGAGCTGATTTTTGAGATGATTGTCAAGCCCAGTGGGCGGTCCTAGTTCCTTAGCTTCGAGTTAATCGGACTCCCGATGTGCGATCTAAACCTAATACGAAGTTTCGTTTCATTCCCGAGAGCAGACGGGAAATGAGTTCGGTTCTAAACTTTAGGGTAACCTAGAGTCACATGTTTTACAAGTTTTGGTCTTGCAGATCGTATTTAAGCGCGATCCCAATGGATTTCATGGCTAATCGAGTTTTGCACTTAGTTAACTTTGTAAAATTTCTAAAGGATTTACTCCTAATTATTTTCTGGTTGAGATGGTACTTAGGCCTTTGTAGTTTGTATATAAAGTGATCCAAGTTTTACTACTTAGCTAGTTTAAGTTAGTGTCTAGGGCGAAAGTGCTTTGAAAAATTGAAAGCACAAGGTAACGAAGGGTGGGATTTGTGAAGGAAATGGGTTCAGAAGCGATTTTAGCCTGTGGGATTTAGTTTTGACAAGTTGGTACGGTCTTAGGATCGACCCATTGCCTAAGGACGTCTAATCCCAGGTTGGCAAAAATCCGGGATGTTACATTTGTTTAGGCAATCCCCTTTCTCGTTTCTATTGCATATTACATCCTTTAGATTTATAGAAGCTCTATTTCACCTTTTTCTTGTAAGATACAAAGGTGATCTAGTATTTGAGATCAGGGGGAAGCGATTGCAGTTTACCGAGATGGACTTCGCCCTCATCACCGGTCTTAAGATTGGAGATCTTACAGTACCAAATATTTCTTGCACTACGAGTACATTAAGAGACAAATACTTTAAAGAATACCCAGTATTAAAGAAGTACCTAGGACGTGTTTGAGAGATTAGTTAACACCAATAAGCATGAGGACGTCGTGAAGGTTGCCCTACTTCTAGTTGTGGAGTACTTTCTTAGGGGAAACGAACCGAAAACCAGGTGCAACATGAATTATATTCACCTGGTGGACTCGCTAGATGATTTCTATAGGTATCCCTGGGGTAGTTTGGGATACAATACAATGTCACAAGAATCGAATCTGCCGTTGCCCGCATCAAGTTCCCCTCGTACACTGTGTATGGTTGCATCCTTCCTCTACAAGTAAGAACACATTTTATTTTCTATATGTTTTCCCTCTATAGTCAATTTGGATTTTTAATCGGGTGCAATTTCATTCTAACAGGTATGGGCAGTAGAGATATTATCTGCCCTACAAGAGTGTGTTGTTTCGTATGTTCCCCATCAAATTCCACGCTTCATTCAATATCGAGGCTTGAAGGGTTTGGAGGTACAAGAGAATACATGCTATTTTCGAGAGTAGAGCTGTAAGTTTATATATATTTATTCCATTTACTTTGCTTAAGTTGACGTATAAGCTTTTATATCTAACATTACTCTTTGTTCTTTTGCAGACATTAATAGTAATGAAATTAGAACCAACGCTACGAGAATGGGAAACGGATGTCGTTCGCTCGGTGCGTGACAGTTTTTCAGGTGAGATGTTATGAAAAATGAACTATTTTATCTATCATTGTTAAGTTATCCTAACTCTGACATATCCATGTATACATTTTGCAGGTCACTGAGACCCAGGAAGATTATGAGGAGGATGAGGAGGGTAATGAGATTGATCATGAGGAGGATGACGAGTCAGATGATAACGATGAGAAAGGCGTGAAGGGAGAGGGACCAAGGGTGGGTATTATGAAGAATGTTGTTTTTATGGAGGAATGTCGGATTGAGAGGGAAGAGTTGAAGAAGGAGAGAGATGAATTGAAGAAGGAGAGAGACGAATTGAGAAAGAGAGGGAAGAGATAAGGAGGAAAGAAGCAATGTTTGATGAGAGGGAGACCTTAAAGAGAGAGGAATTTTGTAAGGAGATGAACGAATTGAGAAAGAGAGGGAAGAGATAAGGAGGAAATAAGCAATGTTTAATGAGAGGGAGACCTTAAAGAGAGAGGAATTGAAGAAGAGATGAACGAATTGAGAAAAGAGAGGGAGAGATAAGGAGGAAAGAAGCAATGGTTTATGAGAGGGAGACCTTACTGAAAGAGAAAGAGCAATTGAAGAAGGAGAAGGAAAAGCTTGCGAAACAGATGGAGGAGTTTAATAAGGAGAAGGAAGGTAGTCGTACACAGAAGGGACGTTTTATGATGGAGGAGGAGGGTGAGGAGTCGAAGAAGGGAGGGGAAGTAAATGATATTGACAATAAAGAACTTGGATATGAGGATTTGGATGTGCAATCGTATGGTAATGCCAGAGGTAATGTATTGAATGCATCCACTTCTCATTCCGTTTATGAAAGAAGAACTAAAAGGATACCGAAGCCATCATATTACAAGATGTCTCCGTACTTGTCCTTGTCTGCATTCGACACAACCCATGGGGCGGTTCCCGAACCCAACCAAGCAACCGCTTTTGCTACTTCTTCGATACCATTTTCTCTACATATGGATCCTTTCAGAGCATTATCTGCGCATGAGATGAAAGAGGTAGATGATTGGTATGAAGCAAACAAGGACATGCCAGCATGGAAATGGTTTAGTACGATATGGATGAAGGATGCGTGGGTTGATAGTCAAGTAAGCATTACTAATTTATTCTCTATATGCATTGATTGACATATAATTAATTGTTATATTAATATATGACTAATTCGTATTATCCTATTGATTAGGCTATCGACACATACATTGAGTTCCTAGAGAAAAGGCATAATGACCTTTCAATAGTATATCATCAGGATTGCAAGTTTTGTCGTACCTATTTTACGGTAACTATTTATTTTGTCAATCCTTAATCTTTTTGAAGATTTTATTTCTTACATGTATTGAACTTTGATCATGTTTTAACAGCAAAGCCTTGGGGGGTGTTTTGCCTATTTTGACAGCATACCGGGCCTCGAAATCAGCATCAGAACGGGCCTCGCTAATAGGCCAGCTGACCGTAGCCTACGCGATTGCCAAGCAACGAGATAAACCATACGCTAAAGCGATTTGGTGTTATGAACGGGTAATGCACTTGTCACAGAACATCATCTCTTACTGTTATATGTTCTATCATGTTTTTGACTAATATATTATTTTGTGAATCATTGACAGGTCTATGCGCCCATAAATCATGATAATTCACATTGGTTTTTGTTGGTCATCTATCCCAAAGAAAGAAAAATCGTTGTTGTGGATAGCTTATGCACAAATGTAATGCCGAAGTATAAGCAGCAGATGAAGAACATACTTGATGCACTCCCCATTCTCTTCCATGCCACTGGAGACAGCACTGCGCTTGAAGGAAAGAATTGGTCCGTCATAGTGGATGAATCTGCGCCGAAGCAGCACAATGGTTATGACTGCGGGATATTCGTAATGAAATTCATAGACATTTTGTGTAGCGGTCTCACCTTGGCGGGAATAGACATGCAAAAATTCACCCCCGATTTGAGGAAATCAATAGCATATGATTGCTTTCTCTTCGCCGTAGATGATATTTTGTCCAGGGCATGGGAGGATATTTGAAAGATGTTTATTATACGGAGTATTAATTTCATTGTTGAATATACTTTGTACATTGTTGTCCCGTTCATGTACCATTTCATGTTATATACATTGTATGAGGTTTACAGTGATCTTGGAGTGACACAGTAAATTTCCATGTCTGTGCATTTTAGTCCGAGTTCCTTCTCGAATCACGATGGCCTTGGGAGGGTTGATCCGAGGGATGGGTTGACTGCACAAGGGTCGATTAAACACTATATTGGGTTATCTTGCTGGTTCTCAAATGTTTATGGTGGCCAGCAAGATAACCCAGTTTAGTTTTAATCGGCCCTTTTGCAATCAACTCATCCCTCATATTAACCCGCTCAAGGGTATCGTGATTAGAGAAAGAACTCGTACTGAAATGCACATATTTGAAATTTGCTGCATATTTGTCGTAAGTACGTTTTTGGATGTATAGCATACTATGTAATTTTGGTGGATGATGAAATGAACTTTGTACTTTGTCATCTTTTTATTTCCAGTTGTCCTGCTCAATATCCAATTTCGCTCGATCAATTTCCAGTTTGCAAAACTTAATTTCCAGTTTGGCCCGCTCAATTTCCAGTTTGGCCCGCTCAATTTCCAGTTCGTCCCGCTCAATTTCCAGTTTCATCCACTCAATTTCCAGTTTGCAAAGCTCGATTGTCAGTTTGTCCCGCTCAATTTCCGGTTTAGCCCGCTCAATTTCCAGTTTGGCCCGCCGAATTTTCAGTTTGGCCCGCTCAATTTCTAGTTTGGCCGCTCAATTTTCAGTTTCGTCCCGCTCAATTTCCAGTTTCATCAGCTCGATTTTCAGTTTGTCCCGCTCAATTTCCGGTTTAGCCCGCTCAATTTCCAGTTTGGCCCACTTAATTTTCATGTTGGCCCGCTCAACTTTCATGATGTCCCGCTCAATTTCCAGTTTATCCCGCTCAATTTCCAGTTTGGCCCGCTCAATTTCTAGTTTGGCCCGCTCAATTTTCAGTTCGTCCCGCTCAATTTCCAATTTCGCCCGCTCAATTTCCAATTTCGCCCGCTCAATTTTCAGTTTGTCCCGCTCAATTTTCATGTTGGCCCGCTCAACTTTCATGTTGTCCCGCTCAATTTTCAGTTTATCCCGCTCAATTTCCAGTTTGGCCCGCCGAATTTTCAGTTTGGCCCGCTCAATTTCTAGTTTGGCCCGCTCAATTTGCAGTTCGTCCCGCTCAATTTCCAGTTTCATCATCTCTCGATTTTCAGTTTGTCCCGCTCAATTTCCGGTTAGCCCGCTCAATTTCCAGTTTGGCCCACTTAATTTTCATGTTGGCCCGCTCAACTTTCATGATGTCCCGCTCAATTTCCAGTTTATCCCGCTCAATTTCCAGTTTGGCCCGCTCAATTTCTAGTTTGGCCGCTCAATTTTCAGTTCGTCCCGCTCAATTTCCAATTTCGCCCGCTCAATTTTCAGTTTGTCCCGCTCAATTTTCATGTTGGCCCGCTCAACTTTCATGTTGTCCCGCTCAATTTTCAGTTTATCCCGCTCAATTTCCAGTTAGGCTCGCCGAATTTTCAGTTTGGCCCGCTCAATTTCTAGTTTGGCCCGCTCAATTTGTCATCGTCCCGCTCAATTTTCAGTTTCATCCGCTTGATTTTTAGTTTGTCCCGCTCAATTTCCGGTTTAGCCCGCTCAATTTCCTGTTTGCACCAGTTAGTTTTCTTGTTGGCCCGCTCAACTTTCATGATGTCCAGCTCAATTTCCAGTTAATCCCGCTCAATTTCCAGTTTGTCCAGCTCAATTTTCAGTTTGGCCCGCTCAATTTCTAGTTTGGCCTGCCGATTTTTCATCCGCCCCCCACATGTTTGCTAATGCCTACAAGAATGTTCTTTCCATTGCATTGGCGACCGAGTATTCATTCCCGCAGGCAGAGAAAGTGAAGCAATATGTGAAGGATCCAAGCAAGTTTGTTGTTGCTGCACCAGGTTTTGTTGGAGAAGTTGCTGCTCCATCTGCAGCTTGTGCAGCAGAATAAGAAAAGAAAGAAGAGCCTGCAGAGGAATCAGATGACAATATGTGCTTTATTCTCTTTGACTAAGAGCCTTGTTATATTTTAATGTTGCAATGCGAGTTCTATTTTGATACATTTTAGATCACTTTCGGATTCTGTTAGTTTTTTATGGGTTGGATTGCAATTTGATTATGAGTTATATTTTGCTGAACATGTGCTTCTTTTAAGCGGACAGGTTGTTGAGTGCGCATTTTCTTTGAAAAGTCTGAATAGAAGAATCTTCTTTTATAGTACAAAAAAATAATAATTTCCGTAGGCATTTATGGTTATTTAAACCCGCTATTGTCTCTCTCTCCCAGCTCAGTTTTCAGTCTGGCCAGTTGGGATTCCAGAGTTGGTTAGTGGCTGGGAGCATACTGTTGAATTTGGATAGAAAGTGTTTCAGTCCATATGAACCCATGTACTGATCCATGTACAATGGTACCATGATCTGAGCAGTTTGGAATTAGTAAATTGGGAACGCTATTTGTTGCATTAATTCAGTTTACATAGAGGATTTACTGACATATATATGTGTTAAGAGAAAAATGTAGGTAGAATAAAATGCCAAGTTGTCCCGCTCATTTTCCAGTTTGTCCCGCTCAATTTCCAGTTTGTCCCGCTCAATTTTCAGTCTGGCCCACTCAATTTCTAGATTGGCCGCTCAGTTTACAATTTGTCCCGCTCAATTTTCAGTTTAGCCCGCTCACACTGTAGTTAGTCCGCTCAAATTCCAGTTTGGCCCGCTCAATTTCCAGTTTGTCCTGCTCAATTTCCAGTTTGCAAAGTCAATTCCCAGTTTGGCCCGCTCAATTTCCAGTTTGGCCTGCTCAATTCCAGTTTGTCCCGCTCAACTTTCATGTTGTCCCGTTCAATTTTCATCTAGGCCCGCTCAATTTCCAATTCGTCCCGCTTAATTTTCAGTCTGGCCCACTCAATTTCTAGATTGGCCCGCTCATTTTACAATTTGTCCCGCTCAATTTTCAGTTTAGCCCGCTCACACTGTAGTTAGTCCCGCTCAAATTCCAGTTTGGCCCGCTCAATTTCCAGTTTGTCCTGCTCAATTTTCAGTTTGCAAAGTCAATTCCCAGTTTGGCCCGCTCAATTTCCAGTTTGGCCTGCTCAATTCCAGTTTGTCTCACTTAATTCGTAGGTTGCCTCACTTAATTTGTAGGTGCCCTCACTCAATTCCTAGCTCAATTCGTAGGTTGCAGCCGGGATTTATAATATGCGGGTCCAAAGGGTCATTTCAGCTAATAAGTGGCGCCTGGGACACCTCCATAGTTTAGTAGTTAAAATTAAAGTCTTATTTATGTACGTTTTCCATGCATTTCTCGGTCATTTCCATTCACTTCAAGGTCAATCCCGGCGATTCCATACATTTTTTGCGACCTTACAGACAAAAAATCGAACATATAGGGTTAGTATGGGAGTGCAAGTGTTACTAGGGCCATTACACATCAATTGGAGTCATATATAACCCCATTTTATCACACCTCTCGATCTTGCACGAATTTTCTATGTTTTCCTAGGGCATTTCAAAAGGAGAAATAAGGAAAGAGAAAAGGAGAAATAAGGAGAGTCGAAGAGGAAGCTCGGAGATGTGGGATCCAACCAAGGAACATTGATCTCCTTTTCCTTGGGAGACTCCGTGCCGCTACTGTGACTCCTTTCGGTTTCCCAACTGGGCAGACTCAGGTGAGATCCGATCCTCGACCCAATGTAATGTATTATTAAGCCCTTTTTTTCACATTTGCTAATAGATTACGTGTATTGTACAAATACACTACACGCCCCGTGTCGAAATCCTACTTCGAAACCGTCGACTATGAACCCTAATTTACCGTTTTATCGACCCCTGAGGGCCCAGATAATGATCACAGGTTGTGGTCTACGCTTAAGAACTTGCTAGCCGTTTATTTTAAATGATTTGTAAATGATATGTTTTATGAAATGCATTGTAGTCCATGTGTTCGATGAAATGCCTGATTCATTTATGCTCACTCATACCTACAGTTCATTTTCCCCATGCTATGTGTTTCCCTCATTCGTGGAATGCAATCGTTCAACATTTCAGCTCATTTGCCATCAATTGTTTTTTCCCCATTAGGAAATGTTACAAAAGTACCTCAGAATTTCCCTACAAACCTACGCCTTTCGTTCCTTTAATAGAGAATTTGCGTCCATATTCAGCAAGCTAGTCGCTTGGAGCATTTCCACTTTTTCTATTTCTAACAAATTTACCTCCTATCGATTTTATTCCCCTCTATAAACCACACTAGTGCATCATTAAATTGAGGAAGTCATTCGCTTCAAGAACAACCCCCTTCTAAATCTCACATTTCATCCTAAAAAATGAAACTACGATCAATTGCCTTGCACACTACATAAAGATGAAGGAAGAAGAACCTTCATTGGATGAATTAGAAGACTATAGTGGGCCCCTATAAAGAAGGAGGGCTGGGGATCAAAGGTGTTAGAGACATCTCTTCGGCCTTGAAGTTAAAAAGGGCCCGGAAGAAGGAGGGCTGGGGATCAAACGAATTTCCAGTTTTGGCAAAATTTTATTGGATTTGATCGGAGCTCCACAGATGCAAATGGGCAATTAGCAGTGTGGATGATCAAATATTCAATAGATACATACAGGTAGATGTATGTCTATGATTGTGTTCACTTGCACCAGTTACTAATTAGTATGCAGATTTCATGCTACTTGTATCGTTCCCTCAACAAAAAAGCTCTGTGGAGCTTATTGTGCTGTGTATGTGACATCTACTCGACCCATTGTTTGCACCAGTTAGTGTTAGGACAAGGACAAAAAAAATAGGCTGATCTTCTAAACTTCTCGATTTAAAAGAAATGACAAAATTTAGGGCGAGGTTATAGCTACGGTTGGAAAATTCATCTCTTTCTTCTTCATTTCTTTCTTTAATCATATAACAAGCATATCTTCTAAACCAAAATTAGTTGCTTGACGTATCATATATGATTTGATGGTTGAAAGTTGGGCGGGCTGTGGGCCCCACCATGATGTATGATTTTCATCCATGCCGTCCATATATTTTTCCACATCATTTTATGATATGAGACCAAAAATGAGGTATATCCAAATCTCAATTGAATGAGTGTCAACCATTTAAAACTTTTAGGGGGCCCACTGTGATGTTTGTTTCGAAATCCTCCCCCTCTAAGTTCACTCATAGGGTCACAAAGACCTAGTTGAAGAAGAAAAACAAATTTCTTAATGATCCAAAACCTCTATAAGCGATAAAAGGGAGCAAGATACAGATGTTCAATTCCCCATTTCCTTTTACAGTGTGGTCTATTGATAGTTAGATCTATCTTATTTTCTGTCTCAAGCCTTAATATGAGCTCGTCAGATAGATGGCCCGTTTGGATATAACACAGACCTCATGATGGGACCCACAAAAGGCGGTGGGGATTACAACAGGAAAAACCCAAAAACCTATAGCTACGGGTTATAACCGTAGCTATAGATGTAGCTCGGCGATCAATCGCAGCTCCTGCGATTCCACCGCAAGTCGCTGTCTCAATCGGCGATTAATCGTGGAATACACCCCGATCTATCGCTACGGATTAAACCGTAGCTATAGCCGTATCCATCCGTATTCCCTTTCATTTCAATCAATTTTTACAAGGAGAATTTTATTCTACTTACATTTTTCTCTAACACATATTTATATAAATATGTATATTTAGCCAAAAAAGGCTAAATCAATGACTAAGTGTTGGCAAGTAATAACAATTCTCCTCACTAATCCAAGTCTTCACCCAAGAATGAAGGCCAAGTTAGAAAACTAAACAAAACCCGACCTGCAATTAAGCTAATTCTCATCATTAATCACCAGACTTCCACATAAGACTCAACAATAAATCAATAAATCAGCAAAATATAAACAAAATGGGTTTACGACAAGAAGGGGCAATCTCTGCCTCCATTATCCTTTACCATATAGTGAAGGCCGTAACGGCCAGAAGGGGCAATCTCTGCCTCCCATTTGGCCGCCTAATTTGCAACATAGCCCGACATAATGGGTTTATGACATCCGGCGGCCCCTCACATCCAGTAGGAGTGGTAACTGAAGACACCTTAAATCGGATGCAATGTGGCCCTAGACAAGAACCAAGGCGTTTGGCAGAATTTGGAGACGAGATAGCTGAAGATGAAGAAGAGGAAGAAGGCAGCAAAGAGGATGAGGTTGAAGAAGAAGAAGAGGGTGATGATACAGGTGACGTGCGCAATGCACGTCTAGTTGTAGATGAGCGTTTAGGGGCGATTGAGGCTAGTATATTTGAGCTTAAAAAGAACCAAGCCTATCTGAAGCGTAAGATGAAGCGTATGCATCGAATGACAAAGATGGTCTTGTGTTGTGTACAGAAGGAGGGAGTGCCCATTCCGACTTCCGGACTCGGCATCGCAGTAGGGTCTATGTGATGCATATGGACTCCCTCACTTCTGGTAAGCAATGTTAGTGGTTATACGCTTTGTGTTTACTGTGTAGTAAGAAGTGGATCAATTCCACCTAGTAGTGTAATAGTTAGTAGTGGGATTGTTTACGTTTTTCACTTGGTTAGGTAAGTATGGGAACAATGTACTAGCTGACAATATAAATGAAATTGTTTCCACTTTGATTGTCTAGCAGGCACATTTAGATTGGATAGTGCTTGTGATCCAATGATTGTCTAGCAGGCACATTTAGACGAGAAACTTTTGGGTTGGCAATGAACGTCAAGACCGAAATATGACTAATTTCGATGTCAACCTGTAGGGAAATTGGTGTGAGTAATATGAAACAGATTAAAAAGAAAAAATAAAAGAAAAAGGAAGAGCTAGGCACTTTCTAGCTGATGTAGGTTAAGGGAGGTCAAGTGGCTGATTCACACCAGCCTTTCCATATTATTTTTAATAAACCGTTTAACAAGGTGAATAAGGTGTTACAGCTTGTGTTTTTTCTCAGAAGGTGTATCCTTTGTCTATTTCTTTAGTGTGAATTTTGTAACTAGTAGTTGGTTCCCACTATGTTGGTACGAAAGTAGATTCTGGCAGATTTACCTTGGCCCATTTGATCGTTGGTACGAAGTTTCTATTTTCCACATGTACAAACAGGGAAAGAGGCCATTTTAGAGAATGTAGATACCATTATAGCTCATCTCATTAGATTGGTTTCCTACCCACACATGATGGTAATATTACAAGCTGTTTTATATTGGGAAAAGCTAGCACCCCATGCTATTTTTCTTTGATTTTATATCAATCGTTTCTAATTCATCTTTTTTTCTTCCTCACTAATTTGTATGGTACAATTCACTATTCTTTTGCTGCCAAGACATCTTGTTTCTATACTTGCACTTGGAACAGACCATTATGCATTCACACTTCTCACTGATCTGCCAATTTTTTATGATTTTTTTGATTTTGTCATATTTCTGAATAGTTGTTGAATAGCCTTGGAATTCTTTTTGTTGATGCCTTACAAAATAATACCACTGGTTCACAAAGGGTGATTTGTTACTTAGTTTTCTTCTATCGTACTTCCAGGAGTGACCCATTACTGACAGATTTTTCTCTAGGTTTTCTTCACATTGAGCCCACCTAATGCACATGTCAGACTTCACATGCAAGTGGTAGGCCGGTAGTGTGGCCTTCTATGCGATTCATGTGGGCTTCATTAACAAGCTGCTTTATTAGTAGCTTCTTTTTATTTTCTTTGAAAGTTGTCAAGTACAGGCACTTTCATCTCTCTTCATATTTTCAGTTTTACCACTCTTGGTTCCCTTTCCATTTTTAAAATTTCATCACTTGACTAATGTTATGGAATTTGATTCTTATAATAAATAAGGTATGTATGAATCATCTGCAGGTGTTTTTGAACTTGTTGTACTTCTATGGAATGTGTGGTGTAGCGAATGATTGCTTGCTTCAATGGTACTTTAGCAATGTATGAATGCTGTTTGGAGCATTACATGTATAGATTACATGTATAGACTGTCTAAATTGGGTGCCAGGTTGGCAAGGACGACAGGGTTTGGTGTCCCATCTACAAGCAAGGAGAGTCGAGAGAGAATCATTATCTTATTTACTGTACTTATTGCAAGCTTCAAATCGATGTCCAAAGCGATAAGGTGCTGTCCCAATTCACTGCTCAGATCTTACACTTTCGAGTATTGAATTCTCATGTCCAAGCATGCTAATTTCACACAGGAGGGGATTTCAGAACATGTCCCCTATTTTAAAAGGTTCTGAAATCGTCAGATTTTGTAAACATGAATCTCCCAAAAGTTCCCCATGACATGTGACATGTGCATAGTTGCACGGAGAGGCACATGCTTATGTGTGTCGTGTGTTTCTGCTCATCATGAACATGTGCGTTGTGCATCCCAACAGCTAATCAATAGAGCTTAGGTATGTCTCATCATGAGAGACAACTTAGAAATCAAGCAAGACAACCAAAAGATTATTGCATGAGAGGAAATATATTACAACATATATCATACAAAACACTAAATAAATTACAAAGTATGCTATACATCAGGTATAGGAAACTTGCACGTCCGGCGATTATGCCCAGTTTGTTTGCATCGACCGCACTTTAATGTTTTCGATTCTTCTCCACGCGAGGGAATTCTTAACTTCTTTGGTCTTCCAGATGGCCTCTTCTGTCCTGGGGTTTAATTTTCGCACAATACTCCTTGAAGCCTTCTGTAATCTCCCATTCACTCATGTCACGTACTGGATACACTGATTCGTTATATGTGCTCAAGTAATTTTGCGCTGTGTAGAATGGGGAGCAATACGAGTAATGAGGAAGATTGTAGTTTATACAAGCGGGCAGGACATGCATACAAGGGTAACCCTTCATGTCAAACTCACGACATGTACATGAAAGCGAGTTGAGCTTCACTGTATCATTATAATCTCCCACGACATAGTCTCATCTCGAGAAATCGGATGACAACGAACATCTCGCGCCTTCTGTATAAGATCCTTCAACTGTTGCTCCGCCCATGGAGTCAACGGACCTACAAATGAGGCTGCAGATTCTCTTCTTTTGTAAAACAATTCCTGTATCTTACATCTTACGGCCTCTATCAATTTAGTAACAGGATATTCCCGTGCTTCCTTGAAGAGGGCGTTAACACACTCAGATATGTTCGTGGTGACCAAGTTGAATCTTTTACCTGGAAAGTGCGAAGATGCCCACCTTTCATAGCCGATTTCTGTCAGCCATGCATGTACTGGGGGGTTGGCCATTTCAATATCATGCATTAATTTTTCAAATTCAGCTCTCCTGCAAGTCTTAACTGCCCGCCAGTAGTATATTTCCAACGACTTGTCTTTAAAGGTGTCCACCAGGTTTCTATAAATATGGTACGCACAGTACCCATGAATTGCATGTGGGAATACTTGGGGAACCTCTTTCAGTAAACCTTTATGTCGATCGGAAATAATCACAAGACCCTCCAGATACCCTAACGCATCGTTAAGGTAGGTAAGGAACCAATTCCAACTCATGTTGTTCTCCGATTCTCCGATACCAAACGCAATTGGAAATATATGATTGTCCCCATCTAAGGCCGTGGCGATGAATAGAACACCCTTGTATTTACCCTTTAAGTGTGTCCCGTCAATGGCTAATACCCTCCGCATAGAATTCTGAAAACTTCGAATGCATTGTCCAAGCGCTACAAAACACCTCTCGAACCTCAAAGTCTCTTGGTTAACAAGCACGGCAGTCACCGTCCCCGGATTGACCATCCTTAACTCATGCAAATACATGGGGAGTTGATTGTAAGAGTCTTCGTAAGACCCCATCACCTGATTAATTGCAAGCTCCCTCGCTTTCCATGCCTGCCTTCCTATAACTGATAACAATATTATATTTCTCTTGCATAGCAAGATAATATCACGTGGCCTTAAACCTAGCCGTTGCTCAAGCGGCTAACAACCAAATCACACGCTAACTTACTGCTTGCTTGCCAGTGATCACTCTTCATCCACGACATGCCGCACGTGTGTTCTGACGTATAACTCCGTATCTTGAATATCCCGGTATCATTCACCCGAGTTGCGTGAACCCTCCAGTCGCATTTATCTTCTAAGCACACCACGCTAAATCTGCTAGGACTTGAGTACAGTACCTTATACTAAAATTTATTGCGAATTGCAAATTGGCTTAGAACATACTGGCAACAACTCTTGTCCTTAAATGTTTGATCAACAGCTATATCGATCGGTTCAAGCAACGAATCTGTATATTCCAGCAGTGCCGCATTGGTGAATGCAGCATCATCAAATGGCACGGGAACTTGACGAGTGATGAAGTTTCCGCTTTCAGCAAGGTCTGGAAGCGAAATGTTGCTTAAACGTACAGCTTGGGTGGTGGATGATGATGGCAGATCTGCTATTGTTGCTAAAGGCGGTGCCATGTACTCATAAGTGAGGTTAAGGTCATGTGCCCAACTGACTTGCCTACTCACAAAGTTTGATGTTTGAGGCGGCTCGGGCAGTTGATCGTTGCTCACTACCACTTGTAATGGAGATGCCTTGTATTCAAATTCCGCGCCATGCTCCTCAGGAAAACTGTCTATGTGTGTTGTCCTATTAATGTGTTGCGTTGTCTCGATGACTAAGGGAATGAATTTATCAGGATGCTCCACCTGTGTAGCCAGGAACTCTCGCACGTCATCGTCGTCTACGATTATGGTTGGAGGGATTGATTCATTTGTGCAAGGATACATTACTTTCATCTTATTATCATAATCTATTGGTTGACTCTTAATAATCCTGTAAATTCTAGACAGAAGCTCCTCATACGTAGTCTCGACACGTAGCGAAAAAGTTTTCGTTTCCCCACCAGTGTACGAGTATCGCTTGTTTTCATATTCAATCTTCCCGCCATAACAGCAGATGATTCTCGTAGACATTATCTGAAAACCAATACAATGACATTATATTAGTGAATCATTAAGCAATGGAAAGCTTGCTATAAGACAAAACTCGATTAAATAATAGAGGACCGAGTACTCACGTTCCATAATAGATGAGGATGGTACAGAGCTTAAGGAATTAAAGAGTAAGCAATGCGTTAAATTTTTAAATAAACAAGAAAAGCTTACATGGATTACAGATTCAGAGATACAAATGATTTCATGTGGTGCTTGTTAAATTCAGCGACGCTATCTATCATGGAATATCCATATAGTCTTCTATTTTAACAAGACACAATTCTATGATAGCTTAGTACACTTTAAAAAAATATATACGAACCAAACATTTCTACATGAGGATTTGAGTTTAAAGTATGTTAAACTTACATCAATTTTCAAAGCTAGTCTCAACAAGCAGAGTTAGGGTTGAAATTTCACCTAAATTTTCACTATTGAATATTTCTAATTGTTGGAACATACAAGAGATGTTGTTTCTGATCAACGAGATGTATTTGGCGAATCAAATTACAAAATCCTAGTCTCAATATGCTCCATTTAGAGCTAAAATTTATTTCTCAAACCTTTATAAATTCGCTTCTACTTACTGCTAATTGCCAAAAGTTATGAGAAATATCATCTCTAACTAATGAGATTTCTTAGTGAATTTTCATTTTAACTCCTAGTGCGGGTTTTAAGTTTAGGGGGTGGTTAAATTTGATCTAATGTACAATGTAATGGGTACGGAACTGCTTACAATGCAAAAACTCATTTCACCTACTGTCTACTGAGTGTCTTCACAATGTCATTTCAACTGAGGAAAATTATGGAAAAATTCAAATCCTCAGTTGCTAAAAACTTCATTGGAGGTCAAGCTCAAAGAACATTCTACTTTAATCTAATACACATCATACCAGTTTATTTGTTCTCCCATAATTCCAATGTTCATTGGAGGTCAAGCAATCACAAATGTACTATAACGGGATACAAGGCTAACTTCTCTACACATGGTTAATCCATATAGAATTAGACTAATAAGATTTTAAGCATTACATCATACATTAATACTAAATATCAAGCACTTGATAATTTGAGCGAGCTTCGGATAAAATGGAATAAACCTCAAGTAAAATTAACCGCGGCAAACATGAAAATGATTAAGGCAAACATCTGATTCAACAAGGCGGAGTAGAAATTGAGCAGGGAAACATGAAATCGAGCAAGGGAAGTTCGAATTTGAACAAAGGAAAACATATAATCAAGCGAGGGAAGCATGAAATTCAGCGACGCAACCTATAAATTGAACAAGGCAAACTAGTAAGTCAGCAACGCAACCTAGAAATTGAATGAGATAAACTAGAAATTCAATGAGGGAAAAGCCAAAGTTTAACGAGACAGACGAGGGAAAAATGAAATCGATCGAGGGAAAACATTGAATTGAGCGAGCCTAGCATGAAATTGACTTCGAAAAACATTGAATTGAGCGAGCTTAGCATGAAATTGAGCTCGACAAACATTAAATTAAGCGGCCTAGCATGAAATTGAGCTGGCCAAACATTGAATTGAGTGAGCCTAGCTTGAAACTAAGTTGGGCAAACATTGAATTGAGGATGAGGAGGGCATGACATTGGCTAGGGCAAACATTGAATTGAGCAAGCCTAACATGAAATTGAGTGAGCCCTAAAATGAAATTGAGTGAGCTTCAAATGGAATTGAACGATTTTCACATTAATTTGAACGATCAATGCATAAAATTGACTAAGCCTAACAAATGAACTTGTAAGAGCCTCACATGAAATTCACAGAACTTCGCATAAAATTCGACGAGTAGTCGATCAATTGTCGTCGACTTCCGCTCGTCTCAATTTCTATGAGTTCTTCTTCAAATTCAAGTGTGCAGTGGCTAAGTTTAACCAAGCACCTTTGCTGAATTACAAGCTAAATTTCCACAGGTACTTAGTTAAACGTTTTACAATACTACAAATGAATATATCTATAAACCACACTATGGTTTTTTTTTTTTTTTTTAAATATCTGTACCTCCAGTAACCGTACCCTCGCTCAATGCAAGTTGAGGACGAGTGCTTTCAAGTGAGGGATTAATTTAAACCTTTTCGAAGATTGGAGGTGCAACCACTTTGGAGGATTCACGTCACCCTCGCCAAGATGGAAAATGCCAAGTGTAGAATGATAATATGGAGATGATAAACTTCAAAATTTAGGAAGAAAAATGGTCGTGCGACGGTTTTTCTCGTTGCAATGGAACGCAGGTGTGTCCTGAAAAAAAGCGCATGTTTTTTCTGTCAAAGGGAGAGGAAAAGGGAAAACCGATTGGCTACTCCCCTGCCACCAGCCAATGGCTGATGTTCGGTGGTCTGTGCGACCCACCATGATGTATGTGTTTCATCCATGCCGTCCATCTATTTTTATAAATAATTTTATGATAATACCCAAAAACGAGATATATAACAATCTCAAGTGGACCACATTACAGGAAAGAGTGTTGAATGAACGTCAACCATTAAAAACTTTTTGGGGGCCATAAAAGTATTGGATCAAGTTGATCTTTTTTTTTTCGCTTCATCCGGGTCTTTATGGCCTAATCAACAGATTGGATGTCAGATAAACAGTACGTTGGGCCTTAGGAGGATTTAAATGATGGATATCCAATCACTATTGTTTTCTTGTGGTGTGGTCGACCTAAGATTTAAATCCATTTTATTTCTGGTATGAACCCCTAAAATGATCTTTCAAAATGGATGAACGGATGAACACATACATCATGGTGGGGCCCAAAGACCACCGAAAACCAGCCACGGGACTGTTGTCAGGGGAGGAGCCAATCCGTTCCGCAACGCCAGTAAAAAGGAGGGGCAGTTTCGTCCTCAAAGTCGCTGTCCGCACGTGCTAGTCTAGATTGGTAACTAAAGTTTGTATTCTTTCATAGAAACCGCTGGGTAAAAGGTTTTGTCTACAGTGGTCATTTTCTCAAAAAAAAACGATGGACGTGGATCAGGCATTACACTCCGCCGGAGTATCAAATGACTCGAGCATCAGAGCGCATGCGGATCAACCGTTATGCTCTGCCATAGTATCAAATAACTCTTTAGATTCTTATAAGGTGGGGGGCGCTTGCATCGTTCGCAGGGTCTTCGGTGCGTGGCGGGAAGAGAGAAGGGATTCCGGCGACGGGGAGAGAAGTGCCGAAAGAGACTTCGGGGCAGGTACGTAAAGAGATTTCCGGCGAGCTGCGCAGGTACGGGAGCTTCGAGATTTCCGGCGACGGGAGAGAGAGAAATGCGTCGGAGCACGGACGAATGCTCTGGATTCCGGTGATTTTGGAAGAGAGATGCTGTTGAGCGGGCGAGAGTACCCTTTTTGAAGGAAACCCCTCCACAGTAAAAAGTAAAAGCTGTTGGAGAGGATTCCAATTCCTGCTTCCTCTGGTTTATGAGTTTTGAAGAGGATTTCAAAAAGGAATCTGTTTGAGGATTCCAATTACCTCCAATTCCAAGCTCCCACATGCCCTTCATTCGCCAATTGCTCTCAATTACTTCCAATTCCAAGCTCCCCAACAACTTTCTGCTGCAGCATTTATTCATTCATCCAGTGTTCAAGGTTCCGTCACGGTCTCTGCGTTTCCAGGACTTTGCAAGCAATCCCCTGTATGCGATTTTCGAGTTCCCAAAGCAAACACCACACCTGTGCTTTGTTTTTCCCCCTTTCAAGATCCTCTTGTTCTTACGTGCACTGCTGGATAAACGTGCTTATGGCGTGTGCCTCATGCGTTGCAGCGGTTAACTCCATTTATGGTCGTGGGATGGACAGCGAGGCAAATACAAAGTTAACTGAATTGGCTGACAAAGCTTCTCAAATTTTCTTGGATTTCATGACACGGTAAATCCTAATCCTGTTGTGAATTCTCGTTGTCTGTCCATTGTAATCCTATCTTACATTGTATTGTTACAAACAATTTCGGGAATGTGGTCACTACACGCATATGATTGATATGTATACCTGCACTCATTGTTAGCGACTTATCCATTTCTCTACCATTTCGATTTCAAAAGTGGGACTTGTCACTCAACACCGCATCTGCTTTTGTATGGTGTGGCCTTACTGATGAATGGACTGGTGTGACTTTTCATCTCTGTGCTTCGTGCTCTTCATGGTGGGCCCACCTCATGTATGGTCAGATGTCCCACATGCGACACATTGCCATGGGAGGTGGTTCCACATGATCCTTCCTCAGCCCTCACACGCACACACACATATGGTGCTCTGAGTGACAGCAGTATTGAATTACTGGGAAGGGAAACTGGTAGCGGTGGTTGTTTGGATTATTGGAAAGCACAAAAGCTAATATAAACATTTGTGTCAGCTTCGGTCCAAACGAAATGATCACCTCAATGATATAGGGCTGAAATGGGACCGAGTCAGGGTGAATCTTATCGGTTTCAGTCCCTAGGCGAGCTGCACTCTGAAACCAAAACATAAAATCCATGGGATTTGACCTAAAGATTCACTAACCATGTGAGCACAGGCGTGGAACCTAGAATTTTGGATTACCATTTTGTCTGACCCGATGCCAGTGAATTCACATCGCTGAGGGAGCGGCCCCTACGACTGGACCCTAGTCTCTTAATTTTGGTAAATCTAAACATGGGAATTGTGACACACTGCAGGAAGCTTAAAATGGCAAATAATTAGATGTCTAGTATACATTGCAGAAGGGGGGGGGGGGGGTTAGTAGCTTATCCATGCTGTCGGATTCACGTAAGTCAAGCCAGACGGTACAAATCGTGGGCCTTACTACTGGAACAACTTAACTACCGGTTTGCACGCTGAATTTAGATGGCCGATCGCTAACTTTTCAACTGTCTAATTGATGGCCACCAATTAGGTGAGGAGGATGTATGATCATTTTATATTTGGACTGTGCTCCATCCACAGTGGGAACTATGATTTGGATGGTCTGGATTGAAATACATCTATGCCTTGGGCAACGAGCCTTGTCTGTAGTCTAGCCTTGAATCAGATCATCTATCATTTCCATCCTAGCCAACAATTGATCCTGTATTTGTAGTGCTTTGGTATTGTTCAAATTTCCTCCCAGTTCAAAACTGTCATTATATAATGGCCCTTTTGGATGGTTGGACTCCCTAGTCCTAGGGAAAGTTGAGAATCCTTGGATTGGTGACTCCTGGATTAACCAATCACTCGTTTAGCTTATCTTGGACCGGGAGTCACAAATCCCAAAATTTGTAACTCTGTTGATTGTTGACAGATTTATAAGAAAGTGGAATATTCTTGGGAGGAGACTATTTATAAATGAAAAGAAAAATTGGAACATATGGTGGTCCACGGATTCTACATCCCACAAGCATAAGATACATGGGTTGTTTTTAAAAGCAATCAACTGTACCAGGTTTGAACATCTATTTGTTAGATTGGAAACTTTCGTTGATGAGATTAGTCAGATACAAGTCAATATTTGCTTTTCGATTTTGGGTTATTTTGGACATATTTGTGATGCATAAACCATTTCCATCTGGAGTGTTTTTTTTTTACCCCCCTTCTTAATCTTATGCAATCATGTCATTCGTTTGTTGAATGCCGTGAGTAAGAAAATGCCCTTCTATCACAGGATTACAAAATTCGAGGAGCTCGTGGCATTGGGAAGTAGGTTGCTTGTTGGGTTTCACCAAGAGCTAGGTGAGTTCCATTCGTCTTATGGTTTTTCTCTTGCTATATTTCCTAGTTTTAAGTGTCATCACTCATTGACTATACATATGACATACATATCTGGCAATCTAGAGACTGTCCAAATCTTGGGTGGCTGGCCCTATTGTTGATGGAGCTGTCCCTAAATATCACACTAATTATTTGATCTTAAACATCTGACTTGCCTATTGATGGTTACCAATGATTTTTATCCACCAATTCGAAGGACACCATTTCAGTGGTTAGGATGTTCAATCAGCATAGTTTTGAAATATTCTCAATCCACAGTGGGTCATGTAATTTAATGGTCTAGAATGATTCACATGTATATTACACATACGATGATGAATCTACTCCAATTTAAAAATATATACGATGATGAATCTACTCCAATTAAAAAAAATGGCAGTGGATGGAAACTGATCCTGTCCTCATTGTGAGGTTGGTATGAGCATTATATGTTCATTTCTTGATGTTAGTTTCTCATTTAATTATTGACCGATTGTTAATGTTGAAATTAGAACTTTTTAGCAGATCTATATATTCTTATAGTTCTCAATCTACTCTGAAAGCATCTGTAAAAAAAATAATTCAAGATGTTAATTTATGTGGCTTTTGGAAAAAGGTCATAAATGGGCAGTTATGCCTTTTTAAAATGAACTATAAATTGAAGTCAAAACTTCTTTTGGAAAGTGTGGAGAACCCATTCTTGGCTTGGTATAGTTTAGAAAGTCTATCAAACTGGTTCCAAAGTGATAGTGAGTTCATTTATTGGGATGGAATAAACTGGAGGAGTGGCCATTGGGCTGAAGGTCATTTTGCTCACTACAAATATAGTAACTCCCAAATGACCCTTGAACATTTGATAAGGTTTGCCTGTTGAAGTTGTGCGCTGTAAAACCAATATGAATCTTATCTATTGATGAAATGGATGATATCCAGTGATATTGATGATCTTGACCGTAGATCATGGATAGTTTTCCACTATTAATTAATATGTGGGTGTATCATAAATATACATGACATTGGTTGAAGGAGAGGAATTTCTCTAGTTGTCCTTGGGAACTTGAGAGTGGACACAATGGTTACTAACCAAGGGAGATTTGTGAGCCATGGATCTTAGTACTGTGTTGTACCGTGACCACTTAGAAGATTGTAGGATAAATGTTACTCTGTATATGGTCATCCTATGTGAGGGGATTCATGACGAGTTGGGATGGAGGGTCTCCACAATCGGGCATGACGACGAATTGGTGTGCCTTTGCCTTACCTCACATGGGAGTGTGAGCGTGCCATGGATAGGCTCTTGGTTTGGACATGTTGGGCACTTGCATTGGTGGATCGAGTTAAAAGTCTCTAGATCGGGAGGCTCCTCGTACTTGGATTGTGATCAACTTGAAGATGTAATAATTATGATTAATCCTTAGGCATGAGGACATGTAATAAATTGAGGTCTTGGTTACATGTTCTTTGGCTTACTTTACGAGGTCATCATGTTACTAACGGAAGTAGCTGTAGTTAGGTGCATCCATCAAGGTCCATTAGACTCACATGGGCCAAATGATGGATCCATTGGTTTTTAAGGAACTCATGGCTCAGATCTTGGAGATCAAATGTTCATTAAGTAGTTTTTTTCGCTAGGCCCAATACTCAAAAAGGTTTTATAAATGATTTCAACCGTTAAACTTTTGTTTTAATTGTTAAAATGGTTTTGATCACTCATAATGATGATTTTATGGTTTAGATATGGGGATCCACCACTTGAACTGCATGGGCATTGGGTTATGGTGGATGGCTATGACGGTAGAAGGATTGGGTCAGGGTTCATGGGAGAAGGTAGGTAATGCAAGGGCACCCTCGGGGTGGGCGGCCCGTGTCAAGAGGGTGACTCGTGTGAGGCGGGCCCCACTCGTGTGAGGCGGGTGGCTCGTGTGAGGCGGTACCCATATGATGTGGGGCCCACGAGGGGGGTTCGACCGAGGTCCTAACCCATGCGATGTGGGGCCTGGGCTATGAGATGAAGGAATTAATTCGTCATGCTCTATCAGTTCAAGCTTTTAGAGCAAATGGTTAATTGTCTTGCATCAAAATGGTATTAGAGTGGGAGGTCTCGTGTTCGAGACTCCTCACTGGGGGTGATTAATGCAGGGACATTTTCACATCGGGCTCGAGTGGGGTCCCCTGTGGGATGTAGGGGCACACTTGTGGTGGGTGACCCATGTGAGGCGGTACCCATGTGATGTGGGGCCCACGAGGGGGGTTCGACCGAGGTCCTAACCTATGTGATGTGGGGCCTGGGCTATGAGATAAAGGGATTAATTCGCCATGCTCTATTAGTTCGAACTTTTAGAGAAAGTGGTTAATTGTCCTGCATCAGTAGGATCACAGACTTCCAATGTAGTTGAGCATATAAGAGACTGTACGGTGGTAGAGTGTCAAAACCTTATTTCTCTTTATGTATAGATCCTATTCTAGAGGAGAGGAGCCCTGATAGGAAGAGAGCCTTGTATGTCCCCCTTCCCATTTGGGAGTCACTTGTAGAGACTGGAGAGAGAGAGAGAGAGAGAGAGAGAGAGAGAGAGAGAGAGAGAGAGAGAGATTCTCATCTGCTGTAGCGTCTTCTTTGGCCCTACTCTTAAGGGTTGACGATGACTCTCATCCTCTCATTCTGGTAACTCTAGCCGAAGGATTTGAGTTTTTTTTTTTTCCCCAATATTATCTGCGCTGAATCCTAATTGCATTGCATGGACAATTGAACCAATGTTACCTAAAACACCAAACCCCCAAGTTTTCCATTCTTGATTGATCGATCTTGATCATGGGTCATTTATGATCCGTATCACTATTTTTAGCGACCCAAAATTTTGGCTCTAGCTTATTATTGATTAAGTTAATGAATTCATTAATTGTAATCAACCTATGTGTAGACTTTTAGATAGTGCTTGATTTTAATAAACTATGTAGTAGTCTATAACATCGCCCCTATGGGAGTTTTATGCTTTCATTGCCAATTCCCAGCCTGGATAAAGGAGGGCTGCATTAGGTTGGCAGTCGGCGTCAAATGTATGCCACAATGTCTAACAATTGATTAAGTAAATGCAGATTTATATTTACAATGTAGAGATTTATGCTTTTATCTACCTACCTGGGGTTTGGGCGAATGGCTAGCGTCGTGGGTTTGCTCCCCACAGATGCGAGTACAATTCCCCTCACCATACTTTACCTAATGCACGTGGTTTGCGGGTGATTGCTTGTCCCCGTAGTCATCAAAAAAATAAAAATAAAAATTTATACATTTATCTATTTATTATTTTTTTTTTTTCAAAAGTAACGATTCATTAAAAAAGAAAGGAAACAAACAAAGAGGAGCTGCCGATGTGGCAGAACCAACGTACCGCCTAAAAACAGAGATTGCAATTCTTAAGCGTAGATACATTAGATACCCATTCGATAAGGAGATTTTTAGCCCGTTTTCCGACAGCTTGGACCGAAGAATGAGTGTTGTTGAAGCAGCGATCGTTCCTGTCAGTCCAAACCGACCACCAAATAGCGAGAATCGCCATTCTCCAAATTTGAGTTTTGGATTTCCCCAACTTGAAACCATGCCAATAAGCTAATAAGGTCGAAGTAGAGTCCGGGAGGCAGCCGCTAACATTGAATCTTTGCAAAAAATCGACCATGATGGTAGATATGAAAGAGCATTGAACCAGCAGATGATCCCCCGATTCCTCATCATTCATACAACAGAGACAAACATTAGGGAGTTGCATTCCTCGCTTCTTGAGGTTATCAATCGTTAAGACCCGCTTCCGAGCCACCAACCAGCCAAAACATCTGAATTTAGGAGGAACCTGATATTTCCAAAGAAATGGGTGTGCGGGCGTAATAGTACTAGCGGAGGGAGAGAGGATAGAATAGAGCGAGTTTACCGAGAATTGAGAAGATTTGTTCCCCTTCCAGATTAGATGGTTATACTTGTCCCATTTTGCCGAAGCCGAAGGGAGACAACTTAGGAGAGCGGAATACTCCTCCACCTCCCAGTCATGAAGGTTTCGAAAGCAATTGATTTCCCACACAAGACCGGCTTCTGTTTGAGAGAAGAAATGCTGAATCGGCTTCTGTTTGAGAACAGCAATGCTGTAAATGTTGGGGAAACTGTTTTTGAGGTTTGTATCGCCAATCCAATGATCCTCCCAAAAGCGAATAGCGGCGCCATTCCCTAACTGATACCCGATGTTCTGAATGACTAGACTTTTTACCCGCAAAATTCCTTTCCAAAGATATGAAGCTCTGTATCTCGACGAATCTTTGGTCCACCAACTCCCGGGAGAGGTCCCATATTTGCCTTTAATCAATATGTTCCAAAGGGCATCCGTCTCAACACCCAACCTCCAGGTCCATTTCCCAAGGAGAGCAGTATTCATCAACTTTAGACTTCTAATACTAGCACCACCCTCTTTAAAGTGAGAGCAGACATCTTTCCAATCCAAAAGATGTAATTATGATATGATGCTAAGCATGCAGGGTCTATAATAGTAATGTTTATAACTTCACATATAAATTTCATTATGAGTTCAAGTATAAAGCTATATCGTATACACAAAATGTATGTATTGGAGTGACGCACATGATACTACCCCTACATAACATGTATTCAAGGAGGCAGTGTACCGCGTACCATATAGCCACAATCAAGAGCTGTTTGTCATTTTCTTATCAGTGTGGCTTTTCGTATGCTTGGCTTGCTGAGATTTTCCAGTTGAAGCTCGATATATCTATTAGACACTTGCTACTGTTTTCTTCTTGAATTCGAGTCCTTTTAATGTTTTTCTAACCTGCGAAAATGGTTGTTACTTTCTTTAGCATGTATGCAAGAAAGTGAAAGCTAAAATTTCCCTTTTGAGCTTGTTGTTCTAGGGTTTATTTCCCTTCACAGAATGAATCTTATGAGCTGACAACCATTCAAAGAAAAAGAAAAGAAAAAATCAGCTGACAAGGTTGTCTTTGAAACAGAGTGTTTTCGAAGGCCTCCACTACATGAGGCATCTAAAGTGGCTGGCAGCATTATTGAAGCCAATCACACTGAAAGGTTGAAGGCATATGTTGAAGCTGGATGTAGACATGTTCCTGTTGCTATACAAAATACAATCAAGTGTAAGGATTGCTTTCTAATTCTCTATTTCATGTTATTTGCTTGGTGACATGGATATGGGTTTTGAAAAGACATGGATGTTCGAAGGATTCCTCTAACAGAGTAAGTAACTCATTTCAAAGTATGTCACATGTAGAACACACAAAACTATGTACATGTAATACAATAATGGGAAAAATCAAATTCCCTAAAGGAAACTGTTGAACCTCAAAATGTTTAATCTCGTGCATAGATATGTTTTTTGAACTATCTAGGTGGCACATGGACGCTCCCTACTCATTGACCATCCTATGTGAAGTTCATGGCACTGTTTAAAATGGTTTTAATCTCGTGCATAGAAATGTTTTTTCTTCTGGAAATGTGTTTTGTTTTAAAATGTTCTTTGGATCATTGCTATTTTTTATTTGGAAAGTTCTCTAAGAAGTTTGTTATTTTGATGAAGTTTTCTCTGTTTCATTAATGTGCGGAATGCCTATGAGATGCATGGCCGTTGATGGGTATCTGGATCATTGGGTATTTGAATTATCCCATCTAATTTGATCGGATTTGGATCTATTTTTCGAGCCCGACTAAATATCATATCCATAGATTTGTATCTGATCAGAAATTGGTTCAAGTTAGATACCTGGCTCGGGGTTGTAGTGAGAAATGGGCAAGGATTGGCTAGGGTGTCCCCCAAAAGCAATGCACCACAACAACGCTTGGTTGCTATGAGAGGTTGATGAGGATGCAGACAACCAAATGCTGATGGATCGGGTTGATGTACTTGCTAAGGAGTTTTGGGATGGATTAGAGCGTGGAAAGGGGCCAAATATCTTCCACAATAGGCTGAATCTGTAGACTCATCAATGGACCATGTATTGTGGCACCCGTGGTACACTTTTGGGTCCATAAAAGGGTCTTTTGGTGGTATTTAGCTTAAGTTATGAATTTATCTTATTTCTTGATGAATTTTGAATTTTGTTTTGTTTTGTTTATGTCTCCGTTGGAGCATAAAATTTGACACAAAGAAATGGAAGAAAGAAGAAAGAAGTGAAAGAAATGAAGAAAAGCATTTATCAAAGGACGATAAGTTGCGCGAGATGAAAGAGTTGCGCGGGTCCGCGCAACTCATCATGGTTGCGTGGGTTCCCGCAACTCATGTTCGCAGGATTTGAATGATGTGCGCAACAAGATGTGGAAATTTGTGAAGTGGGTCCCATGGCACAGGATTTGAGGATTTACACGTGTGAGAGGCTATGAATCCCCCTCTCCTCATTTGGGGGATTAGAAGATCAGAATATCTGAGAGAAAGAAGAGGTATTGAAGATAAGGAAGAATGACAGAGGACCGCACAAAATGATTAGTTGCGCGGGTCCACGCAACTCTCTAATGAGTCGCGCGGATGACTCATGTGTCAAATATTCTGTCGAGTTATTGCAGTCTTTTGAAGTATTCGGGCACTTCTTGATATTACTTAGAGAGATGCATAAGAGATGTGAAAATATGCAGATCGAGATCCGCACAATCCTTCTTTCATGAAGACATAAATAATATGAGGCGAGATGCTGCCAAAATTGACATTTGACTTGATTCAATACTTGTATTTCTTAATTATAAGTATTTTATCTTGGAATCAAAGGAATCAAGGATGTAAATGAATTCAGAATAAATGATAATGCAATGATTATTCTCTTCATTATTTCTTTGTTATTATTTAGTAAGATAATCCCCAAATCAAGTACCTTTCGTTTCTTGTCTAAACAGTCTCGCTCAAGTAGAGGAGTATTTTAGCCATTTTCCTTTAAATTAAGATTGTAGGGCTGGGATTATAACATTTATCCCATAGTTTATGCCTGATGTAAAGTTTAGATTAGTGCTAGGGTTTCTCATTTGTTTTTCTTCATATAAGAACTCAAAAAAGAGAATGTCCGACAATTTTTGTGACTTATTTATTTATTTATTTTTTTAAAATACGAGATTTGGGTGTTAACGCTTCTCTAGGGTTTGTACAAGTGCATGTTTTCACAAGTGGGGCGTGTGATCTGAGCCATTAAAATTGGCGAGAGCTTTGATTATTGCATTGTTTTTCCTTTTTTTTTTTTTAAAAAATAAAATAAACTGGAAGAATTTTTATTCTTGGATTGAGTGTGTTTGGGTATGATTTGGTTCTAGGGTTTGATATAACTACGTGCGATTGATGAATCTCATTCATTAACTACACTAAATTTGGTATCAGATCCTGGGTTATTCTCGTGTAATTAATGAGTGAGATTCGTCAACCATAGGTGGTTATATCAAACCTTAGAACCAAATCATACCCAAACACACCTAATTCAAGAATAAAGATTCTTCCATTTGAAAAGTAAGGGAAAAAATGCAATAACTAGCGAATAATCAAAACTCTTGCCAGTTTTGATGGCCCAGATCACACGACCCACCTGTGAAAATATGCACTTGCACAAACATTAGAGAAGGGTTGACGCCCAAGGCTTGTAGAAAAGAAAAATATCCAAAAAGTTGCTGATTTTTTTTTTTTCTTTATCGAGTTTTATATGAAGGAAAACAAAAGAGAGAAGTCTTAAAACTGATCTAAGCTTTACATTAAGCATAAATTATGGGCTAGATGTTATAATTTCAAATTTATAATATTAATTAAAGGAAAATGACTAAAATACCCCCCTTTTTTTTTACTTAAGTGAGACAAATAGACTAAAAAAGAAAAAAACATCCAAAAATAAGACAAAATTTGTAACTTTAGGTAAATACCACCAAAAGGCCCATTTATGGACCTAAAAGTATACTATGGCTACGGATGCCACAATGTGTGGTCTATTGATGGGTCTACGGATTTGACCCACTATGTAATATATTTGAGTCCCTTTCTATGCTCTAATAATCCCAAAACTCCTTAGCAAGTACATCAGCCCGATCCATCATATTTGGTCGTCCACATCCTTATCAGAGGTAGGCATGGGCTCCTGCGCTGTTCTAGACGCACATGGGTAAAGAAGCTAGTTTAGGAGAACTAGATTTGTTTTGTTACATGGAATATACTAGATACGATGAAATGAAGCAAAGTTAACATAGCTTGCATTTAGGAGACCGAGTGGAAAGGGGGCCAAAAGTAGAGAAATTAATGGATATAAATTTTGGTATATAGGAAAGAATGATGGTAGAAATGTGGTGGGGATAGTGGTAGATAAAGATTTAAAGGATACGTTGTAGATATTAGGAGAGTAGATAATATAATTTTATTAATAGAACTTGTGTTAGGAGAGGAGATAATCAAGTTATAAGTGCATATGTGCTGCAGGTAGGGCTAGAGGATAGGATTAAGAGACAAATTTGGGAGGATATGGATGGACTAATGCTAGGAATTGAGTAATTTGAATGGAGAGAAGATATTTGTAGGAGGAGACTTACATGGTTATATGGGAAAAGAAAGTAGAGGATATGAGAGCATATATGGAGGATATGGTTTTGTTATCCTTGATTTTGCTATGGCATGCAATCTAGCTCTAGCAAACACATACTTTAAAAAGAATGATGGACATTTGATAACTATCAAAAGTAGATCATATACAAGCCAAATAGATTTCTTTATTCTTAAGCAAACAAAACGATTAATATGTAATGATTGCAACGTTATATCAGGAGAGAGTTTGACTGTGCAACATATGTCGATGGTTATGGATGTTTTCATTAAGAGATGGAAGAAATGGGGTGAAATTTATAGTGTCCAAAAACCAAGTGTTGGGATTTAAAAGGAGAGAACAATGTTATTTTAAAATAAATTGATGGAAGAAGGAAAGCGGAATATCTTTGAAGAAGTAAATGTTATGTGGAGTGAGATGGTTGTGTGCATTAGGAAAGTGATAAAAGATGTTTTAGGAGTATTCAGAGGAAAAGTCAATCATATAAGTAAACTTGGTGGTAGAATGATGATGCACATAAAGCTATTCATGAGAAACATGCATGCTTCACAGCCTGGCTAGGGACTAGAAATGATGAAAATTTTGAACAATATAGAAATGCCAAAAAGACTGCTAAGAAAGTAGCAAGTGAGGCTAAACTTACAAAAATGAGAAAGATGGCTTTGAACTTATGATGATCTTTACTGTAGATTGGGGTGAGAAAGTGAGAAAGATGGCTTCAAACTTACAAAAATGAGAGAGGAAGGGTATGGAGTAGATCATGTTAGATGCATTAAGAGCGATAACTAAAGGTTACTAGTAAAAGACAATGAGATCAATGATAGGTGAAGCTATTTTCAGAACTTGTTAAGTGATAACCACTCTGAGAGCATAGGGATAATAGGAACCATATACTTAAATAAAATCAGAGACTATAGATACTTTGTAGAATTATGATATCGGAAGTAAAAGAAGCTTTGAGAGAGATGAAAATAGGAAAAACCCTTCAACCAGATGTTATACCAATAGAGGAGTAGAAGTGCGGGAGATACTCGGTTATTGTTGTTGACAAAGTTGTTCAACAACATTGTAAGATCGAAGAAAATGCTAAACAAATGGAGGAAAACTACCATGGTACCTATTTATAAGAATATAGGAGACGTGCAAAGTCGCACTAACTATCATTGGATTAAACTTGTGCCATACTATGAAAGTTTAGGAGAGTGATGGAACAAAGACTAAAGCATGAGATGAATGTATCAGATAATCAGTTTGGTTTCATGCCTAGGAGGTCTATCACTAAAGCTATTTTCCTACTTAGGTAATTGATGGAGAAATATAGGGAGAAGAGGAAGGATCTCCACATGGTCTTTATTGACTTAGACAAAGCATGTGATAGGGTCCTTAAAGAGTTAATCTGGTGGGTGTTGGGAAAGAAAGGAGCCTTAAGAGGATATATTGACATGATTAAGGCTATGTATGAGGGAGCAGTAACAAATGGGAGGACCATTAGTGGAGAGACAAGTGAGTTCTTTATTACCGTAGGTTTCCTCCAGGGGTTAGCAAGCATTGAGACCCTACCTTTTTCTACATTGGTTGCGGATTAGTTAACGAGGCATTTGAAGGAAGAGATCCCACAGTGTATGTTGTTTGCAAATGACATAGTTTTGATTGACAAGATGAGGGAGGGTGTAAACATAAAGCTAGATTTATAGAGGGATGCTTTAGAATCAAAGGATTTAAAATTAGTTGGACTAAAACAGAGTATTCGGAGTGCAATTTTAGTAATAACAGGAGCGAAAACGAGGAATTAGTTCAGATTGTTGACCAAGAATAATGCAGGGGCATTTTCACACTAGGCTCGAGTGGGGTCGCCTGTTGGATGCAGGGGCACACTCGGGTGGGTGACCCATGCGATTTGGGGCCCACGGGGGAGTCTCGTGTTCGAGACTCCTTACTAGGGGTGAGTAATGCGCATTTCACACTGGGCTCGAGTGGGGTAGCCGTGAGATGCGGGGACACACTCGGGGTGGGCGGCCCATGTGATTTTGGGGCCCACGAAGGGGGTTTCGGCCGAGTTCCTAACCCATGAGATGTGGGGCCTGGGCTATGAGATAAAGAGATTAATTCGCCATACTCTAACAGTTCGAGCTTTTAGAGCAAGTGGTTAATTGTCCTGCATCAAACTGGTATCAGAGCGGGAGGTCTCATGTTCGAGACTCCTCACCGGGGGTGATTAATGCAGGGGCATTTTCACACTAGGCTCGAGTGGGGTCGCCTGTTGGATGCAGGGGCACACTCGGGGTGGGTGACCCATGCGATTTGGGGCCCACGGGGGAGGTCTCTTGTTAGAGACTCCTTACTAGGGGTGAGTAATGCGCATTTCACACTGGGCTCGAGTGGGGTAGCCCGTAAGATGCGGGGACACACTCGGGGTGGGCGGCCCATGTGATTTAGGGCCCACGAAGGGGGTTCGGACGAGTTCCTAACCCATGAGATGTGGAGCCTGGGCTATGAGATAAAGAGATTAATTCGCCATACTCTAACAGTTCGAGCTTTTAGAGCAAGTGGTTAATTGTCCCGCATCAAAGAAGTTTCCCCAAATACCACTTACAATACCTTGGTTCAATAATTCATGAGTGGAGAGAGTGAGTGAGAAGTATGTTGCCCATGGAATTCAAGCTGGGTAGAAGAAATGGAGGTGTGCCTTTGGAGTATTATGTGATTGTGTGTACTGCTCAAACTAAAGGGGAAAATTTATAAGATAGCTATTAGACCAGGCATGCTTTATGGGACAAAATGTTGGGCAGTTAAAGAACGCATTCATAGGATGAGTATGGTTGAAATGAGGATGTTGAGATGGATGAGTGGAAGACCGGGATAGAATTAGAAATGAATGCATTTGAGGGAACTTAGGAGTAACACCAATAGGTAACAAGATAAGGGAAAGTAAACTTAGATGGTTTAGTCATGTGCAAGGGGAAGGCCCATAAGGATGTGGATGTAGTAAGAAAAGACTTGATGACCTATGGTTTAATTGAAGGTTTGGCCCTTGATGGAGTGGAATGGCGGAACATGACTCTTGTAGCTGATCCCAATTAATTGGGATAAGGCTTAGATGATGATGATCCTTTATTTAATTATATTTATTATTTAAAAACCATACGGAAGACATGTTTCTAATAGGGATCATAATTTGGAGCCCAGCTTGAACTTGAGTTTGGAATGCATTCTAGATCCCATTCTGCATCCAACCCTCATTGCGGATCCTAATTTTTGCTTGAAATTAGACCCAACAGGATCCGATCAGATTCCTGAGTCGTATCAGATTTTGATCTTGTGCCTCATATATGGTACTTTTATTTGAACTTTGCTGGGTCTAGATATAAGTACACTAGTATCCGACTAAACCCTATGCTTTTCTTTTGAGCTTTTCCTGTCAAGTGTTAAGGGTAAAGGTTTTCATTATGTGAGATGGTGGAGGGGGCATTATTTTTACAGTTTGGATCTACAAAGCATGGGCCCCACCTGTACAGATTACTAGGCTTCAGCAAACCATATATATTTTTTTGAAGTGCAAGACCCCATGATTCGTCTGAGAAGGTCATAAACACTATCCATGTTTGAAACAGTATCACAACCATATCAATAGTGTCCGATTCGTCCAGCACTAGATGATGAAGAAGATCTTGCATCATGTTTGGATGTTGTCCAACTTCTCTTTTTAGAGCTACGGTGTCTTGCTTATTTGGTTTGCTTTTGTATTGATTTATGTCCAGTAGATTCTTTTGAATTTTTTTAATACAATCTTAGTTTAGTTTTTCTTTCTTATTCTTCTTTCGCCAAATGAATCTATATAATAATTGCCTTTCTCCTATTTATGTTTTCATAAACATGCATACAGAAGTACAGGCATGCCAACATGGACTTCAAGACCACATAGCCAAAGGTAATCTAACGGTCTTTCCTGCTAGGACTTGTATAGTACTGATAGACATTTCTGCACTGCTTTAACTTCCATCTGCATCTTTTGATGTCTTGCATGTAACAGTTTGTGCTTTGACTGTTTTCATTCTTTTGTATTTTATATGGATTCCATAAAAAAGAGGTCATGAGCATATCTTTCAAAAAAAAAGAAAAGAAAAAAAAGAGGTCATGAGCATGAATACTGATGCATGCCGAACAAAATGAAACAAGTGAAGCCTGGACAAGTTGGTCCTACCATCCTGCTGTCCATAACTATTTGCTACCGTTTGAACTTGCCTAGTATATCTTTTGCATGCGTTAAACGAACTTTCTTGTATTTCATTCACCTGGTTTTTTTGTTGGCAGCTAGTTATTAGGATTAGTTGTGACCTGAAGTGATGAACGCGAGAAGTGCTAAAGCTTGATCTTGAAAATGGAAGCTTTCACAGAAGTATTCTTCTGGTTTCCCTCCAATGATCATCTACTTGATTTGGAACTGCAAAAAAACCAGTCACGTATGTAACTCACAGGCTTCACTGTGGAGGGGCACATACAAGCACTGAATGGGTTAAAAATAACCATATGCCCCTCAGATCACAGGACATGGCGATGAAAGTGGAGGTAATGAACAATTGCTGGGCAGAGAATTTGTATTGTAATGTTCAGGTTTTCAGTTCGTACTAGTGGGATCCATCGTCCAGTGATCCAAGATGTTGATATGATTTGCCAAACCAGTCACCGTGGATGGCCCATGCTCAAAAATCCTCACATGAGGGGATTCTAGCTATAGAATATTTGGTCTTTCTTCAGTTGAATGAGAACTGTTGCTGTATTTTCTTTCATTACCATCTATTCGTTGCACACCTGTTAAGGGTTAAGGTTTTTCCACCTGGGGGCCACAATCAATACCTTCTTATCAATGGGTTTGGATCATTGAACCGTGGGTCCTACTTGTACAAACAGAAAGCCCACATAGTACTGTACAAACATCCGGCCTGAGCATTGTATAATTCCTCCTGAGAGCGTTGGGAGTAGGGAAACTAGCAGGGAAAGTATCTGGAATAGCAAAACCAGGACTACCATTTATGGTAGAAGTTGGGTGGGTGCCCATCAATACGGCTAAATTTCCTTTTAATTGGGGGAAAATGAATTTCTACCTCTTGGCATCCTTTAATTCTTGTAGAAACTTCTAATCTCTCATATCAGCGGCAAAGCAATGTTATGGTGGGCTTCAGCCATCTAACACATCTTTACTATGTTATACAAAAAAGTCAATTTGGTGGCCGGGGGAAGGCATATGGAAGCAAAGTCGATGGTTTTGTTTCAGAAGGTTGGCAGACATCTAATATATCCGTTTTGTTCTGTAATGGTGGTAGATTTTATAAGGATGTGATGGTCTCTTGGTTAGAATTGTCAAGTATGATACTTGAAATGGATCTCTGCTCAGTAGCGACATGCCAGCAGGTCCCTAGCCCAGGAAGGGCCAGTTTAGTGGCCAAAATAGATGATGCCCACATCAGATGAAATCCATTGTGTTGCTGCTTTTCTCCTGTTTTCTTGAATAAAAGAGTGACAATTTTCAAAGTAGTTCGGCCTGACAAATTTATGTGAAGTTCACAAAAAATTTCTTGCTGACATGGCTGTACAGCCCGACAACTGGCAGCACATGTTTATATGGTTACATATCGTTTCCCTTGTTTGACACTCATCCTAAAGTTTGGAGTTGAGGTCAGGCGGGCATCCGATTGGCAAACTTGTGGCAAGCAAATAATAGGAATTCTTATTTATAGTTTGATTGGCGAAATAGGATTTGCAAGACTGACCACAAATCCTAAGACAAGACTGTGTTGATGATAGAAACTATTTGTCTTATCCTATTGGTACCTTTAAGATCTAATGTGTTGCAGCTTCATGTAACTGATTTTTCTTTATTTCCATCGTTATCCTCAATTTAGTAAAATTTCACTTGTACTTTTCTCCAAGCAAAGAAAAAGGAACCTATTCTAATCCTCAGGATTTCATTGGTTCTCATCCCAACCATCCATTGATATAATATTGACAAGGAGTGAAATTGTGCTTCCTGCTTATTGGTTTGCTTGGAGCTGCCCCTCCATGACCTTGCTGTGCTTACTCACTCTTTGGGGCATGCATGTAATAGGCGGGCTGAGATTTGTTACCGGGTTGGACCGTATTGGCATATAGTGGTGTCAATCTGAGCATCTGCCATCGTCGGTTCCAAAACTCGGGCAAAAGAGGTGGGTTGATATTTGGTGGCCAGTCGATTGTGGAACTTCTGCCAATCTACCATTTAAAGCCAACCCAAATTTATGGGGAAAGGCTAAGAAAATGATGATGATCCTCGAGTTTGCATCTGGCTTGTTGTGTGGGCTGGTTATTGAAGGCCCTTACTTCGGGAAAGACTTGGGATAAGTCTTGATGATGCGTGATGTACAGGCTTTACTCGTCTGAACCAACCATGATGTAATCCAGAAAAGAAGAAAAGAAAAAGAAAGGAAGAAAGAAAAAAGAAAAAAGAAAAAAGAAAAAAGAAAAAGAATGAATATCTCATTGAGTGATCTTTTTCCCGTTGTCTTTGCAGCAAAAGTGGTTCTAGATGAACTTGAATGCCTCACAGAGGATGTGATTGGTATCATGGAGGCTGCCAATGGAAATATTCTAGATATTGTGGGTAACCTTTCTGGCGATGGCTTGGTACATCACACAACTTGTTTTGAAAAGGTTAGAGGGTTCAGCTCTATAATGTTTCTTTTCTCTACCTTTGCTTATTGTTTTCAGCATTGCTTGTTCATTTCTTGATTTTGATCACTTGGGCTGTGTTTTGGATGCACAAGAGATTTGAATTGTCGACTTTCAGTTAAATGACAAAAGTTAACATGTTTCGCTCACTAACTGCAATTATGTTTCTGTAAGTACCACTTGAAAGTAATGTAATTGCATTTTGGATTGAGAGACTTGACTTGCAGCGAGTAGACCACAATTTGGTTGTTCTTGCATTATTAGACTGGTAACTGCAATTCAGTTTGACTGTGCATCCAAACACACCCTTAGGCTGCATTGGATGCTGATTGAATTGAACTGCACTAATTCAATTGAATAAAGTTGTAATGGTTGAAATGCGGCTCGCCCAACTCCCATCATAACGAGGGCTTAGCTCCTAAATAGCAATCTGCTTTGCTTCAAGTCCAACTTGAAGTGTATTTAGTCATTGTCATCATCACCATCATCTAAGCTTTATCCCAACTAATGGGGTTAGCTACGTGAATTGTGTTTTGCCATTCTATTTTTTAAATAGCACATTTTAGGATTCATGAAAAAAGTTGTGGCAAAAGTTTCACGCTGGATGCCAGCCTGACGCAACTCTCCTCCATCCAGGCTTATGACTCACAACGAGAGCACAAAGCTCCCTTTGCCGTTATTTGTTGTGGCATATGAGTGCCGATGATGATCCTCCAGCGTAAGAGGTCTCTCCCTGATCCATCCTAAATAAAGGAGACTTGAAGAGTCAACACACGCACCCTAGAATAGGTCAAGGGTGTGTAAAAGGAGAGGCATCTAATTGGAGGAGAGAAATGTTGTTAGGCTTTTCGAAATGCATCGGAAAGTAGAAGTTTTCAAAAATCAGGTTTTAGATATTACAACTGCATGGATTCCAACTCAGATATTCTCGAAAAAAGAAAAATGCAAATTTAATGGTTAGGATTTACTTGATCAATGCCGCCAATGAATCATGGATTTTGTTGATGCCGTTCCTTCAACTAGAAGGTCTCTCCTCGATCTATCCCAAATGAAGAAGAGGGTAGAGAGCTAACACGTCAACCTCGGAGCAAGGCCAAGGAGATGCTTTGAGCCATCTGTGTAGGTGGACTCCACACGTGTGGAATGTGTGATGGATGGAAGGAGGGAGAGATGGAATCTCTCTCTCTCTCTCTCTCTCTCTCTCTCTCGGCAAGTGACGCCCAGGGGGTGCGGATGTCCAAGGCTTTGTCTGTTTTTCTCCCTTTGAGATATGATCTACATAAGGAGTCAAGGTTTCAGGGAGACATCAATTATGGTACTCCTACAACATTCCATATGCCCTACTATATTTGAAGTTTGTGATCCTGCCGTAATCATGTCCTTATTTGGTCAAATTTCTCCATTGTTATGGCCATCCACCATTGACCCAATGCCCATGCAAATCAAGTGGTGGAATCACATGTATAAACCATTAGATCATCATCAACAGTGATAAAAGCCTTTTTAACGGTTAAAACAAAAGTTTAATGATTGAAAACATTTCTAAAACCTTTTGAGCACTGGGCTCAGCGGAAAAACCACTTGATGAATATTTGATTCCGAGATATCAATCACAAGTTCCTAGGAAACCAGTGGATCCCTTCTTGGCCTATGTGAGCTTCAACTAGACCTTGATGGATGCGCTCAGCTACACTCACTTTTGTTGACCATATGATGACCTTGTAAAGCGAGTCAAAGCAAATGTGATCAAGTCCTTGAACTCCTCACACGTCCTTGGGTGTAAGGATCAATCAAATCTAGTGTATTCTTAAGTCAATCCAGGCATGATGGGCCTTTCAATCTAAATACTTGAATCTGATCCACCAATGTAAGCGCGTGCGCACACACACTCCTATGTGGGGTAAGGCAAAAGCACATCGATTCATTGTCATACTTGATGGTGAAGACCATCCACCCTGATAGTAACCACTGGTCTGTCCGACAACCTGCTAGGTGGTCATGGCACAAGAAGGTACTGAGATCCATGTCCCAAAAGTCCCGTGGCCAGTACCATTTTGTCCAATCTCAAGTTCCCAAGGACAATTAGAGGAATCTCTCTCCTTTAACCCATGTTCCATATGTTTAAGGTATTTTCATCTATGTACTATGACATTATACCCTGTCCACCTAGGACCAATGGTCATTATGATCTACGGACAAGATTGCCAGCATCACATCCATGCCATCAGTGGATCGGATTCACATTGGTTTTTGTAGGGCACTACAATGCTATCAATGGATTGGATTCACGTTGGTTTTCTAGGGCACTAAAATAGATGTACTATTCTTCTTCTTCTTTTTCTTCCTCCTCCTTGTCCTCCTCCCCTCTAATGCAAGCGTCCACAAGTGTCCAAAGGTTCTAATAACAAGATCCTATATCCATGAACACCCACTCCATGTGGGTTATGGTGTGAGGTAGGGCAAAGGCACCAACTTGTCTTGGAGCTCGACCTTCCATCCGAACTCATCATCAATCCCCTCACACATGATGATTACATAAGAATAACAATAGGCTCGTCCTAAAAGTTGCTAGGTGGTCATAGACATATGGGGTACTGAGATCCATGGAACACAACTCTCCCTTGGCTGATGGCCGTTGCACCCAAACTCATGTTCCCAAGGACAACAGAGGAAACCCTCTCCTTTAACCCATGAATACATGTAGGATTAAAGGTAAACCTACATATTAATTAATAACATGTCCACAAAGGACCCATGGTTCTCATGATCAACATTGCCTTTCTAGAGCACATGACACAGACAAACTCCCAGTTGCCCCAAAGCCAACCACACTCAAGTGTAACCTCTACCCAAATGCTAAAGAGGACTCCACATAGCAGCAACAGCACAAAGGATCATTACTGGTAAGATGCAAATATATATGTTCTCACATGGAAGTCCATAGAAACGCTCTTATGGTAATTAACAATGTCTGCAAATCCATTCATGGTATAGGACTCTACAGAATGTCTGCAGTTTCATCATCATGAATTTAAATGGCCACAACTACATTTTGGTAATTTCCTCTATAATTAATTGATTTATTGTGATTCCATCCAACTAAGCATCCAAACAAACTCATAGTCATTCACTGACATTCAAATTCACTTCATTTATCTTATCCTTAACACCGTGGCTTTATAATTTATGTTAATTTAGAAAATGACCAGATGAGATTGCTGCTAATACTGCAAATGATGTTTTTTCAGGGGGAGAGTGAAACAGGCTGCCGTCGGGGCCTACGAATTTCAGAGTATGCAATCACAATGAGAATAATTTACAACATGATGAAGCTTGACTACGAAATGCAGGTATGGTGGGGTCTTTTCTTTAAGGTGTGTTTGGGATCATATTAAATTCCCACAGTCAGAGTGGACACTGCGCTGGTTCCTACAAGGAATGCGCTCAATTGCCATTTGGGCTGTTTGAATTGAGAAAGCCCATTCCGCTCGATGCCAAATGATCTTTTCGCAGTTCCCAATTGCCACGTGCGCCACAAGCCACCTAAGGCCTATTTGAGTGCTTTCCAAACATGCCGTTGTATCCCGCGTCTGAAGCTTTCTACCATTCCCATAGATGGGAACATGATATTTTTTTGGATCTAACTAAATCTAACATGCAATGCAGGAAAAAATTGTTACATCTCTAGATTATAGCTCATCATCTGAACACCTGGAAAGCTACTGCCTGATGTGGGATTTGCGGCCGTTCATAGATGATGACATCATGCATCAAGCTTGGCGATATATTCCATGAGTGTGACTGGCCATAAGAAGCAATTCAATTTTTGTAGGAAAAGGTGATGCCCGCTGTAGTTGCGTTAAGGCGCAAAGCTGGATTAAATCGTGATAAATTCAAATTGCGATCAGAAACTAATTTGACCAGGATTGCAATTTGACAATCGACATTTTGTGTCCACTGCATCATGAAACTTGTTCTCTGACCACCGTATTCGGTGTGGGAACCTATGGTCCTGTCCTAGTGTATGTTGTGTTTGACTGTGTTTGGTTCCAGATTCATGCTCTTTTATTTTTTTATGCCACTTTCACAACATGGGCAGGAATATGATTCCATCTTATCCTATTTGCATCCACATGCTGCCTAAAAGATACATGTTCTTCAAATGCAAATTATTGAAGTGAATGTGGTCACGGAGTGTGATTCCGACCGCTCATTAGTTGATTTGAGCACATGGTTTTTACATGTCGATGGCGTGTGGTCATGCAATTTTAACAGAAAAGGTTGTTGTGGTGTGTCTGCTATGAGCGGTCTGGATCATCGTACTCGAGGCCATTATACACTGAAGGTGGGCTGGGCATTGTACATTGCTTGTCTGATGGATCCAATGCACGATTGTGATTGTGCTGTTCAAGGGCTGTGCATCATGCAATTTGATTGTTGCAATTTTTGGCCCATAGCCAATGGAGGGTGGGGCCTGGCCCATTAGACGAATTCTTGCTCTATATGCTGCATATGTACGGATGCGAATGCAAGCATGCTATCATCCTATCGCTCTCCTCTGAATGCTCCGGTGAGTCGAGTGTATGATATACGTCCGGAAATCAGGCAGGTTGAACTTGGATGACTAAACAAAGGGCGGTTGGAGAAAAAAAGGTCCAATAGTTAAAACTCAACATACGTGTGTGGATGATTTGATGAGCGTGCTACCCTGATTTTTGATATATGACATGTTAGTAGTGCACCCTACTTGATGAACGGCGTAGATCACTGAATCACGACCGAAGGATGACAAAATACTTCTGGCAGTGTGGTGGGGCAATACTCGCACACTAACTTGTGTACAGGGCAAACATGCACGTCAATCCAAGTGCCCAAAATTTGGACAGCTTATAATTAATTTATCAAACGTCACGTTTGTATACTTAAATAGATCCAGGTTATGTGAATAGAATTTCTCGACCGGTAACCTGTGTGGGTCCGCATATCTGTAATCCAAGCCGTTCATCTGGTGTGGCCCAATGATTTGTGGACAACCACCGTCGTCTCCCAAGCCCTAACATCTAGATCTCTTACCTGGCCATTTGTTTCAACGACCCATTACAATGGCACACGGTGACTCCCGCGTAAATCGTAATGAGCGGACCATCTTATTTTTGTCTCCCTGGTGGGACAATATAATAAAGGCTCGATACCCGCACATGTGTGGCATGGAGGCATGTGAATCGCTGTATCCGTTCCAACGTGGACCACGTAATCCATCCTTGGTGATTTTATTTCTGACAGCCCAGGTTCCTCAGGGAAGCGAATGTTCGTCATCCGCCCCACATGGTGACGGCCACGGATCTTGCACACGCGAGCCAAAAGTTTGGCACGTGTGGCGTGATTCTCCTTCAATCTACCCGCGCGCGAATCGCCAGAGCACTCCTTCTTTCTTAAACGTCCGCGGTCATATACCCGCTCGTCTCCGGTACTGAGCGAGAGAGGAGCGAAGCAGAGGCCGAAAGAGAGGGGGAGAGAGATTTTAGGGTTAGGGTTTCCGTCCCTTGTTATTCCATCTATCGTTGTGTAGAAATGGAGGGCTGGGATCCGAACACGAAGTCGACTCTGACTCGGATCCCGTTGCTCTCCACCAGAGCTGGCCCACGAGATGGGCCGGCGTGGACACAGCGTCTCAAAGAGGAGTACAAATCCCTCATCGCGTACACCTCCATGAACAAATCCAACGATAACGATTGGTTTCGGATATCGGCCGCCAACCCCGAGGGCACGCGGTGGACTGGCAGGTGCTGGTACGTCCACAACCTCCTTAAATACGAATTCGACCTCCAATTCGACATCCCTGTCACGTACCCCGCAACCGCCCCCGAGATCGAGCTGCCCCAGCTTGATGGAAAGACCCACAAGGTCAATTGGTCATTTTTCACCTATCGCTTCCTCTCACCTTATTCTGATATGTTTATTTGATTTATTGTGTTTTTTTTTTTTTTCTTCTAAGTTTTCGATTTTTGTTTTTGGAGGTTTGCAGATGTATAGAGGAGGGAAGATTTGCTTGACGGTGCATTTCAAGCCATTGTGGGCGAAGAATTGGTATGCTATTCTTGGTCTTTGGGTTTAAGGTTTTTAGGGTTTTGTGCTTTTTTAAAGGAATCTTAGGGCCTGTTTGGATGCCTGTAACTTTTTTAAGTTGTAAGTAAGTTACATGTAACTTAGTTACAGGTGTATCTAAGTTACAGGTAATCCAGTTTGGATGTAAGTTGTAACTTAGTTACAGGTAACTTTGTTTTTGTGTTTGGATAACCTGTAACTTTGTTACAGGTAATAAGTTAGATATTCACGCCAGATAGAGTTGTTCCAGCTGAAATACTAAGGCGATCCCCAAATTGCCACTAGAAAGACATCACCTAAAGATTCCAGAACTTATATTTCAAAAAAAAAAAAAAAAAAAGATTCCAGAATTTGTAGTTTTCCATTTATCATAACGAAATTCAGAAGCAATCTCAAAAAGATCAATGTTTTTCAACCATGATTTGGTGTGGTTTCAAGAGAGTCAAATGCTCATTGGGCCCCCACTGTGAATGGGCCATATCCAAAACCAACAGGGGATAGTGCTGTGGTACCCATCCCATCAGTAGTCTGAAAACAAGATATTCTATACAAAATAGAGTGACCGTCAACACTCAACTGACTCTACGGTGTGTGTGTGTGTGTGGTGTGTGTGTGTGTAACTCAATAGTTTGATGAACGAGAGTTGCCCGATCACCACAACTTGAGCCCATGTCCCATTGACACATGGTCCACCAGATCAACAGGTCCCAATCACCATACAAGTTTACACTGCAAAGACCAAATAGCATTTCTCTTGAATCCTTGGCTTTTTGCTCATCAAAGAGGAATAAAAAACAAATCCTGAATCGTGATTACTTGCATTTAAGACGGTATTGAAACAAGAACAGCAGCAATGCGTAATTACCAGAAACATCTGTCTTTCGCTTTCTCTTCTTTCCAGCCGACACCGTCCTCTTCTCTGTTAATTCATCAGCACCGGTTTCCACACCCGGTAATACCTTCTCCTCCTTTTTCTGCCCAGTTAGCCTTCAATGGCCCTTCAGTGAAGCACTCCGTCAGAAGGTAGGTATGCTTCTTTAATGCAGGTGCGATTCTTTCCAAGGTTTTGCATTTCAAAAATTCCAACCGTTACCTGTAATTAAGTTACAGGTAACTTGAAAAACGACTTTTTCTCCTGTAAGATTTTCAGCCCTTTCTCCTGTAACTTAGTTACAGGTTGAGGGAAAGTCACCTGTGACTTTTCTCCCCCAAACACCAACTGTAACTAAGTCACCTGTAACTTACTTACATTTTAGAGAAGTTACAGCCATCCAAACGACCCCTTAGTGTTTGTGCTTTTTTCTTTGGATTTGAATCGGGTTTTGTGCTATACATGTTCTGGGGGTTGTAGAAAATGTAAATTTCGGTTTGCATGCAGTTGATCCAATCAAAGCGGATCTTATTAGCCCAATCCATTTCGTTTTGAGTGGAAGGAAAGGGATTGGAGAAAGTACTGCTTTTTAATGTCTCTCGATTATTTTGGTTCAAATCTTTATCGAGATTGTATCCAGGCAAAAGGAAAAAAAGAAAAAAAAAGACACCGGGGTTCAACTCCTTTCCAAACAGACCCTCTGTTCATTTATCCAGGTTTGTCTTTTAGAGTTTGAGAATCTGGAGTCTGTTAATTTCATTGATTAAAATTTTCCTGATAATTAAGTATTTCAAACATGTGTGTGTGTGTGTGTGTGTGGTCCTGCGGCCCTTACTATGTTTTGCAAATGGACCGTCAAATGTTTCAACTGTCTGTTTGGCTGCATCTGATGATTATTAGATGCGTCTATAGATAAAGTTAGAAGAAATAGTGTGCCAATCTCTTCATGGAAAATAAGCTACTTATCGAACTGGTGGTTTGGCTCAAGCTACATGATGCATAGTTAGTGAAATGTCATATGGTTAAAAAAGATGGGTAGATAGTACACAGCTATATTTCCTGAATTTAAAGTAATCCCTATTCATTCTGTTGTAGCTGAGTGAATTGCTGGTTCAATGTATCACATCTTGATGCAACTATGGGCAAAAAAAAGTGAGCACAACCATTCATCAGGCCTTTGGAGAGATTCAAATTAATTCTGATTGATTCTACTGTAGGTCTCTAGCTAATGCCTCACATCTGTCGATCGTGTAGGCTGTGGGGTCCTCTTTTACCCCATTTTTTGGATTAGATCTTAATGCAAATCCCGAAAGGGGAAGCAAATAAATCAATAAGAAAAGAGATTGCGGGAAATACCCAACGATCATTTAGCCGAATGCTAGAGATCACGAATGCATGACTGTGAGCAAGCTCAACAATCCTCTAATCTTGACCTAGAGATTTGAAATAAAAATATGAAAGGAGGAAATTTCTTAATATAGAGATTTGAAATAAAAGGAAAGTAGTGATGTGCTAAAAAGGGAAAGCGGTCATTTTCTTGTACACGTGTGGAGCGTGCATGCGTGAGATGCATGCCTTTTCTTCAAATCTTGATCAATCGGCTTGTGTGCCCATTCGGTTACATCAATTTCACCCGGCTTCGAAAACAACTCGCCCTTGAGTTTAAATTGATAGTCATAATCTCTTGCGAAGATTCTCATTTGTAGCACATCTTCTTCGGCTTTGCTGGCAGTTGATGGTGGAGACCTACACGTCTAACGGGTAGCTGATGCTTAATACGGTATTGAAACACGAACCATCTTTTTGAAGGCTTCTTGTTGGTCCTCCACATTAGAGACGTTGATTGTGGCCTCTTCGTCATAGTCCGCTTTCGATTTACATACCTTCACTAATGTTGAGATAGTACTATTGTGTTGACCTCTACGGAGTTTGCTAATATGACTGTAGCACTATCCATCTCTCTGACTATCGGATCGTCCATATCTATTAAACTTTCAGTCTCTTCAATTGGATCATCCATCAAATGATCTTTCGGTTTTACTTGAATTTCCTCTGACCTGACCATTGATCCATCAACCAATCCAAAGGAGGATTCCTTTTGGGTTGCCACACTATCTATAATCACATCATTCCTTGCTAACGAGGTCCTTCACTCTTGCCATTTGTCTGGGAAGAAATGTATCTTCTTCAAACTAGACATCGAAAAGGCTTATGACCATACTGATCGGAGTTTCCTACTCTACATGCTTAATCGGATGGGTTTCGGCGATAAGTGGAAATGTTGGATGCAGGCCTGTGTCGAATCGGCTCATTTCTCTGTTCTTCTCAACGGCACCCCTAAAGGCTTCTTTTCTAGTTCGAGAGGGCTGCGCCAAGGAGATCCTTTATCCCCTCTCCTATTTCTCATGACTGGAGAAGCTCTATCCCAGATGCTCTCTAAAGGTGTGAAGTGCCGGTCTTTTCAAAGGAATTTCGATTCCTGGTGTTTCGTCGACTATCTCCCACATCCAATTTGCAGATGACACTCTTATAATGGTGGAAGCTGATTCCGTTTCAGTGCGAAATTTGCAGACTTCTCTTAGATGTTTTGAGGCCGTCTCAGGTTTAAGAATCAACATGTCAAAATCCAGAGTGTTTGGCGTCAATTGCACGGATGCTGAATTAACCTCTTTCGCTACCTCTCTCGGCTGCTCCCTCGCATCCTTCCCGACGTTTTTTGTGGGCCTTCCTTTATTGCTTGGCCCTCCTCCGACGTCCATGTGGGACAGAGTGATTCAGAAGTTTAACAAGATGCTTGCCACTTGGAAGAGCCGATACCTTTCCATAGGGGGACGACTCACCCTAATCAAAGCTGCGCTCTCCAACACGCCTATTTACTTTATGTCCTTGCTCAACTGTCCCCCTCAAGTCCTCAACAGAATTGAGGATTTGAGAAGAGATTTCCTATGGAGTGGAAAAGAAAATCAGAAAAAAATCCATCTTATAGATTGGAAGGATGTCTGTACCCACTATCAAGAGGGCGGTGCTAGCATTAGTAGCCTAAAGTTGATGAATCGCGCTCTTCTCGGCAAATGGTCCTGGAGGTTGGGAACAGAATCGGATGCCCTTTGGAATTCGGTCATCAAAGGCAAATATGGGACTTCTCCTGGAGGTTGGTGGACCAAAGACTCATCGAGGTACAGAGCTTCATCCCTTTGGAAAGGAATATTAAGAGTTAAAAATGTAGTTATTCAGAATGTCGGCTTTCAGCTCGGTAACGGCGCAACCATAAGTTTTTGGGAAGATCATTGGATCGGGGATACGGCTCTCAAAAACAGATTTCACAACATTTATCGTAAACAGATTTCACAACATTTATCGTATTGCTGTCCACAAAGATCAACCGATTTGCCGATTCTTCTCCCTTACTGAGGCCGGTCCAGTGTGGGATGTTACTTGCAGTAGAAACTTGAATGATCGGGAGCTGGAGGATTACGCTGCACTTCTCCACTGCCTCTCCATGGCGTCGCCAACTGCGGAGGAGCCCGATAAATTAATCTAGAAGGGGGATAAATCTAATCTTTTTTCGGTGAAATCGCTTTACACCATTCTCTCTTCCTCCACTTCCCTTGCTCCTTCGGCGCACCCTTTTATCTGGAAATACCAAGCGCCTCCTAAGTTTATCTGTTTTGGTTGGTTGGCGGACCGGAATCGGATTCTTACCACCGACAATTTGCAAAAGAGAGGCATGCAACTTCCTAACATATGCCATTGTTGTATGAATGATGAGGAGTCGGTGGATCATTTATTGGTCCACTGTCCTTTCATCTCCTGCATCTTCCTGGATTTTTTCCAAAGATTTGAGGTTTCGGGTTGCCTCCCTGGCACTGCTTCCTCCTTATTAACTTACTGGCATGGCTTTTATTTGGAGAAGCCTAAAACGCGTATCTGGAGATTGGCGATTCTCGCAATCTGGTGGTCCGTTTAGTTGGAAAGGAACGACCGATGTTTCAATAACAAGCACTCTTCTGCTCAAGCTGTAGGCTCTCGGGCCAAAAATCTTATCATCGAATGGACATCTTCTGTCCCTTCTCTTAAGGGTTGTAATCTCTTGTTCTTAGGCGTGTAATGTTGGTTCTGCCATCTCGGCAGATCCTTTTCTTTAATGAATCGTTGCTTTTGAAAAAAAAAAATTGGATTGAAGCCCATAAAGTTTTTCTTGTTCAATTAAGGGCTCAAAGTAAGCTCTCACAAACTCCTTGAGTTCCTTGAAGTCATCTGCAATATCTTCCTTGAATGCTTTAATCTCATTCTTGGCCTCCTGCAAGTTCTCCTTCGACATCTTTTGTATATTCTCAGGCTTCAATGATATTTTTGTGCAATGAGATGCTTTTGAGTAGCCAAAATGTAGTTGTCGTTGCTCATAACATCTGGAGGGGTGAGACTCGAGACGATAGGGGTGATGATCGTGATGGTCAGAAGGAGTTGGATAAGAATAATGAGAAAGATATGGATGGGTAGGAAAGTCTAGATGGGGATAACTGTATGAAGCATACGGACATCTTCCTATCCATGATATCTCCAAACAAGAACATGGGCTGGCTATAGGCTTGGATTCTAGATCTAAGGTTGTGGTTGTTTTTTTTTTTTTTTGGCAAGGAAAAGAGAAAGGGCGAGGAATTGATGGGTGTGGGATAGGGTATAGGTTGTTTACTAGTGGAATTTGGGACAGATAAGGTGACAATTTAGGTGAGATGGATGTGGAGACAAAAATTGAGGAAAAGAAGAAGATGGAGAAAAGTGAAAGAGAAGAGAAGAGAAATCCCAAGAGAAGAACTTTGATATCAATTTAATGCAAACCTCGAAAGTGGTAGCAAATAAATCAATAAGAAAAGAAAGAGATTGCGGGAAAGACCCAATAATCCTCTAGCCGAATGCTAGAGATCACGAATGCAAGACCGAGCAAGCTCAACAGTCCTCTAGTCTTGAACTAGAGATTACTTTCCCTCCCTTCAACAGCTACCGTAAAGAAAGAAAAAAAAGAAGAAGAAGAGAGAATTTCATAAAGAGAATGTCGTCCAACTTGTCTGATTCCACAGGTCTTATATATAATCAAACCTTACAATCTGTAATAAAAGCTGTGGAATCTAAAGATAGAATTCCTAGCTAGACAATATATGAGAAAATAGGAAATCACCTAAATAACAAAGCATTGCAATTGAGAAAGCACCTAAATAAGAAGCTACTTAAATAAGAAAAATCTAAAATTACTCATTGCCTAATATAAATATATGAAAGAAAGAGGAAATTTCGTAATCTAGAGATTTGAAAGAAAAGGAAAGTAGTGATGGGCTAAAAAGGGAAAGCAATCCTTGCACACATGCGGAGCATGCACGCATGAGATGCGGACCTTTTGTTCAAATCTTGATCAATTGGCTTGTGTGGCCATTTGGTTACATCAATTTGGTCCTACATCACTTTGTTAATTAGTCTCTAAAATTCTCGAGGTATAGGTGCATCGTTACTTCCAATCCAATGCTCTCACAAGGATGGGTGGTGAGCATGGAGCTTGAGTGGCTTGCTCACACAATATATCCAACTGAAACAAGATTTGCTAATTACCTTAAACTAAGTTCAAGGCTATCAAATACAATCTTCCAACTTTCCACATATCTGTGCTTTCCTTGTCTAGTTATATGTGGAAGTTGGTCTCTCGCTTCATATGTTATTTCAAGGATTAAGAAGCATCGTTCGTCTTTGGTTTTTCTATTTCTTGTTTGATTTGAGTTCAATTTGGGCTTTTTTTTCCCCCACAATTTTATTTTTCGATTCATACTTTGTATATTTTCAGCGATTTTCCTTAATTATTTTAATTTTTCGCTTGCGAATGCATGGATTCAAGTCATAGGGTAGGAAGAAAGATCTACAAGCTTGACATGGAGACGGTGTGCGACCACGTTGACGTGAAGTTTCTCAACTATATGCTGGATAGGATGGGATGTTGTGCAGTTTGGAGATGGATCTAGGAATTTGTTAGTTCAGCTAGATATTCTTTGTGGGTGGATGGATCCGGGGGCTGCAGAAACTCGTAGGAGGATGCTGGAGAAAGCGGGAGTAATGGGCTTGATTTGCAGTTTTAAGGTGGAAAGTGTGAGATTTCAGTTTTCCTATCACTAGTTTGCTGATGACACCTTCTTATTCTGTGATGCTAAAGAGTTGCAATGTACAAGCCAAGGAAGTCTTTTTGTTTGGGGTGGTTTCTGGTCTGAACATCAACATCCATAAGAGTAAGATTGTGGTAATTAGGTTGGAACCTGTGGAGGTGGATTGATTTTCCAGGACATTTGACTGTAAGCTGGCTTGTCTACCTTCTTACTTGGGCCTTCTGCTATGAATTGTCAAGCCAACGAAACACTTGTGGGACAATTATTGAGAGAATCAAATTAAAGCTCTCCAGTTGGAAGTGGAGATACTAGTCATTGGGTGGCAGAATTACACTTATTAAGGCAGCCATGCCCAATATGCCAGCGTTGTACATGCCATTATTCCAGTCTATGCCACTGTTCTGCATGTCATTTGTCCAGTGTCCAGCTTCAATCTTAGCAGGTTGGAAAAGCTTCGTAGAAATTCTCTGGAAAGGGACAAGCTGAGCATAGAGTTCACCTCGTGAATTGGAGTATGCGGGCCCTCAGTGAAGGAGGGGCAAGTATTGGGCATTTGAAATCTATGAATGCAGGCCACCAATGCATTGGGAAAGTGGTTATGGTCCTTCTGGATCTTTGGAATGAAAGATGACAGTTTATAGAAGCAGATTATTTCCTGTAAATAAGGGTTAGAGAGGGGAGGGTGGTTCACTGAAGCCTCTGTAGTACCCAAAAGGCCATCTTCAGAGTTGTGGATATGTTCAAGAAAGAAACTTCATATACGGTTGGTAATGGAACCCACATCTGGTTTTGGGAGGATGTTTGGTGTGCTGATAGGCTCACAATGGTGGTGGCTGAAAAGGAGATGGTAATCTCTCAGTGCTTCGATTTATTATGCGGTCATGTGGCTTAGGCTCCACCTTGTCACAGGAATCCTGATGAGTTTAGAGTTGGAGAAATGGTGGGTTTGCTGACGTTATTGCAGCTGTTCCCCCGCCACGCTTGAAAGGGATAGATGAGTTCGGAGATTGGAAATCTCAGGCAGATTCTTGTTCCTCTCTGCGGGAATCTTCTGTGCCAATGGAGATCATTGGGTCTTTCCTAGTACAGACAATTGGAAAGTTAAATGGTGATCAAATGCATGCATTTTTTATGTCTTCGGGATGCTGAATCGGAGGATAATCTCTTTACACTTTCCCCTTTGCTAGGGCTGTCAGAGGGCTTCTTCAACTATTTCACCGTTGCTGGGTGGTGCCATAGTCGATTAGGTCTTTTTTCGGGCCCCAAAGGGAGAATTCTTGCAAGCTCGTGGTCAATTTGGGTAGAGCGTAATAATTGATGTTTTAGAAACTGATCCCGAAACCCTGATGAGGTGTTTAGGAAGGCAAAGGTGGAAGTAGTTTCTTGGGCAGTTTGCTGGTGTATTTTTTCAGAATGTCAGTTAGTTTCCAGCTGTTTCCTTTTAAGTCTGTAGAGCTTTGATTTCTCGTCTCTGCTCTTCTGCTTCTAATACTATTTTCAGTTCCTGTTTCATTTTCTTTCTGCCAGAATCAAATACAATTTTTGTGTGCAACCAACTGAATTTTATCGGAACTAAAACAAACCAATACAAAAGCTAAGACAGACCCCAGCACTAACAATATTGCCTAAACAACAGCAGCTCTGCCTAGCGACTAAACGAATAGTTTAATCAAGAAGCAGAGGACTGAAGAAAAAGCAGCCGGCTATATATAAATAAATTTCAAAAAAAAAAAAAAGGGAAAGAAAGAAAGAGAGAGAAAACAACGATAGGATGGCACCCCAGTGTCACATAGCCGCCAGGATCAGACTCCAATCCTTGCTGATCTCTGCTACCAATTCCCCACTGCAAACCTCGTGATTCGTTGCCAGAATCAAATACATGGTATGGCATCACATGTTTCACACAATAGTAATGCAGGTACGGATGTTTGTGGGGCAGAATGATGTTGGCAAGTTTTGATTTTTGTTATCCTTTAGGATTATCATTATTCTTATGGTTTGCTTTGGTTTATGCAGCCCCAGATTCGGAATTGCCCATGCTCTTTGCTTGGGTCTTGCTCCATGGCTAGCTGCAGAGGTGCCTATTCTTGTGGATTCAGGCATGGTGAAACACAGAGATGATGCAACATCATCAGTCGAATCTTAGTACAGTTTTTTTTTTTTTTATATTTAAAATAATTGTAAGACCATTTACTAATGTCTTGTAATTTTAGGACTTCGGGTGGACAAATAAATTTGAGAGGCAGTGAACAGTTATTTTTCTTTCAACTGTACCATACACAGTCTGAAATGCATGTTATCTTGAAAGTCTGTGGAACCTTGAAGTTATGTTACTGAGGTTTGGCATGGATATGATACATTAAAAAAAATCTCTCTCAAAAAAGAAAAAAGGAAAAAAAAAAGAGATACGGATACATAAAAAATTGTCGTCATTGGTGTAGTTGTGATGTCTGGCAGGCAGGCCCGGCAATACAGAGTCCAACTTCATTGCTTCAGGTCACCATGTTTTAGTATATATTTCTTTTCGAAGCTATATTTACAACTGTTGTTTTGATTCCTGTTGTTTGACATTGACTTTTATCCAAAGAGACGAGGGGTGCAATCATCAGCTCAAATGAATGCTGCGCGTGGCACGTCAAAGCCACGTCAAAGCAATAGGTAGTAAAATTCCAGAGGCATGCTGCTGACTCTACATGTTTCCATGTGCCAAGCCAGCATGTGTTAAACATCTGAGCTACAGGCTATATGTACGCCCCACCCTGTTGATGTGACCTGGCCCAAAAATAAGGCCATACACTCATCAGCTCCCAGCATCTGTGCAATAATTTGATGGCTATAATAGTTTTGTTTCTTTTAACCCTCCATTTGTTTTTCTTTAAAACCATGGTCCGCATGAAGAGTAGACGGCCAGCGGCACTTACACTCTGGCCCAATCTATCTACATACAACTTGGATGACCAACACACACCAGCTTGCATCTCCTGAGGGGAATGCCTGGGAGTACAAAGGCAACTTGAACCACGTGCAGTAATTGATTAGTTTGCATATTTTGGGTTGCTTCATCATCAACATCCTCTAAGCTTTGTTCCAACTACTTGGTGTTGGCTACACAAATCCAGATCTGCCATTCCACTCTACCAACGTATAAATACTTAAACAATGCTTTTCAAATCATTCCATCACATACCAGCAGGTGCAATATTCGAAAATCCAGTTGTTTTTCTTTGCCTTTATTTCTTTCGCTTTTTTTTTTCCTCTCCCTGTCATCTATCCAATTGGATGCAAATCAAGTGTCATCTAAGCCTAATCCCAATTAATTAGGGCTGGCTACATGAATCCTGTTCCACTATTCCACTGTCAAGTGCCATACCTTCAGTTAGACATAAAGATTTGCACAAGAGGGGTTTCCAGCAACATCCATGAGCCATCAGTATAATTTTATCAAAACTGCTGCTTGAGCCATCAGTAGTATATCAATACAGAACTCTGTACACTTTTCCCTTTCCGAGCTTTTGGGGGACAATTTCTCGCGTATTATGTACGTTAGACTTGATGATGAAGACATTCAGTTATTTAAACCCTTCAATTATTGTTATACAAGGTATCGTCTGGTCAAAAGCACATCTTTCTCCTCTTGATCATCCTTGTTTCTATCTGAGAAACCATTCTTCATTTCCAATTCGCAGCATGCAACTCCTTTTCCGCATTCCGCATGTTCGGATTGTTGGATCGAATTCCCATTTCTAGATTGATCTACTTCTAGAACAGCAGATGGCTGATTCTCTTCAGATGTCATACGTGAGCATCTCTCGGAGGTTAGGTTTCGTTACAATTTCAACAGTTTAAAAAGCCTAGCTTGACGCATTTCATAAGTTATAGGGCTTTTGGTGTACTGGTTAAGTTCTTAACAATTGATATTAAGGGCCAACACTGCGTTGTGTGTTTGAGTCATGAAAAAGGTTACCTGTGAAATTAATAAGAGCCGAGCTTATGCATTCCATTAGACCTGTTGGTCTTGATCCATGGAAATTGGGCCTTATGGCCCTTATCTGGGCTGGTCTCCACCAAGTGGCTTACATGTAGGATAATCAGTACTGTTCAAATCACTTTCTCTCTCTCTTTTTTTTCTTCTCTCTCTCTCTCTTTTTTTTTTCTTAACTCACTACCACACACTCACGCTGTAGCGGGATTTCACTACCTATGGGTACTGGAACCCTTTACCAGGTGTGAGTCTACCACCGGAGCAAGAGCAAGGACCCTTTCTTTACCCTCCATCGAGGTTAGTAAGCTCTAATGGACCGAATGTAATTAACGGTGTTCTAGCCAGCGGCTAAACCACCCAATATCTGCGGGTCCAACCTGCCGCTGTGCGTACGTGTGACATCCACTCCGTCCATCTGATGGGCCTCTCGATGGTAAGCCCCAGGCCAACAATCAGCAAGATCCACAACTCAGGCGGGCTGCATCATTGGAAACAATAAGAATAGGGACACAAACCAAAGAAACTTCCCAATTCTGTGTGGGGCATATCATATAGTTTATGTACCATCCAATCCGTTCATCAGGTGCGTCTCACTTGGTTGAATAGACATAGAAAGAGGAACTAGTTCTGATAAAAACTGAGGTGGGCCACACCGTTTCGTTAGATGTTATAGTAGTGATTTTACATTTTCACCTAACATATTCAATTGGGATGATTAATAGGATATACCGTTAACATCATGGATCTCACCTGATGGACGGATTAGATGTCAAAAAAAGTGTGGGCCCCACAGAGTTGGGTTCTGTAGCCGTTGGCTCCAACACATATTGTAGAGAATTCCTTTCCTGCTTAGAATCTAGGATTTTTCTTTTTTAAGGAATCCCATCCACAATTCAGAAAATAAGATCGACGCTCCTGATGACTGGACCATCGCCGCCCATTTGTACATAGCTGTGCATCAGGACACTATCCCTCTCTGATGCATTGGAACCTCACAACTCCTCCCGTCTACACACCGAACGGAATCGTCTTCAATACCTGTTTCACGCAGTGTGGAAAAACATCCTGTGGGCCCACCATGTTGTGCATTTGAAATCCACTCCGTCCATCAGGTTCTCTTCTTGATGCTAGTTCCTGGGGCCAAAAATCAGTCATATCCACACACTCATGTGGACGGCGCCACAGGGAACAATGGGATACGATGCCGACCATTGATTTGTGTGTGGATCCACCATTGGTTGTATATTTCATCAAAACCGTTCATCAGGTGTGACTCACTTTATCTGGCTGGCGATACGGATGGACGGAGTGGATATAACACAAACATCGCAGCGAGTCCCAGAGAGCTTCGGGTTAAAGGGTCGCAGCTTGGGTGGATATTCGGATCCATCAAGGTTGGTGAATCCCTCACTGTGAGGCCTACCGTGATGTATTCTCCTTAAATCCACGCCGTCCATAAGTTTTTAAAACTCATGATAGGGCATGATAGAAAAAATGAAGCAGATCAAAATCCCAGGTGGACCACACCAGAGGAAATAGTGGTGATTGACGCGTCATGTGGGTTACAGAAGTTTTTGATCAAGCTGATATTTGTGGCCCTTCATCCAATTCTTTGTGACCTTATCAACAGCTAGAATGGCAAAAAAACGTTCCGGTGGCCCCAACAAGTTTTTAATCCCGGGTATTCAATCAGTATTGTTTGTGTGGTGTGGTCCACCTGAAATTTGAATATGATTCCTTTTTGGGATCATGCCCTAAAATGAGTTATCAAAACGGATGACGGCCTGGATGTAAGGCACATAAATGACGGTGGGCCCACAGTCTTGGTGGATCCGGGAATCCACCCAAGCCGCGTCAGGGGTGAAGGGTTAGAGGGGCGGATTAGGCGAGGCACGATCGCAGCTTAGCAGTGGGCGAGGCCCTCACCATGGGCCCACATCTATATATGTGTTGTATGTCCACGCCATCCAACCTGTCGATAAGGTCACAAAGACCTAGATGAAGGGATCACACAAATATCAGTTTGATCTCAAACTTTTGTGGCCCATAACGAGTTTTTAATGATAATCACCGATATTTCCTGTGGTGTGATCTCCCTGAGATCTTTATCTTCTTAATTTTTAGGTTTCTGACTTAAAATCATCTTTAAAAACGGATGGACGGTGTAGATGTAAATAACATACATCAAAGTGGCTCCAAAGTCAGGGATCGACAGATCCACCGAAGCCACGCCTGTTACACGCAAGTCTGCGTCGGACTCGGATTCGGCTGTGATTCCTCCATCACTCAAGTTGGTATTGGAAAAAGTTCCGTAGGGCTCACTATGATGTATATCTTTTATCGACACCGTCCATCCATTTTTTCAGCTCATTTTAGGGCATGAAAAAAAAATCGAGGAAGATACAAATCCCATTGGACCACACAAATAGGAAACAATGGTGATGGCACGTCCACTCTTTCCTTTGGTATGGTCCACCTTAGATTTGAAGCTGTCTCGGTTTTGGAATCAAATCCTAAAATGAGTTGGAAAAATGTATGAACGGCGTGGATAAAAACATGTACACCATGGTGGGGCCCGCATATCACCCATTGTATGGGCTACTAGTTGCTACTGAGTGAGTTGCATGTTGCACCCACAACAGGGGCTACCTCTGTGCGGCCGTTGTGACATATTTGTTTTATCCACGCCATACATTCGTTTTTCCAGATAATTTTAGTGCATTACGTAAAAAATTATGCACATCCAATGCTAAAGTGGACCACACCACAGAAAACAATGGAGTTTGAACGCCACTGATGAAAGCTTCTTGGGGGCCACTGAAAGTTTTGGATGAAGCTTATATTTGATTTTATCCTTCATCCAGGTCTGTTCTGACCTTATGAACAGGTTGGATGGCAAATAAAACATCACCGTAGCCCTATGAAAATTTCAACGGTGGGCGTTCAATCCACACTATTTTCTGTGGTGTGGTCCACCTGAACTTTGGATATGCGCAATTATATAGCTTACGGCTAAAATTATATGGAAAAACTAATGGATGGCATGGATAAAACAAATACATTGCAGTGGACCCCACAGAGCTTGGCCCACATTGTGCCACGGACATCCGTGTGGCTCTGTGCACGAAGCAATCCGCTTCCGTTCACTACCGAAGACGAGTTCCTACTTAAGACCCCCTCTCTCTCATCTTGTAGAAAAAAGCCCGAGTCCCTCAAAGTTTCCCTCTCTCTCCCCTTCTTCCTCTTCTTCTTCTTCTTCTACTCTCTCTCTCTCTCCTTCCGCAGGAAAAAGATGCAGATATTCGTGAAAACCCTAACGGGGAAAACCATAACTCTCGAAGTCGAGAGCAGCGACACCATCGACAACGTCAAGGCTAAAATCCAGGTTCCTCTCTCTCTCTCTCTCTCTCTCTCTCTCTCTCTCTGCTCTTCTTCCTCTTCTCCTTCTTCTTCTTCTCTCATTGATATTCTGCAGGACAAGGAAGGAATTCCACCAGATCAGCAGAGGTTGATTTTTGCTGGGAAGCAGCTGGAAGATGGCCGAACCCTCGCAGATTACAACATCCAGAAGGAGTCTACTCTTCACCTTGTCTTGAGGCTTAGGGGTGGAACGATGATCAAGGTTAAGACTCTCACTGGGAAGGAGATCGAAATTGACATCGAGCCTACTGACACCATCGATCGGATTAAGGAGCGCGTTGAGGAAAAGGAAGGGATCCCTCCTGTGCAGCAAAGGCATGCCTCTTCTCTCCCTTGTTGTCGTTTCATGATTCATAGCATCGAGTCCTCTCTGATGGATTTTGCTTTCCCTTTCTTGTTTTTCTTTTCCATCCTTATTGGTTGGGCTTGCACAATCATAGTGACAATTCTCGTTCTTGGCATGGGAATTTCTCATCTGGTTTTCGGATTCTGATGTTTTTCTCATGGTAATTATTTTATCGGGAAAATATCACCGAGAATAAAATATTAGAAAAGAGGATTAATTTAAACTTAGTAAGTTGTAAAATTTAAGATATGGGTAAAAATGGATTAGTTTAAACTTCTATCTATTTCTTCTGTTGAGTCCATGGTAATTTCTTGCTAAAATCAGGAAAAATTAAAATCTGCCTAGATTTTGAGAATCGTGTGGTACTATCTTTTGATGAATTTTCTGTGCAAATACAGAGGGATTTTCAATATCTCAGAGATATTGCTCACAGTGTGAGCAATGTTCTGAAAATCGAATTGGATCATAAAGTTGTAAGAGGGTCTGAATCATAAATCTTAAAATCATAAGATATATGCAATTTTCCATAAAATCATAGAAAAATGTAAATAAATATGCAAGAATTATAAAAAATTGAAAATGATTAAATCTACACTTTTTATTGATTGTAGGGTGAATTAACTCTTTGCCCCTGTGTTCGTATGCATAAATTTTTTTTTATACCATCCCATGTGCGTAGATAAAGTTTGCTATTGCTAGTCTTCTTGATCGCATTGGTTTCAACTTCCCTCTTTTTTTTTTTTTTCCAAATGTTCTAGTATCAAATTGATGTACTCTGCCATGCATGAGGCCTAAACCTTGCTTTTCTCCTTTCTATTAATAATCTGTCGGTCTTCACATAGGAGCTCATGTTATCTGTGATCGCCTGTATACCGTTTTCTTCTCCAACTTAAATTACAACTAAATCTAACATTAACAAAAATTGTCGGCATTCTTAACAATTACCTGATTTGTCAATGCTTGTTAAAAATACTGTGCTACAGTGCTAGATTGACTACTTACTGGAAAATTAGTAATTTAACGGTTCTTTCCATCAATCCAACCATCAAACACAATGGTGCGTCCCTCCTACCCATTCTTCTCTAACTGTTTCTATATTTTCAAGCATCTGCTAAAATTTTTGCACTTCTCCATCTTCAAAAAAGTAATTCTTATCTCATGGTAAGACATTAACTTTAGTGCTTGACCAAAAAACCCCACATTCGATTAGCATGTTGGTGCAAGAAAGGTCTTCTTTCTAAATTGAAAGGGAGAGCATTTGCATGAAAGAATTTTGCAATGTCCAAGCATAATTTTTCTGTACTTCCATCCAGACAACATTTAATGTTGCTTGCTTCCCATCTTCACAATATTTCATCGTATGCTCATCTGTGTGGCCCTTTTCCTTTGATTGGCGCTTCTTTCTATTCTCCTCATCCTCTTCTACTAGGGACTCGTCATGAACCACTACCCACTTTATATAGAGAGCTTCATTCTTTCCCTTTTTGCATCAACTATTCATCTCGAAATAGTTAGAAATTTGACTTGGATTTTGTGTGTTCTGCATGCATGTTGCAACATTTATTCTTGTTCGAGTGAGGTTGTTCTTCATATGGAAGACACCATCATGGTATTGCTGCAATAGATACATTGCAAATGTTGCTTATAATTTGGGTTCACAGTTGTATGATATTCCCATGTTTCATCCTCATCATTGCTTTTACCAGCGCGGTGGTTTAGTTCTACACATTCACTGTCATCACAGACGAAAGCCATCCATCACTCACCAATCATCATTCACCAAATTAATTAACAATCCAGAAAAAAAGTTCACCAATCACCAACAAATTCAATAAACTCATTCACGATAAAGAAATCACATGCACTATGTAATCCATCCCATCCACATCCACCATAAAGAAATCATATCCACCATTTAATCCATCCATCCACCAATCATCCATCCACCATAAGACCACCCATCTATCATAGAAAATTAGAAATACACACATTTCATCACATAGCAACAAAGCAAAGAAGAAGAAGAAGAAATGAAATCAATACACATATCAAAGCAATGAAATAAAATAAATTAACTTGGGAGGAAAGGATGTTTTATAGAAACACTCCAGATAAAAAAAGGAACTTGATTTGGATTAGTGGTTGGAAAGTAATTCCAATTTTTGTCTTCATTTTTTTTTTTTTTTTGGTTTGTGTTCTAAGTTTAAAATGCATAAAATAGGCTTAAAATGGGAGGGCTTACACACAAAAACACATGGGAGGGGTTTTCTTTTCAAAAAATTTTACAAAAAGAAGGAAAAAAAAAAGAAAAGAAAAAAAAGAAGGAAAAGAAAAGAAGAATTGAATAAAAAAGAAAAAACCGGCAGAAGCACTTGCTGTATAAGGGTTTTATTACCATCCAATAGGATCGAAAAATTATGATTTTGATCACATAAGTCAATCCCAAATGCTATTCATTAAGTGATTTGAATTGTTTTTTATATGATGCAAGTCCTGAATTGTATGATTTTAATTTTTAACAACATTGGGCATGTGGTACATGGGATTCTTCCGTATCTAATTTTGACATGCTTCTTTTGTACTATTATTTTCTTTTTGACGTTTTTGTACTCGCAATCATGATTTATATGCTATGGGCTAGTTGAGATTTCTGTGAAAAGCGCCACTTCACTTCCTCTTGTTGAGATACAATAATAGATGATCCTTGTTCTTTATATTTTTGTTGCAATTGATTGGCTTTTTTATGAGGCTATATATATATATCCTCATAAAAAAAGATAAATACTTTTTTTAGTGTCTATGAGAACTTATTCATCTATACATACTGTAGCCTAGACGTATAAATACTGGTTTTGCTTTCTTTTGTAAGTCATTGTTGGAACATATTCATCCATACTAACGTTTGAGAGCTGCACTTTTCCTTCGGATAATTTTGATTAGAACTTGTTTATCCAGTATGATGTTTACTGTCATATCTTTACTTGTGTAAAGCATTCTTCCATCGGTTTCTGTTAGAGCTGCTTGATTGTCATCTCCTTTTATGTCTTTAAGGAAAAGAACTAAAATGTTTGGATGAGAAAAAAAGAGTTGCAAGAAAATGAAAAATCTCTCTAGTGTATGGAGTAAAATGCTATAAATTAACAAGGCTGTAGGTTTTTCCTCTAGGAGTTAAAAATCAGCAAAATGCACTAAAAAAAAACCACTTAATGCTTTCCTCGTGATTGCTATAGGAACATGCATACAAAGATTGGGTGTTTTTGGCTTCTTCTTCTTCTTCTTCTTTTTAATGAATAGGAACAAAGCAATTTATTTTTCTTTTTATTTTATAAGAGGAGGAATACAAAGTTGCCGAAAATAAAATAAAAAAAAACAGCAGATGCTGCAAAAAAATCACGTCCAGACCATGGTATGCGATGTGCAGAAATATCACAGAATGTCAGAAGGAAACCAGGGACCACTCACAACTGCTGCAACCCCAACTAACCGAAGTCTCATCCAAAAATCTAGTCGCGACACACCCTCGGCAAAATTGTCAATGTGATTGCCCACCAAACGCCTCCAACTCAAAGACTTCAATGACATCTTCCAAAGAATTTTACCCCCTAGGCCCCCGTCTCCTACCTTCCACTTAGTGCAGAGCCCTGAAACCGATGATGGCATCACCCACTAGATTTTTATTTTTTTGAAGGTTAACTGGTATTTCATTAATAAGCTACCGAGGCAAATGCCAAGGTAGAGAGAATACAATCCTAAATTTACATCCCAAAAAGGAACTTGAGCTTACAAGCATCCACTGTTTGCAGACCAGAAGCTCACTGCCACTTCCCTCTTGAAAACAACACCTATTCCTCTCCCCCCATATATTGCTCTCTCCTCCTTTCTTATCCTTTCTCCATGCCATGCCCATAGCAGTTCTTTAACGGTCTTTGTCATCACCCAACTGATATTAAAAATCCTTAGGGATTCCTCCCATACCTTAACAGTGAATAAGAAGATGATTGATCATTCCTTCATCTTTCATGCACATAGCACAGTTATTCGATATAATCCTAGATCTCTTTTGGAGGTTATCTATGGTGAGGATTTTCTCTCTTCCTGCCAGCCATAAGAAAACCACCGTCTTGGGAGGAGCCTAATACTGCCAAAATAAATATGCATGCTCCAAGCCTGTCTCTGATAGTGATTGTCGAATCCTGGAGTAGGAAGACTGCACCAAAAAAATGTCCTTGGTGGGTGGATATTCCATACAATTGAGTTTTTTTTTTTTTTTTTTTGGTAACACACGTACACACACCCTCACACACTCACGCCGTAGTGGGATTTCACCACCTATGGATACTCGAACCCTTGACCGGGTGTTGAAACTCCTGAGAGTCTACCACCAGAGCAAGAGTAAGGATCCATTGAGTCTTGTGTTAGACTAGGTGGTGATGCTGCAAATGCTCTAGTAATCTGGTGATGTCATCTACTTCCTCCAGTAAGGCCTTGTGACAAGGACACCATGCTCAACCATCTCCACATTGCGAATCACAGCAAGCCACTGTTATGTTCTTGTCCATAGCCAACAACGCCGCTCTCAATGGTCCATCCGTGCACCACACATCCTCCCTGAATCTAATGCGATTTCCATCCCCAAGCTAAAATGATACCCCCTCCTTAAACTTAGGTGCTAAGGAGATTTGCGTTCCACATTCCTGATGCCCTATAACTGACACAATAACCCCCCAACTGTGATAGTCTTGGAAACTCCGCTCTCAATGGTCCATCCCTGCATCATACATCCTCCCTGAATCTAATGCGATTTCCATCCCCAAGCCAAAATTACACCTCCTCCTTAAACTTGGGAACTAAGGAGATGATTGCCTTCCACATACTTGATGCCCTGAGATTTGCGTTCCACATTCCTGATGCCATATAACTGACACAATAACCCCCCAACTGTGATAGTCTTGGAAACTCCGCTCTCAATGGTCCATCCCTGCATCATACATCCTCCCTGAATCTAATGCGATTTCCATCCCCAAGCCAAAATTACACCTCCTTAAACTTGGGAGCTAAGGAGATGATTGCCTCCCCCCCCCCATACGTCCTCCCACTTCAGTAGGTGAAACTAGTGCCTATTCTCAGCTTCTCTCCATAAGAAATCTTGCCTCAACTTCTCCAATTTATCCAAAACAGATTTCGGACATCCCATATTTTCACAGTGAATGAAGAGGCGAGCAACGTCTTTTGCAGCTACTTGCACATGAAACATCTGTTTGAGATCATCAACCACCTCTGGTACAAGATCCACCATTGAAATATTATGTAAACAAACCAGACAATGAAAGGTTTTTGCCTTCATTGGAGCATCATTGTCCCAGATCACCGTAGCCCACCCAATGCAATTTCCAGTACAAAGTTGTCCAAGCCTTCTGAAGTTTTTGGTTGTGAATAAGCCATCCGCCTCAGGAACATAGATGCTACAGTTACCTGTGTGAGCAATGTAGCTCACAAACTGGGGGATCTCATCTTTCAAATTACGTCCAAAGGTTGGAACCCAAACATCATCCCTACTCGATCTTCGAACGAATCGATCAACCATACCATCTACGCATGGAGCAATCTGAAACAGTGGCTGAAACATGAACTGGAGAGGGATTTCCGATCACCAAACATCTTTCCAAAAATGAGTCATTGCCCCAGTCCCAGCCCTACATCTGGCATTCTTCCAGAAAACCCGGTAAATGTTAGAGATGGCTTTCTACCGATCCCCTTTCCTTGTAGCCTGCCCTGACATCCCACCCATTTTTTTTTTTACTAGGCTATGTTTGCATTCCAGGATAACTTTCACCATGGAAGGGTCCCTGCAACTGAACCTCCACCATTTTGCTGGGAGGCCATGTTAAGATCCCGTGTCGAAATTATCCCTGAACCCCCAAGTTCAATCGGTTTGCAGGCCCTGACGAAGCCACCAAAAGGAATTTGTGATTTCCCCTCCATTTATCACAGGAATCTCCTTTGGATAGCTTCCAACTTGGCTACAACTTTCTGTGAGCATGTAAACAGGGACAGCATGTACACCAGGTGTTATTGGACTTGTAGTCCTCGGTGAATTCAAGCTTTGTTTTCTTTTGGTCAAACAATTTGAACAACATGCCCCTTATTTAGGAATTCATATCTAGGGGTTTTCAGTTGGTTTATCCTTTTCATTATGAATATTTTCCCAAAGATTAAAAAAAGCCAAGTACATTCTCATTATAAATCTTTCAGTGTGTCTGGATGGATCCCAAACTGCAAGCATTTTGCATAACCCACTCACGACCTCACTTGCATTAAGGATGTGTACCATTAATTCCAGCCATTTGGATTAACCCACTCATGGCACCACTTGCACAAACTAGCGCATCAGGACAGGTGTTTTGATGCATTAGGTCCTTATAATTTATCAGAATTAGGGTGGAAAAGAAGGTGAATTATTTTTTACAGGATTCAAACTCTTAGATATTTTGCTGCTGCTACTCATGTGGACCAATAATGTTCGATAGCAATGGATAGTTAAATAATTATTTTAACCATTGATTTTTAAGTTATGTTCTCCTGACCATCTGAATTTTAGGCCACCCCATATTACACAAGTATTAGAAGCTCTAGGAAGAATATTATAAATACTGAAAATTAAACTGAAGATTATTATATTTTGGGTTGTTTCAATAGCTTTAACTTTGTAATGTTCCAAATGATCAACGATATCAAGATGTTATTCAATATTTTTACTTAAATTTTAAGTCATTATACTGATGTGATGTTTTAAAATTATTGATGTTTATAATTAAATGTATAAAAACGCTACGTTTCCCTTGTATTTGCTTTTTTTAATCAAATTTATAAAAAATTTGGTTACTTCTGAATTTCTGATGCAGAGTCTGCTTTCTCAGCAGATTCTCCTATCCTTTTCCTGTAATTTCTCTTTTATTTAATACAAATTTCGTTACTTCTGAAAAAAAAAAATTATAAAAAAATTATATTCATCCATTTGCATGCACACATACAACACAAAAAAAAAAAAAAGAAAAGAAAAAAGAAGATGACCAGAAATAAAATTTTAATGGGGTATGCAAATGGGCCCATCTTTATGGGTACTTGAGCAGATGTCTCCAAATCTTTTAATGGCACATGGAAAGTCTAATCACCAAACCAGACAGATTCCTTCATAGCATCGGGGGCAAGCCAGGGTGAAAAATCATGCCGTTCAGATAATAATAACCCTTTGAATGTGGGCTATTTTGTTACAACCGTATGTTTTGAAATTTTATTTTTATTTTTATTTTTTATTTATGGGCCATAGGTTGGATGGTTAGGATCATAGGCAATCCATGCTCAGGGCTATAGAATAGATGTTTCAATATGATGATTGGACCTCCACTTGATGTTTACTGCTCATTTTTCATGCTATTGATGGGTTTGATTTTTTCACCAGGGCTTGCTATAGAATAGATAGTGGCTTTTATTTCACTTGCGTAACCATCTAAGTTTACCTTCTCTCACCGATGGTGCGTCATTGCAGACTTCTGTCTTTTATGTCGACCTATATGCCACTGTTTATAGGGTTAGGACTGTTTAAACCTTGTCATTTTTGCAGTATGGTCCATTCACATTTTGACCTATCAAATGAATGGTTTCTATCTAGTCCATGCCTGCGGCATGAAGCAACGACATGGAGGCAGGACACCTCCCATGCAATCTCGAGCGAGCTGGATCCAGTCTCGAATGTATATATCTTCGAGGTTGGATCATATTTGCATGGTGTTTGACATTGTTATTTTGCCACTTCCACAGGCTCATTTACGCAGGCAAGCAGCTCGCCGATGACAAGACTGCACGTGACTACAACATTGAGGGTGGTTCCGTTCTTCATCTTGTCCTTGCACTGAGGGGTGGTTGTTAGTGAAAGGTTCTTTTGTCTGAACTGGCTGGTGTGCAGGAGGCTGCCAGTTCTGGTGAAGTATCTTGTGCACTTTACATATATAGGAGATAAAAAAGACATGCACATAATATCATTACTTTATTGAATGATGGAGCTTGCCAACATTGACCAGTGATTGGAAAACACGTTCTGATGACACTCTTTTTAATTTTATCTGGTATCTTACCATATGCTTTCATCCTTCGTTTCTGTCGTGAGCAGTAGTATGTTTGTGCCAATATGACACAGGTGCAAGATCTGAGCTTTTCATCACGTGGGCCATATTAGAAGAGGAGGAAGTTAAAAAAGAAAGATGAAAAAATAGTGAATAAAGTGAATACATGTATTTGCTCATGTTGACATCGTACACTATGGCCTACCTGATGGAAAGCTTGGCATCTAAACTTGGATATTGCACAAGTCTTGATAGGTGAAGAAAGAAAGATAGAAAGAAACAAACGGCGAATAAAGTAGGTGCACTTGTGCTTACTGTATTTGCACATGTTGATTTTGTACACTATAGCCCGCCTGATGGAAAGCTTGGATCTAATCAGAGTCGTTTGCCTGATGGACAGCTTGGATCTTGCACAAGTGTGCCCTATCTGTGCATGTTCTTGTGTATGGATGGCAGCAAACCTCATGTTCTCATTGGATGTTCCTACGATAAATGCTAGGCCATTCACACCAGGGTGGATTGATGAGACTGTTTTTGACACCAAGATGATGGGCCCTTTGCGGCCCATGTGCAGGATCTGGGCCAGTCATCTGGTGGAGGCCTATGGTCAGCATGCACTGGCCCAGAAAACAGGCTGGTTCACTAATCAGGTGGTGCCTGACATGACGCTGAATATAGAATTGTTCTTCTTTTCCGTGACCATCCGTTTGGCTTATGTCTCTGTTGCCCACTTGATGATTGGATTAGACTTTTTTTTTTTTCCCTTGTTGACCAGGGTGTCTTCAAGTGCACCCCTCGCCTGATGACTGGTTCAGATCTCACTGTGTCCCGCCCAGTTAGTCAAACTGGATGTGGTTGTGACTTCGCCTTAAAAAAATGCTGAGTTGGTACTTTGTAGTTGGCCTGGTATTTTAATTGAACTCGTTGTTTGGTTGCATTATTGGATTGATTTCCAAATATTTTTCTGAGAAAGCGGAATCGCAAATGCTTTAAATACCTCTGTTTGCATCTGCATTCCTATTGAGAGAATAGGCCCCGGATGTTGGAAAGAATGCAATTGCAATTTGAGGGTTAGATCCTTTTCTTTGCACCAGTCCCAAAACCAAGAAACTCCACTAGACTGACTCTGTATCTAGAGAGGTTGGTTCTAATTGGCCCGTCTCACACTTGATTGTGCATGCCCTAAAAGACCATTGCTTTGGAATACCCAACTGTTGGCCCCACTGGTCGGAATTGAATCCTCTCCTGCCAAGGCTCAACGTTTGAAAATTAAGTTTCGGGGGGTGGGGAGTGAATCCCCCGAAATTGATTTCATTTTAAAAAGGTGTTTAATGTTCTCAAACAATATCTTCTGGGCACACACACGTGAAGGCTGAACTTCACACAACATGAAAAAACGCTGGATTCGTAAGAGGTGTTTATGTTTGGATGGCCTTATTTCTAGATTACCACCACATAATCACCTGGGACACTCCTGTTGAGTGCTTGGACAACACGAGCCAAGCATGCGTGTGTGAGATTTTAGTATCTAAAAAGGTTGCGGATACGTGGAGCGCCCAGCTACACCACCGCAGCTACAAAGTTACACTATCAGCACATTGATTGCTCCGTATAAGCATTTGGGCTGGGTCATACTACCTATATGGACAAATCAAAGTGCGTATAGGCTTCCTAAGGGGAGTGGACTAAGTGAGACACCGGACTCACCCAAGACGGTGCGTCCCTTACTGTGGGGCTCACCTTGATGCATGTATTCTATATCCATCCGTTTTTTTCCGGATCATTTTAGGGCATTATCCCCAAAATGAAGCAGATCCAATTATTAGTTCTATACCCACGCTGTCCATCCATTTTTCCAGATCATTTTAGGGCAATATCCCAAAAATGAAGTAGATCCAATTATCAGGTGGACCATACCATAATACCATACGAAACAGTGGTGATTGACCATTAATGGGTTACAAAAGTTTTGGATCAAGCTGATATTTCGTTTTTCCCTTCGTACAGGCTTATATGATCTTATCAACAGATTCGATGGAAAAATTGGATGGACAACATGGATACAGAATACATACATCAAAGTGGCCCCACGATCAGGGCCCCACCATCTCATGAACTTGGAACCACCAATGTCGGTGACCCTGACCGCGGCGCCCACCTTAGACTTGGATCTGCCTAATTTTTTGGAACCCGTCCTAAAATGGGATGGATAAACGGGATAAACGGATAGATGGCATAGATATATACAAGGCATCAACAAGGTGGGGCCTACGGAAAGCGGGCAACAGCTAATCCGCGCTCTGATGTGAAGGGCTCCCATTGGTCCAACGGTCCAATTCAGAACAACTTGCCCATCTCGGTCGGTCACATGTGGCCAAATCAAATCCCACCAAGTAAGGCCTAACGGAACTTTGGTGTTTCCTGGCATCACCGAATCTGTGGAGGAACCGGATTTGGTGAGGCTGAGGAAATACCCAATTCGTCTAGGCGTAAGGGGATTTGATTGGTCCAGCCTAGCGTGTGAGTTAATTGGATTGACTGTGTCGCGCAAGAATGTGGCCATAAGTGAAACAAGGTAGGGCCCACCATGACATTTGTGAGAAATCCACTCTGTCCATCCATTTTGCCAGATCATGTTAGGACTTGGGACAAAAAATGAGTAGCATCCAAAACTCAAGTGGGCCACACGAGTGCAAAAAGTGGGGAAAGAAAAGCTTACCATTAGAACCTTCTTGAGTCCACCTTGACGTTTATATGCCATCCAAACCCTTCATAAAGTTACACCCACTAGGATGAACTGAAAACACAAAAAATTAGTCTGATGCAAAACTTCTGTGGCCCTATGAATGCTGGGCTTGGCACAACAAGCTCTAAGATGCTTATCAAAGCAAGATGTTGAATGTGCTGGGCTTGTTGAACATCTGAACCATCCATCATATGTACGCCCCACCCTGTTGATGTAACCTGGCCCAAAAATAAGCCAGTATATTCATCAGTTCCTAACATCTGTGCAATAGTTTGATGGCCATGTTAGCTTCAATTCTTTTCACCCTCAATTTGTGTTTCTTTAAACCATGGTCCACCATAAGAATAGACCAGCTTGATTCTTGGGCCAGCAGCACTTACAGCTTGGATGGTCAACACGTACCAGCTTGCACCTGAGGGGATGCCTGAAGAGTACAAAGGCAACTTGAATCACACGCAATAATTGATTAGTTTTGCATATTTTGCATGGCTTGAGTTGCAGCAGGTGCATCATCATCAACGTCATCAACATCATATAAGTCTAATTCGAACTAATTGGCATTGGCTACACAATTCCAGTTCTGCCATTCCATTCTAACAAGGACCCAATACTTAAACAACACGTCTTTCAAATCATTCTATCTTCTCCCACTGCTTTTGGGACTTTTGTCCTTTAAGGTTGCAGCAAGGGCAATGTTCATAAATTCACATGCTTTTCTTTACCTTTATTTTCCCCTTCGCTCTCTGCCAGTGGATGCAAATTGAGCATCCAATCTTCATGGGGTACGCTGTTCCATGGACTCCCACCCATCTTTTGAATGCTGTAACTTCACCGAGGGATTTGCAGCAGCAGCACCATCATCATCTAAGCCTTATCCCAAATAATTAGGGTTGGCAACATGAATCCTGTTTCACCATTCCACTCTATCCAGCGCCATACCTTCAGTTAGACATGGAGATTTGCACAGAGGGATTTGCAGCAACATCCCTGAGCCTAATCTTCCACCAAAAGTATAATTTAATCAAAACTGCTTGAGCCATCAGTAGTACATCAATACAGAACTTCGTAGACCTTTGCCTTTCCTAGCTTTTGGGGAACAATTTCCTGCATATCATGTATGTTAGACTTAGACTTGATGATGAAGATATCCAAGTATTTAAGGCCCTTCAATTGTCGTTATACAAGGCATTGTCTCGTCAAGCATATCTTTCCCATCTTGATCATCCTTGTTTCTATTTGAGAAACCATTCTCTGAATCCAATTCACAGTATGTAACCCCTTTTCCACATTCCACATCTTCGGCTTGTTGGATTGAATTCCCATTTCTTGATTGATCTACTTGTTGTAGAGCATCAGACAGCTGATTCTCTTCAGATGTCGAGACATAAAGCATCACTGGGAGTTCAGGTTTTTGGGGTGGTTCTTTATCAAGGGAAATTGGAGCCTTACCTGGCCTGTCCCCTGCCAAGTCAGCCACCCTTACCTGGTTCAGTTGTGTAATGTTTTATTAGAGATGCAACTGCTTAACTTTTTCATGCCATCAAATTGAAATAGAGGGCATGCTATGCCACTACCTGTAATGGCTTCATAACCACATAATCTTGCTCTTCAGTTCTATTCATTGAATCTTTGGCCTGAAGCTCCATGGATTCTCTTACAAGCTGGCTCAAGAAATTTACATCGTCGGACATGACACCGAGCCCTTTCAAAAGCTTCGAGCCAAGCTGTAAACTAGTCTGCATTTACACCATGATGACAACAACAACCAAGCAACAATAACAACAACATAAGAGTTATGTGACAATGTAGTATGCTCAGAAATTCCACAAGAAAGAAAGTTTAAGGAAATAGAGAATGACAGACAAAGTTAAAATGACATTTTCGGTTCACATATACAGGGGGAGCCATCATTTCTGTGACTCAGATAGTTAGTCCCATGAGCCCATCATGAACAGAACATGCCCCAAATGTATCTTCCATAGAAAAATATTTCCCATCTGTTCATATATATATATATATATATATATATATATATATATATATATATATATATATATATATATATCCATTTAATGGCATCCTTGGCTGAACCATCCACTCACAGTTGACTGACTGCATAGTTAACACTGTCCCATGCCAGTGTTTTTTGGCATGGCCCGTCCATAATGAGGCTTGTCATATGACCGGAATGGACCACAGAAGGGTGGGCCCCACACAATTAATGGGCCAAAAAAGTATATCTGTTTGGTTTGGTCAAGCACAACATAATTCCGCAGAGATTTGCCAACCATGAGAAGCTAAAGAAAAAAGGGGAGCCTTTTCCAAGGTACCTCTGCATTTTCGAGTATAGCGTCCGTTGCCCCTGCTTTCTTCAGCTCCAAAAGATGCACAATGTCCTGAGCTCTGGCATATATGGGGATCTGCCAAACAGGTTTTGATGTGGCATTTTGGTTGATCAATTGTTCAATAGAAATTCTACAACATCAAAGTGCAATTTGATTGTGTGTTAACATAAAGCTTACAGCCCACAAATTTGATGTCGACAATACATTGCAGGCTAATTCCTTCAATACCAATCCCATCTGCAGTTCTTTTTACTAAGGCTATTCCAATAGTCTTTTCTGTTCGTGAAATTCATTCAGATGGGACATGGTTAAGATTTATTTCCCATGATATATATGAACACCACATAGAAGGTGTTTGGTCATCACATGCTTGTACCTGTTAGATGAGGTCCTATGTTGACAGGTCCTCCCTTGGAGTCATGCTGTTTTGTTAAGAAGCTTGACCATCTAGTTCACAAGACAGTGAAGTTCTACTGATAATCATCATGCCACAGACTTCTAGATTTTGTTCATGTTTGAAGTTTGGATTTGCATTGGGTATTGTTTTCGCACTACTCTCCTCCATGTTCAATTTTTGGAACTTTAAAAAAGAGAAGTTCACAAAAATGCAATCCTAATTTGTATAGGTAACTCCTGGGATTCTTGAACAGCATCATGAGGAACTCATTGCACCAAAAAAATGGCAAAGCTGTAGCATTAAACTGACTTCAGTTAGGAAGTGTTTGGATTCAAAGAATCCAAACTGCAGATGTGGAAAGCCCCCTAGAAATCGAACAAAGTGAAAAACATTGGAAATGTTGAGAGTTCAATGGTCAATATATGTTATTTGTTTTGCATGGTTGATTTCCATGGAAATGTTGAAAAGTCAATCTTCAATGGTGAAAGGTGTTTCTTGTTACCGTGGAAATGCCCATGGATTAGCATTTTGGAAGAAATCAATTAACTCATTTTTTGAGGAAAAGTGTAATGATGATAGTCAATTTCCACAATTACTTATTTGATGTAGGTCATGACCTACCTAGGCCCATTGTATGGCCCAAGAAGATGTAGGCCATAGCCCATAGTAGGGCCAACATGTGCTAATTTTTGGACTGTTTATTTACAGATTTTTATATTTTTATTTTTTATTTTTTTTTGGGTAGGATTAAATCAAAGATTGTAATTTACTGTTTTTGGGAGATAAGTGGGGCTGATTTAAAGATGCGATTGAAGATGTGAAGGAGATGTGATTGATATGATTGAAGATATGTGGCTGATTTAGAGATATAATTACTTTCTATGTTTGCCTTTTCTTATTAGGCTTTTATCATATTAAGGAAAATTAGATTAGTTTAAAATAAATTATAATTGATTTAAAATCAATATCTTAGTTCGGGGGACTTTAATTAAAAGATTCATTTAGGATTTATAAAAGGGGCTGGTGGTGGAGTTAGTCATTTTAATATTTTTCCAAGTGTGAGTTTTTTTTATATTTTTTTAATTAAATTTTTTGTAAGAGAAGAAGGTTGATATCAATAAAGTTCTTTCCCTCTCTATTCCATTGTTCTTGTGGGTATGTTTTTTTTTTTTTTTTTTTTGCAATTTGGGTATTGAGATCTCATTGACTCGATAATCGGGTTGCACCATTATTACAATACAAACAGGAAATCGGTGTAATTTCCAACCATTTCCAGCTTCCCAAACATGTTCTTCCCGTAGTTTTATGCAAGGAAGAGAAGGAAGAAAAAGTGGGAGAGTAGAGGAGAGAGACAATGGAAGAGAAGAGAATGGCGTTGGGCATCCCTGCCTCTTTGCTTTATATACTTTTTAATAAAGCCAAAAATGACGAAATTGCCAATCACTTAATTACAATGAGACGTGTACACATCTAGAGCATACCACATAAGACTAAGGGCTACATAATCAAGGAGGGCTAGGTTGGCGGTACAACTGAGCAGCCCTCATCACAAACATTCTAGGTCGTACAGTCCACATTCATCACCATCAACACTTTCAACTGGGCAGGTGAGGGTCCTGCCCCACCAAACATAGTCGTGAATTTCATAAACTTTGGTTGGCTTGCAATACTTTGCTACCTTTCTAAATTGATTCACTTTCATCTACTTGGGGTTTTTTTTTTTTAAAAAAAAAAAAACTTTTCTTTTGTTATTTATTGGCAGTCAGAATTATTATTAAAAGAAAAAGGGAAAATGGAACTATTACAGGCACAGGCTCACTGCAAGAGCCAAAAACACACTGAAACCAGCCAAGGCAGCAAAGGAAATGCCAAGGAGACGCAATGGAAATGACGGCTTTCTCACACATTCTGCTCCTTTTGGTGTGTGGCTTTGTTATGTGGCCTCCAAGAAATGAGGTTAGAAAGAACCAAAACATAAAGAGTAGCAGAACAATTCACACGAGCGCTATTACCGCAGGGAATGCAAGCCGAATCCTTTGAACTGCCTCGGTTGTCCTTTCTTTCCCTGCATACATGACCATGACAGCTTTTGGAGAAGAAATGCCAGCAGATTGCAGAACGGCTGGACGTGAACCGTCTCCATAGAGGATTGGAAAGCCCAGTTTTCGAGCTGCCTGATTCAGTCATGGAAAGCGGATTATGCAGAAAGTCTTGAAACCACCAGCTAAAAGCAAAAAAACTTTTTGACTGCTCATGCTGCATACAAAACGATTCTAAAATTTTGAAGGGCCAATTTGGAAGCTGCCAAGTATGAATTGAGCAGAATCCTACATTGGGTTTTGTGGCAGCATGGAAAATGGTAACTACAAAAGTAGCATCAGCTTTCCTAATTTTACCACCTCCCAATTGAGATTTGGGATGGAGTGGTTGCAATTTGCTGCTGAAAGAGGAACTTTCAAACACACCATATGGCTGAATTGCAGGAAAAAAATTCACTCACCTTTACAACCCCTGGATCAAGATCAAAAGCTGCGTAAGGCCACCCAGCAAAGTCACCATCTAGTCCAGAGGCCAATGGAGTTGATAGGAAATTGGCTAGGACCTGTAACTAGGAACACTTAAACACCTCGGACATATAGATAACTCAATCAAAACTGATATCAAGATTATCACGAGCTAATACCCCACCTGACCCATTTGTCCGAATCCAAGAATGACAACTGGATCAGTTGCATCGAAATTCACAGTATCAGCAACTTTCTGCAAAGACATCTTAGGATCCACCTACATGACGTTTTATGTAAATGAAGAACGGTAAACAACTCAATACTCATTAACTAATAGATGTAGAGTTTAGATACATACGTCCTTCCCCTCAAGCTTCTCATCAATGATCTCGGCAGCTTTCCTTCCAACTTCATTGAGGAATGGGGTCAATGCCATTGACAACACAACAACGATTATAAGCAGCTTGTTCAGCTCAAGTGGCAGTACTCCAAGCCTGCTTACAAAAGAGAATCGTGACACAGCATATTTGGAAATGATCAATAATCAGGTACACTGTCATGGAGATATATGGTGACTGACCTGTTTGCTAGTGAAAATACTACAAAACCAAACTCGCCTCCTTGTGATAGAAGTAGTCCAATTCGTACACTTTCTTGAAATGTTAATCCAACACGGGGACCTATCGCAGTTATTATAAGTGTCTTGATGACAATTAGACCTGCCAAAAGCGAAAGTACATTTGGCCATTCTCGGAGAAGAAGCTGCATAGCAAAGAGCATAAGTTGTATAGAGAAAGCCTTGGGAGCAAATTGTAGCAAAATTTCTGCTACACACACATAAAAAGCACTTGATGCTATGCTCATTATGCTACAAAATGCAAATTTCATTGTTCTTATATAGTATTTCTCCCTACGTGAAAAACATCAATTTTAGAAGCAGGAAGAATCTATCGAGTTGGCTTAATCTTCAGTAAAAATTATTGTTCATTTGGTGGTAACGTCTTACAAAATAAATAAAAATGTTGAGAATGATACCTGAACATGCCTTTTATCTAAACAATCTTTACATGCATCCACAGACTGGTGAACTCTAGAAGCATATGGCTACAAGATCATGTTATATTGACATTCTACTTTCAAGTAGTGTATCATGTGCATTTAAATATGCATATTGGCATGCAAACACATACCTATTTACACAAAATGGGGCTGTTCTAAAATATACCTATATTTGCTTATTTGTACAGTATAAAATATTTGTAATACTGCTTGATTGCAAGAATTAACCATATTAACGATAGAACAAATTAACTATATTGGCTTTCCAATAAATAACAATATTAACTGATATTTATTATTGATTTTGCCAAGAGTATTCTATAAAAAAATGTTTAACTTCCGCTTAAAGTTGGAGGTACTTGCTAAATGCTGGTAGATAGTGGACATTAAGATCATTGAATCACCCATCTCAACCAAATGCTCCAAAATCCCAGACTAACAAATCTTCATGATCAAATTGGTGCAATTGACCCATGATAAATTAGAGACTGGAAAAAGTGACTGCACACATGAAAGCATGTACCGCATTCAAATTGGAACTCACACATGCAGTTGATGATAGATGCCTATGAGAATAATGTATCATATAACAAGAAAATTGTGAAATATTTTGACCTAGCTTTCCTTTGAAATAGTGGTTTAAATGATCCTAAGATGGCTTGCATTCAGGTGTTCATGATGTTAGACAACTCTGATACCATGAGGAACAGCATCTCATTAGCCTTACTCAGGGTGAAGACAGTATTCAATCTTTTTACTCCAAAATTGTCTCAATTTGGATTGAGATGACTATGATGGATCCAATATTTCTTCATGATTTTAAGATATTCCAAACTATGTGTGAGAGTGCGCAAGTTCGACAGTTTCTTATGAAACTGCGTCCGGAATTTGAGCATTGTCGAGCTGCTCTCTTAAACCGTAGCCCTACTCCTTCATTGAATGCGGTTATTAATGATTTATTGGCTGAGGAACAACGACTGAAAGTTTTTTCTCTTCCTTCCTCAACTCCGGGTTCATCTGATATGGTACTTGCTGTGTCTACCACCACACCGACACATGGTTCCACTCCTTTGACTTGTCGTGGCTGCAACGAGGTGGGTCATGTTGTCGCTCAATGCAAAGAATGGTGCGCTTATTGTCGACAGACTGGTCATGGTATTCAGGACTGCTGTACACGTGCCTATGCATCTTCTTTCGGCCGTGGACGTGGTGGTCGTGGTCGTGCTCTTTCTGCTACTGCTGCTACTGTTTTTTCCGAACCGTTTGTTAGTGATTCCGCATTTACTGTTTCTGCTGAAGGCCTTTCATTTTCGTTGACTCCTGCGATGCTCCAACAAATTGTTCAGGCCCTTTCTGCAGCCGGTATGTCAGGTATATCCCCATCTTCTACATGGTTCTTCGATTCGGGTGCTTCAAATCATATGACCGATGCTGTATCCCATCTTCGTGACACTCGCCCCTACAGCGGCAATCAGGCCATTTCTACTGCGGATGGCACTAGACTACCTATTCAGTCAGTTGGATCATTGACTTTCTCTCCTTCTGCTCATCGCCAGTTCACTCTTCGTGATGTGTTTCATGTCCCTAACCTCTCCTCCAATTTAATTTTAGCTGGTCAACTCACATCCAATAATTGCTTAGTCATATTTTTTCCCAACTGGTGTTTTGTGCTGGATCTGGCAATGAGGAAGGTACTTGGGAAGGGTAGGCGGCATGGTCGTCTGTACGTGCTGGACTTTGATCCGTCTGTCACTCCGGCTCGTTGTTTCTTTTCTACATCTTCATCAGATATTTGTTCGGTAAATAAATTGTGGAAACTGTGGCACTGTCGCCTGGGTCATCCCCATTCAGATCGGTTACTTCAGTTAATTTCTTCTGGTATGTTAGGGAACATTTCTCTTAATAAAAATGATTTGGATTATTCTTTTTCTTCCTGTTGTCTTTCAAAGAGTAAGTGTATTCCATTTTCTCTAAATACTACAAAATCATCTTCTATGTTTGAACTTGTGCATACGGATGTCTGGGGTCCATCACCAATCATGTCTCTCTCTGGGTTACGATACTATGTTATATTCATTGATGATTTCACACGTTACACTTAGATTTACTTTCTGCAATCCAAGTCACAGGTTTTTGAAAAATTCAAGTTATTTTACTCTATAGTGAAGACTCAATTTCGAGTTCCAGTTCAAACTCTCCGCTCTAACTCAGGGGGGGAATATCGCTCAACCGATTTTTGTACATTTCTTCAAGGTCATGGGATTATTCATCAGACCACCTGTTCTGATACTCCACAACAGAACGAGGTGGCTGAACGAAAAAATCGTCATATTGTTGAAACTGCCAACACCCTGATGACAGCTATGAGTGTTCCTCGCTCTTTCTGGGCGGAAGCAATGTTACATTCAGTCTACTTGATTAACCGGATGCCAACCAAAGTTCTGAACAGTAAATCTCCCTACTTTGTTCTCACCGGCTTACCTCCTACATATTCCACATTTTGTGTTTTTGGTTGTATCTGTTATGTTCACCTGGCTTTACGTGAACGTAACAAACTATCTCCAACATTGGTCAAATGTATGTACTTAGGATTTGGGGAAACTCAAAAGAGTTTTTGATGTTATGATCCTGTTTCTCGTTGTGTTCGGGTTTCACGACATGTTGTTTTTCTTGAACACATTGTCTTTCATTCATCTCTTCCTCCTCCGTACACTCCAAACTCTCCTGGTCTAACCGCCTTTCCTGAGATTCTATTTGCTTCAAGTACTCTCCCTCATTCGTTACAGGTTTATTCACGTCGACCACGTACAGATCCACCACCGATTACTCAACCCGAACCTACTGTACCTGTTGCAGATCCCGAACCTATCTCGATACGTCGTTCCGCTTGTGAACATCAAGCGCCTGATCGCTTGATATGCTCTATGTCTGCCATGACTGCTACTCTGGATACTGTTTCTATTCCTACTTCGTACTCTCAGGCAGCCACTCAAGATTGTTGGAAGAAGGCTATGATAGAAGAACTTGCGGCATTGAATGATAATCATACGTGGGACATTGTCACTCGATCCACTGACCAACAGCTAATTGGTAGCAAATGAATTTATTCTGTCAAGCTCAAGTCTGATGGATCATTGGATCGATACAAGGCTCGACTTGTCGCTCAGGGATACAAACAAGAATACGAAATTGATTACGATGAGACTTTTGCTCCCATGACCAAGATAAAAACTGTTCGTACTCTTCTGGCTATATCTTCTGTTCGCTTATGGCCACTCGCTCAGATGGATGTGAAAAATGCCTTTCTTCATGGAGACATCTAAGAAACCGTATATTTGAAACCTCCTCCTGGCTCTTTAATCCCTGCCAATAAGGTATGTTGTCTAAAGAAAGCCCTGTACGGCCTCAAATAGACACCTTGAGCATGGTTCCAACGCTTTCACGATGTTGTTACGGGTGCTGGCTTTACTCAAAGTGGTCATGACCCATCCTTATTTTTGCGCATCACTGCTCACGGAATTGTCATTGTTTTGGTTTATGTTGATGACCTCCTACTGACTGGTAGCGATGCTACTGACATTTCGGCTTTAAAGGAAGTTCTGCAATCATCATTCAAGATGAAAGACCTTGGTCATCTAACATACTTTCTTGGACTTGAATTTTCACGTTCCGACCGTGGGATCCTGGTCAGCCAGCGTAAATATACCAAGGATCTTCTCGCCTTGACATCATTGACGGATCAGAAGATAGTTCAGACTCCCTTAGAACTTAACGTTCACCATGGCCGTGACGATGGTGATCTACTTGCACAGCCCGACTTATACCGCCGTTTGGTTGGGAGTCTAGTTTACTTAACTATGACTCGCCCTGACATTGCCTACGCTGTCCAAGTCGTCAGTCAGTTTGTTTCTGCTCCTCGAACTTTTCATATGACTGCGGTGTTGCGCATCCTACGGTACCTTCGTGGGACTCTAGATCGATCCCTGTTCTTCTCCTCCACGGTGACTCTTGACCTTCATGCTTATTCGGATGCTGATTGGGCCGGATGCGCTCTCACACGAAGATCTACCACTGGATATTGTGTTTTTCTCGGCACTTCTCTCATCTCTTGGAAGTGTAAGAAGCAGGCTACTGTTTCCAAATCGAGCACAGAAGCTGAGTATCGGACGATGTCAGCTGCGTGTAGTGAGGTTGTCTGGTTACGTGAACTTCTTTCAGACTTGGGCATTCCTCTACAAGATCCTACTCCACTCCATGTCGATAATCTCAGTGTCATTCATATTGCCTCTAACCCGGTTGTTCATGAACGGACAAAGCATATTGAAGTTGACTGTCACTTTATCCGCGAGAAATTTCAGTCTGGGCTCATTTCTCTTCCACATGTTGCATCCCATGATCAGATTGCCGACATTCTCACCAAGTCCCTCACTTCTGCGCGTCACTTTTTTCTAGTTGGCAAACTATTAGTCTATTACTCGTCGATGACCAACATTAGTTTGAGGGGGGATGTTAGACAGCTTACATACCTTGTATAACGAGTATACCTTGTATAGTTTATTTCTATAGGTAGAGGATTCTGTGTTTATTATTTTCCTTGTATAGATGTATGTAATCTCTATATATTCAACCCCATTGGGTTGTCTCAAATATAGAAAGCCTTTTCACTTCACAGTTTACGCATGATACAGATAGTTAAATTCTGGCTCCTTTGTAGTGCTATCAACAGGTGGTGTTCAAGACTGAGAGTTGGATGATATCATACCCATAAATGAATCTAAGGGAATTGATTCAGATCCTGTAGGATTCCGTATGGAAAATGTACATGAGGTACCGGATCTGAATCCAATTGACCCTAGATCCAACCTGATTAGTAATGGGCCTGATTTCTGGACCCTGATCTAGTTAAATTGGACCAGATACTTCGTTATCCACAGAATAGGGTACCCATTGACAGCCCTGCTCCTCTGACTGCAACATTTGAATAGAACAAAAATATGATCACACGCCCATGCATGTTTAAAGTCAAATGCAAGCAAGGACAGCCTAAAAGGTAGCTGAAATCCAAAATATAGGAATTCATGTGCAAGCAAACGGTGGAGTGCATGATTAAATTTGTAATATAACCCATGATCTGGAATACAAGAAAAAAGAAAAGAAAAAAGTTTCAGAACTTCTACATATATTGCCCAGTAAGAGTAAAAGCAGCATCTCACATAATACGAGTAAAAGCAGCATCTCACATAAATTGGACCAGATACTTCTACATATATTTCAGAAATTCTTAAAATACCTGCATGTCGATGGATGTTCCTGTAGTTACAAAAAATAACCCAAGAAGCAAGCCTCGAAAGGGTCTTATGTCGGCTTCAATCTGTGTCCGGAAATTGGTTTCTGCTAGAATTGCCCCAGCCAGAAATGCACCAAGCTATGCAACAATAACAGATTCATTAAATACATTAACTAGGAAAACTCAGGATTTTAGCCGGTTTACAACTTTCAGACAAATTATCAAACCGTGTCACTGAAGCCCAAGTATTGGGTCATGAGTGAAGTCCCTGCAACTGTAAGCAAACAGAGAGCAACGAAAGCTTCTGAGCTCCTTGATTCTGCAACAACCTGCATTTTAATGTAATTGGCCTCAAAAAATCTCTTTTCTCAAGCACCATGAAACATTAAATATGACAGATGGAGATTTGAGTTATTATTAGGAATCTGATACCAACTTCAAAGATACGCCTGAGTAGGTATTTTCCTCCAAGGGAAAGCAGGCCAAGTCCACCTAGAGCCTTCAAACTTTCTGTAGCTAGCATTGGCCAAATGCTTTCCTCCACCAGGTTCTGTAAAAAAGGACCAAATAAATTATAACCATATTTGGTTTGAACTGATTGATAGATGCACTTGACAGGCTGAAACATGCACTGTATATAAAGTTATAGTGCCAAACAATATGAACCCCTGTGGAGAGGTCTTGAAAGTTTTTTCCGCAGTAACACAAAAATGGAGTTTGATTAGAAACCTCATAGATAGTATCATCGTAATGTAACCTCATAGATAGTATCATCATAATGTAAAGTGGACGAAGCTGGATACAGGAGGTTTAGACTTAAGAAGCATGTTGAATTACTAAACGATTTCATTAAAAAAATGTGCAGAAATTGTCAATGGTAGCAAGGAAACATCAGAGCATCTGAACTAAAGAACACAGGTTTCTTTTATGCCATGAGATTTCAAATTCCGACGTGGATTTGAGGAAATGGGATGGATGAATGATGAAAAGCTCTAACAGCAACTCAACTGGATTTCTCGTACAGATCAATTATTGCATAGTTTGCATGTGTGAAAGCTGATAAGATCACAGTAGAAGAAATGAGAAAACAACCAAACTATATCACCGGTTTATGAATGAAGGACATGGACAAAGCTAGTGGGACTGAAAACAGGCCAAAGCACATAGCTGCATGGAAAATCAAAGCTGGGCTACACATACAACATTGTAATTTCATTTCAATGATGAAGTGATTAACCCCAGGTCCTCCGTCTTTATATTGGACAAGAAAAAGGCATAACCAAACTGTGGAGTACTTTAAGACGGAAAAAGCAAGTTAAATAATATAGATAGGGGAGCCACTATTTACGCTGATACACTTGCTCTTTTTTACAGATACAACTTTGTACTATTGTATTATCAAGAGAGGCAAAAGGGTGTGTTCAGGCTGAATTGGGCTGGGTTCGGGCTCAGGCCTACTTAGCATCGTGTGCTGGCTGGGCTTAGGCCCCCTTCTCCTGTAACAGGCTGGAGATAGGTCCTCTCATTATAGCCAGTGGCAGGCTTGGGCTGGAGTTAGGCCTATTGTCCTAGTCTTTCATGCTGGACATGGACAAGCCCTGGCATGGCCCATACTGGCTCAATTAACAAGAGGGGAATTTTTTTTTCAAAATTAACATCTGAGAAAAGAAGCAAATAACTCCACTTATGTACATCCTAACTGAATGCATGACCTCATTGCAGTAGCCCAAGCATCATGCAATGATAACCAAAACAACTTGTTGTGATTGCATAAGAATGACAACAGCTAAATTGGGGAGAACTAAGGTCCCATTTGGTGAGTGGCATGTTGCAACATGGTAGCACCCTAGGAAGGACTTACCACAGGAAACAAGGGCAAGCTGAAGGAAAAAACACTACTGAGTGTAATGCAGGGGCATTTTCACACCGGGCTTGAGTGGGGTTGCTTGCGGGATGCAAGGGCACACTCGGGGTGGACGGCCCGTGTGAGGCGGTACCCATGTGATTTGGGGCCTACAAGGGGGTTCGGCTGAGATCCTAACCCATGAGATGTGGGGCTTGGGGTATGAGATAAAGGGATTGATTCACCATGCTCTATCAGTTCAAGCTTTTAGAGCAAGTGGTTAATTGTCCTGCATCAAAGTGGTATCAGAACGGGAGGTCTTGTGTTCGAGAATCCTCACCGGGGGTGATTAATGCAGGGGCATTTTCACACCGAGCTCGAGTAGGGTTGCTTGTGGGATGCAGGGGCACACTCGGGGTGGACGGCCCGTGTAAGGTGGTACCCATGTGATTTGGGGCCCAAGAGGGAGGTTTGGCCGAGGTCCTAATCCATGAGATGTGGGGCCCGGGCTACGAAATAAAGGGATTGATTCGCCATGCTCTATCAATTCGAGCTTTTAGGGCTTGTTTGATTTCCAGGACATTGGTAAATACCCTGCAAAAGGGAATAATAATTATTTCCCAGCGCATTTACAATATTTCACCCATACTTGATTTGACTACCTACTTTTTGAACACAGAAACGAGAATATTGCAAAATATCTGTGGGTCCCACTGTGATGCATTTCGCTTATCCACACCGTTCTTCCATTATGCCAGCTGAATTTATGGCATGAGCCAAAAAATGAGGCATATCCAAAGCTCTAGTGGACCACGCTACAGAAAAAAGTAAATCATACACTTACCATTAAAAACTTCTAAAGGCTACTGTTTCTTTTGGTGTGGGCCACTTGAGTATTGGATTTACGTGATTTTTTTAACTCATATCTTAAAATGTTGTAGTTAAATGGATGGACAGAACAGATATGTCATATACATTACCTGAGGTTTAAAAATTTTAACTAGCACTTTCGAACCGGTTTCCCAAGCAAGAATTCCCAAAATTTTCCAAATGGGTGAAACTGTCATAATTAGTCATTTACCAGGTATTTGCACTTGCACTGAAAAATCAAACAGGCCCTTAGAGCAAGCGGTTAATTGTCCTGCATCAGAGTGAAGTTGAAAGTGGTAGAAATTAGTGGGTAAAAGTCGAGATGTCCCAAAAGACCATCTCAAGGGAATTCAAATTCACATTGGTTCCCATGCAACACCAGCAGAGCAGCAAACAACATGCTTAAACCTAGAGATCCAATCATGTATACATAGGAAAACATGAAAAGTGACAGCATAAGGATATAATTTATGTGACCACACAAGTAATTGAAGTCTGTCTGATTTCCCCACCAAAAATTTCCAAACGGAACAAATATACTTTGCAAAATCAATTTCAAGGCCAGGAAGTACCACAGATGCAATGCAATATTTCTTCTATGGTAAATTCAGTTGGACAATTTCAGTGCTAGTATACATGTAAACTTTTTGCATACCTGACTCTCTAGCACTGGAAGTATGACTAAGAGGGGGACAACAGCTATGTCCTGCAAATATCAACCAGTGGGGATCAAAGTAGTCATCGACTTGATATTTTTTTGTCGTGCACTGTGCATGACTGCACTAATCCAAAATCAAAAGCACAAAATGGAGGCAACAGAGTTGCATCATTCGTAACTGTATAGAAAATAGACAAAGAAATAAAGTGCAAAAAATAAAATAAAAATGGTGAGAACCTGTAGCAGAAGAATCCCCAGAGTTGCTGAGCCCAATCTTGTCGGGAGCTCTCCCTTCTCTGCAAGAAGCTACAAAGTACACTTGGTAAGCTCTCAATTAGCATATCAGATACTATCATCATTACTTCATATTCCAATGCAGGGGTAGCTGTAATTCATGTACACATTACATCAACCAAAGGATAATGGTCAGTCAGAAGCATACTTGTTTCAGACTTGGATCATCTTTAATGTTAAATAATGAACAAGATTGAAATTACATCCATTTAGATCTATTCCAAGTTCAACCAGGATAGTGGTCAGTCAGAAGCAAGGACCATGGAATTCCACTTCCACCAAAATTTTAGACGAAAACTGTTGAAATATATTGAGCTAGTTGTCCTTAATCCAAAAATTTGGAGGAGCAATGCTGCCCACCTTGTGCCAAAACACAAGGGAAAACAATCAAACCCTTACAATGCAGGACTATCCATATTGAAGCTTTACATCAAAACTGATGCAAGTAATGCGCCACCGAAAATAAAAAGAACACTATTGGATGTAAAAAAATAAAAATAAAAATACCGATCTATTGTTCACATCATGATAGTTTTAGCAGCATCCCAACTGCATACAAAGCATCACATCTTTGTATGAGCATAGCATCATACTATTCTTCTATTGAGCACACACCCGATAGGTTTGGAGGATTCAGTCCATAAAGCAAGAGAACATCTCCATGCATAAGAACTTCAATTCTTCATTTCACTACTCATGAAAAGGGTCTTTGCATGTTCATACACTTTTAGCAAAGCAAAAGAAACCCTATGATAATGCTGATCAATAATCATCCATTACTAGTAATCCCAAACATCTGTTAATAAAAAACAAACAATGACGACAATATCCCTAAACCCCATCACAAGCATAGAAGCCTTCTGTGGGTATGTACTCACTCACTTCACATTAGAATCACATGATCTTTGGCTTGTATGAACGCTAATTCAAAGGATTTTGAACAGGACCAATTTTATCCATTCGGACAGGTGCCCAAAAGTGGTCTGCAAATAAGTGTTGGAAGTACCTAACTTGAACCCGAAGTAACTAAATTGGGTAGAACTGGATGTTATTTACGAATTAAGACTACCAACTAAGAAACCTCTGAGTAATGTGGACCCACAAAATGATCGGTCAGATTGTGAACCCACAAACTATCAAACAATTTGATCATCGGGTCACCTTGTTCAACAGATAGATTATGGAATGATTTCATGTGTTGAATGGACAGATGATGGGACCTCCTCATCATCGCTGGTTCACCTTTGGATATGCATCACCTTATCATTTAGGTAAAATGCCCCCAAAAGCATGTATATGCCAAGTGGCTTGACAACTGAGAAGCCCTTTCATGATGACATCCAATTCTTAGATGGGACAAAGGGACCACCAAAAACAATTTCTAAACACAGTAGAATGGTGAATCTACGAACTTTCCAAAATCCAAATAATCAAAACACACTAGCAGAGACCTTAGCATATCTTCCACGCGATATGCCCTACAAGACCAAGGAGAACAACTTAGCCACACGCACTTTGTGCAGGGTCATTTGTTCCATATGAAAGACAGAACTAACAAACAAATCCAGATAGACATTAAATAGAATCAAATAGAAGTGATGCACCTAATCTGCCTGTGGATATGGATGAAAATATGCATATGCAAAACTATTTATTTTTAATTCATTAGAAAATGTGTAAGAAGCTATCCCTTTTACTTCTTTTCATTTAAGCGAACATATCACCAGTAAAAAATTAATCTTCTGCAGTGAACCATTTATTGGCTAATATCCTTGATGAGGGCTTTAAATCACACATATGAGCCATTAGGAAAAGAAAAGAAAAGCATATCAGTGTAAGGGTTCTCTATTAGATTTCTGGTCGAGTTTCCAATGAAGAATACACAGGAAATCAGATTTATCGTATGTGGAGGAAGATTCAAGGGCAGAAAAGTTCAAGAGATGCAGGGTCTGTAAAATGGAGAAAGTATCAGAGACAGGCTTTCTAGTTTGACATTTAGATGTTGAAGATTCTAGGACTTTTAGAAAGCTCATAAAAAAGGAAAAACTCAAGAAAGCGCAAGATAATGATATTCATAAAATTGCTAGCATTTTGGGGGACGTCTCGCCATCATTGCAACCCAAAAGGGAAGAGTATACACCTCGTTCACCTATACACCATGTATAATTCTTTTGAAATGCAGAAAGCAAAGTGACAACGCTAAGATCAGATCACTAGATGCTAGGATCCAAATGGAACCTTAATGACATTATCCAAAACCTTCCATGAATAGAAGACAAGCTGGAAGAGTTGAAGTAGGTGGCTGATATTTTGGTTCAGGGTGTTTATAGAGTCTCTTTCCATGGGGATTCTCCCTCTTCCTTGATGTAGCTCACTTAAAAAAAAATAAAAATAAAAAATCTTCAAATAAGAGAAAAGAAAAAAGAAAGAAACAAAGAAAATAAAACAACAACAACAACAGCAAGAAGCATTGCCAGCCAAAGAAAGACACTCACTCCTCAAGCTATCAGTACCATCAACATAGATAGTTGTCTTAGTAGAGTAATGCCAAACTCTCACACACTCTACTTTGACTGCCTTCTCATCCTAGCAACCATCTTCCAACACTTAAACAACCATCTTCCACAAACTTAGACCACCATTTTTACAATATTTGATCTTTCACAGCCTAATTGCCAATTTACCATTAGAAGCTCCAACACTTGTGTTAGTTTGGAAAAGATAAATAGGTATATATTTATGGCAATATGCAAGGTTGAGATATTCCAGTTAACAGAGTTTTACATCCAACCACTCGAATAAAAAGAGGGCTTAGGGTTCTCTTCATTAGTAAACCTACAACTTGCTGGCACTGCTGGCAAACAGGACTCCCAGCATGCGAGGCTCGTATCTTGGTGTTCCAAACCATTGATTTGATGGCTAATACTGTTGATGAAGGTTGACCGAGAAGCCTCCTAGATTGGATGATCCTAACCCTTCTACTGGTTGTGGACAAATAGATAGTTAAGAGAGTACAGAAATGGTCAACATTCCAAGGAGAAAGGTACCGAAGGGTGGTCATCCAATCTGGGAGATTTCCAAGGCATCTCTCATCCAGAGCGAGGGCCATCGATCAACAGTTGAATCACTAAACCATGGGCCCCATATTCAGGGAACCCTATGTGTGGGAAACTGTTTGCTGCCAGGTGAGATCCTATGATTCCTCATGAAGAAAACCTTTTCGCAAATTCCAGAATCTAGAACATGACTGCTCAAAATGCCATCCACATCAGTCTTGTTTCCCTTTCACATGTGCAGTGTTGAGATATAAGTTTATAAGGGCCTCTTTGTAATAAAATGAATGAGGGCTTATTTGTAATTTCATTATAAGCTTTTTTTATAAAAGAACGAGAATAGGGCAGCCAGCCCTAACTTCTTTCTCGTTTCATTCTTCTCTCTTCTCTCTTCTCTCTTCCTCTCTTCTTCCTTCCCTCTTCCAATCTATCAGTCCTATCATTGACCCTCATCTTCTACTTGGTATCAGAGCAAGTCCTTTGGGTGGGATCCACTACTAACGTCATCACTCCATGCGGGAGGCATCAACAGTGTACCTTTGGTTAGGTCCCTTGATGGAGAAATATATGGCATTCAAAAGATGGTGGTTTTAGAAGATTTTGGTAATTTTTTCAACATTTATTGGATTATTTTGTGGGAAGATGTTTGTTTCTGAAGAATCAAGTTCCATTTCTACAATAGGTATCTATGGTGACAAACCCAATGAGCCAATCACAACTGTGAAGTTGGATGGTACGAATTTCTTGAATGGTCTTAATCCGTCAAGATGTGTATTGGCAGGTGAGGGAAACTAGGGTATGTGAATAGTCAGATTAGAGAACTAGTTATGGACAATTCCTCGTACGATAAGTAGGAATAAGAAATTTTGACGGTGATGTCTTGGCTTCTTAATTCTATGCAACCTCATATTACTAAAGGTTTTTTGTTCCAACAAACAACCAAAGAAATATGGAGATAAAGTTACCAAAATTTCAAGTGACAAAATATTGCTCATGTCTATCAATCGTGTCGGCAAATTGCTACTATCCATCAGGGGGAGAAAAGTTTTGCTACATATTACTCCACTCTATAGGGTCTGTAGGAAGAGTTTGATCATTATCATTTATTACAATGTTATACTAATGTTGATAAGGAGAAACAAACAAACAAGTCGAACATAACCGTATATTTGATTTTTTGGCTGGGTTGAATTTTGAATATGAGTTTATCCATGTGCAAATTTTGGGGAGAGATGGACTTTTGTTATTAGACCAAGTTTATTCTTTAGTACCAAAATGAAGAAAGCAGGAAGCAGGCCATGCAACCAATTCCTTCTAACAGTAACCACTTGGCCGTTTGAAACTCTTTCGGTTCCCTTAGAGGTGGAAAATGACTCAATTGGGAGCTCAGTGAGAGGAAAGAGAGACATCTTCCTCTAGCTTGTCCTCTTCTTGTTCCTGACCTCGTTCCTTGCAGTCCGTTGACTAATGTCCCAGTTAATCTAGGGCATACTACTACTAATACTGGTACTGATATAGTGAAGGAACTACGAGTATATTCGAGACACCAGAAAGGGATGATCACTGAGACACATCCACTCATTGATTCTAATTCCTTGGAACCAGGTATTGTTTTTCTTTTGTTTGTTCATAATTTTTTTCTAAGGATAATCCTCCCTTTGCTATACAAAAAGGGAAGCGTCAGTGTACTTCACATCTTATATCTAAGTTTGTCTTATATGACCTTGTCCCCTTCCTATCATTCTTTCTTTTCTTTAGCTTCCTTTTGTGTCTTTACCTTCAAGATTTCAAGAGGCAATGATGCAGGACAATTAACCACTTGCTCTAAAAGCTCGAACTGTTAGAGTATGGCGAATTAATCCCTTTATCTAATAGCTCAGGCCCCACATCTCATGGGTAAGGATCTCGCCTGAACCCCCCTCATGGCTCTAAATCACACGGGCCACCCACCCCGAGTGTGTCCTCGCATCCCACAGGGTACCCCACTCGAGCCCGGTGTGAAATACGCATTAATCACCCTCGGTGAGGAGTCTCGAACACGAGACCTCCCCCATGGGCCCTGCCCACCCCGAGTGTGCCCCTGGCCCCCTGCATCCCACAGGCGACCCCACTCGAGCCCGGTGTGAAAATACCCCTACATTAATCACCCTCAGTGAGGAGTCTCAAACACGAGACCTCCCGCTTTGATACTAATTTGATGTAGGACAATTAACCACTTACTCTAAAAGCTCGAACTGTTAGAGTATGACGAATTAATCCCTTTTATCACATAGCCCAGGCCTCACATCTCATGGGTTAGGACCTCGACCGAACCCCCCTCGTGGGCCCCAAATCACATGGGTCACCCACCCCGAGTGTGTCTCCACATCCCACAGGCTACCCCACTTGAGCCCGGTGTGAAATGCGCATTAATCACCCTCGGTGAGGAGTCTCGAACATGAGACCTCCCCCATGAGCCCCAAATCACATGGGTCACCCACCCCGAGTGTGTCCCCGCATCCCACATGCTACCCCACTCGAGCCCAGTGTGAAATGCCCCTACATTAGGCAATCTCTAATCCAAAGTAGTGTGAGGCTATGATGGAAGAGATGAGAGCATTGATTAAAAAAAAAAAAAGAAGGCATGTTGAAACTGATAGACTTACCTAAAGGAGCCAGTGGGTTACAAATGGGTCTTCACAGTGAAAGACAAGGAAGATGAGTCCATTGAAAAGTACAAAGCTAGACTTGTTGCTAAGGGGTACACTCAAACATAATGGAATTGACTACAATGAAACATTCGTGCCCATAGTCAAGATGAACTCCATACGGTTCTTGCTGTCACCTGCAACGAATTTTTCTTAGCTATTGTATCAGCTAGATGTGAAGAATGTGTTTCTCCATGGAGACTTAAAGGAGAAAGTGTATGTGGCTCCGCCACCTGGTTTCAGGTTCCCCAACAATGAAGGAAATGTTTGTCGGTTAAGGAAGCCTATTTATGGTCTCAAACAATCTCCCAGGTTCGGTTAGAGAGGTTCAACCAGAACCAGGTAGTGAAGAGGATTGTTATTCCTAGAGTCACGCCTATTATTCTCTCTTTGTAAAGCGACGAGGACTTTGGGAAGAGATATATCAGAGATTGGTTGGCTGATTACTCCATCTATCTCTCATTCAACCTAATATAACATATGTAGTAAGTGTGGTAAGTCAGTTTATGTAGGCACCACAAGTTCCTCACTTGGAAGCTATTGAAAGAATCCCAAGGTATTTGAAGACATCTCCTGGGAAGGGCCTCTTATTTGTGATCATGGTCATCTCCACATAGAAGCCTGTATTGATGCAAATTAGGCCATTGATGTAGATACCCAAAAGTCAACTACAAAATATTGTACTCTTGTGAGAGGAAACTTGGTTATGTGGATAAGCAAGAAACAAATTGTAGTGGCTAAGTCCAGTGCAAAAGCAGAGACTAGGGCTATATGGCTCATGGTGTAGCAGAGTTACTTTGGTTGAAAATTCTGTTACGTGATTTGAGAATCATGGCATATTCTCCTATGAAGTTGTTTTGTGATAGCAAGGCAACCATCAACATTGCACAAAACCCAGTTCAGCACGACCGTACCAAGCACATTGAAATTGACAGGAACTTCATTAGTGAGCAAGTTATCTATTAAGAACTTTTCTTACCTTTTGAAACGACTGAGAATTAGCTTATTGTTAAGACAAAGTTAGAATCTATTCTTAGCAAGCGTGGCATGATAGACATTTATGCCCAGCTTGAGAGGGAATGTTGAGATATAAAGTTTATAAGGGCCTCTTTGTAATAAAAGGAATGTGAGGGGCTTATTTGTAAGTTTGTTATAAGCTTTTTATAGAAAAAAAAAAACAATGAGAATAGGAAAGCAGGCCCTAACTTCTCTCCCCATTTTTCATTCTTCTTCTCTCGTCTTTCTCTTCCTCTCTTGTTCCTTTCCCTCTTCGAATCTTTCAATCCTAGCACCTACCCTCATCTTCCACTTGCACCATATGACAGAATAAGCAAACATGATAAGTTGATATCATTTATGGTAAACTGTAAACGAGACTAATCAAAATTGCCCCAAAAAGATTGAATTCTTTATATATTTTGCAGAATGCTCTTTCGGTCCCTTCAATTTCATATTTCTGCACGTTATAAGGGCATTATCATGTACCATAAATGGAATTAATGACCTCTTACATATGATGGTTATTAACTTTTGCATCAATGTGGCAGAAAAGCACTTCTGAAACAAAATATTCTTCAAGTATATGCAGCAATGAAGACATTCAGATTAAGCATATGGCTGGTAATCCACAATGATTATTTCAGTGCGACATTAATTTGTTAGTGTTCAGAACTTTAACGAGTTTATCATATGAATGTATTTCCAAATGCCCATTCCGGTCCACAAGAAAACAACTTCAGTTACTTAAAAATCATTTTTTAATCAAGAATTGTTCAATAAATTGTCAATCTCAGTACGCAATATGTGCATACCTGTAAAACAAAAGCTGAAGATGACAATGACAGAGCAGCACCAATCACTACAGCCTCATCAATACTTCTAATGTTGACCTGCATTTCACTTAAACTAGATAGCATTAAAAATACTATATACAATGTCCAAAAATATGGAAATGGAATTATTAGTTAAATGAATACAAGTAATTTCAAAGTAAAATACATTCAAATTAATTTCAAATGTCATAGACAACTTCAAACAACTCACATAAATATAATCTCAGAGAATGGAGGACTTCAAAACAATCCTGTATTGCATTTCAGAAGGAAAAAAGAAAAGAAAAGAAAAGAAAAGAATAATCTTTTCACGTGAACACGTGAAATAGGAAACATCAAACACCCAAGACCATAAACATTTAAGCAGGACAAACTGGTTCCTAACCAGATCAGAGCATGGTGGCTCCAAAACAATCCTGCATTGCATTTCATAAGGAAGCAGCAAACAAAAGAAGAAGAAAAAGGAAGCAAACAAAATCCAGACATGACCGTAAAATGAAATCCTCCAACTTTGATGTCAATAAAGTTAGATTAGTATAGTTCTTACCAGATCAGGCCTTGAGTGGAAAAGGAACTCCAAAATCTTTGTTCCAATGGCCCCATTTGGTGGAAGCTCAAATGCCGTAAAAGCAAGGGTAGACAGAACAACCTTCAAGAATAATAATAAATTAAAAAAACGTAATGAATTCCTCACCCATCTAGCATGCACGGAATACTAACTACTGTAATAGAAACAGCATAGCAAAACTAGTCATCATAGAAGAACTAGCAGCACAGGCTTAAACATGTAAGATCACAATGGAAACATGTTTCAAAATCAAATTTTAAATCCATTCCCCCAGAACTCCTCCAGATGATATCCCTTGCAAGGCCCTTTCTAAAAGGACCACCAAATTTTCTTTTAACTGGAAAAAATTAATATTCACTAATCACTACTCCATCTCCGAGTAGCTGTCTAATCTAACTATGCCTCAAACTCATCCGTCTGGGTTTCCCACTTTAAGTTTGGTTATAAGATCGTGACAATGTTTGCCCACTATCATAATGTATAGATATAACAAGCATTAGCTTTGGATCATAAAGGAATCTCTAATAACAACTCCATTAGCCATTCTGCTTCTTTGCCAGCTGCAATCAATGCAATTAACTTTAATTCCATTGTGGAATGAGTTGTGCATTTTAATTCTTGGATGCCCAAGACAATGGCTCCATCAAGTGTAAAGACCCACCCATCGACTTGTTATAATCTGTTATTCAGCTTGCATTGGTGCACCGCTTCAAGTAAAGTTGGATATCTTGGAAGTTGGAAGTCTAATCCATAATCCATCGTCTTCTTTAATTATCTAAAAATCCTACATACAACATTTCAGTGTATATGACTAAGATTATTTGTAAACCTACTTAGTACTTCCATAGCAAAGGCTGCATCAGGTCCAGACGTCCAGTACATTGCAACTACCAATCACACTAGCATATTGTAGTTGAGATATGCATCTATCTTCATTTTTTTTTTTCTATATTTTATGCTAGAATCTAAGGGTGTAGTGCAGATTTAGATTCTTTACACCCAAATATTGTGATTATCTTTTCTATATGGTGAGATTAAATTCAGGTTATACTTAGTCTATCATAAACTTCATTCCTGAGATTACATTTGCACCACTCCTGTCTTTCATATCAAAACATGATGATAATAACTTCTTTGCTTTTCAAACAAATATTAACATATTATTGACTTAAAAACATATTATAATACCTCTGGTTTTTGATAATTTTAAGTATACACACTTGCCAGCCTTATTTACTCTAAAGCAATGAGAAATTATAACCTGATCACATTTCTCATGCCACTGTTTAGGTTGTTGTTTTAAATCACAGTGATTTAATGAGTCTATAATAAACCCTGTGCTCTTGATTATGCATATAAAACCTTCGGGTTGCACCATGAATGTTTTCTCATTTAAATTAGCATTTAAGATTTTTTTTTGTTTTTTTCATTTGACAAATGACAACTCTATGAATAATTCTAGAGCTATTAGTATTATGATTGTGGTTATTTTAGCTACAAGGGCATATGTGTCAAAGTAGCCTACGCCTTTCTTTTGCCTAAATCCTTGGGCTACATGCCTAGCATGAAGCTTTTCTATGAATAGATCTACTTATAGTTTCCTTTTGAATATCAATTTACATCCAATTGGCTTACACCCAAGGGGTAAGTCTCCTAGTTTCCACATGTTATTAGCCCATGATGGAAGGCAAAAGATTATGATAAAAGCACACGTGTCTCTTTAAGACAAAAAGGTGCCTTGGAAAGGCAGTCCCACTTCATAAATAGAAGGTTTGGATCTGTAAAACCCATCCCATACATTCCAGAGACCATCTCCCTCATTCCAGAAAACTATCTCCTCCATGTTACTCCCTCATTACAGAGGCTTTCTCCCTCTTATGGACCCATTTGAATTGTGGTAACAGAAAAGAAAAGCAAAGATAACTCAAGAGTTTTCCATTGTTTGGACCATTGGGTTGTTTGAATAACAGAGGAAATAGTGAGGTTGGAAATAGAAATCATTAGCCTTATCCACAGTCAAATTCCCATGCACAAGACCCCCAGAAATGGAATCCATGGGAATCCATCATTGGATAATCATTGAACTTTACTTTTCTTTTCTCACAATCCAAACAGGCCCTAAGAGTCTACCCTCACTTGGAGAGTATAATTGAATAGAAAAGAAGTGTGGGCAAATGTGGAGAATCCATACATTCCTTACATTCTACATACATTCCAAAAACTATCTCCCTCATTGTAGAAATAAAAAATAAAAAATTATATATATATAATCCATACAGTCCTTACATTCTAAATACATCCAGAGACAATCTCCTGCATTGTAGAAAGATATATTGATGGAGACATTAGAGGACGTACTTAGGTGTACCAGAGATAGAGACGACCACCCGCTTCAGCGCAACTTTCTTTGAGGATGGGAGACGAGTTTCAGATGGGGCCCACCAGGCCATTTTGAAGACCTCACATGCATTGGACGTGCATCAGGAAGACCCCACCTTGGGATGATGTATGTGGGCTGCTTAGGATATCATTTTAGTCATAAGATTTCTATTTCGTGTCAATCCGACTGTTGGATCTTGTAGATCAGGTCATCAGGCCACTAGATCTTTTAGATTTGGGCCCCTTGACTCTGATCTTATTTTCTTTATGTTTTTTGTTATTTTTAGGAGTTATTTGATGGTTGAGAATGATAATATATGTTTTAGTTTTCTTATTTTGAATAATAGGCCACTTTACTTAAGTGAGTGGCATAGTTGCAATTATGCTGAATTTTAATTCCAAATTTTTTAATTATAAAACCACAAGGGGAGTGGAGTTCCAACCCTAGTGGACATTTGAGAAGAAAAAAAAAAAAGAGAGAGAGAGAAAAAAGCTTTTGTGTGAAGGAATTTTCCTCATTGTTTTCTAGGGTTTTTTTTTTCAAAAAAAAAAAAAAAAAAAAAAAAAAACCTCACTTCCAATTAAATTGTGGAAGGGTAGAAAGTTGTTTGGTGGTGGATTCCCCAAGGTACATCCTTCCTCTTCTTCTTCTTCGAAAGGTAGTCTTCTTCTTACATTCTTCCCCTCTCTTCTTCGAAAGGTATTTTTCTTATTATTCTTCTTCTCTTTTTCTTCCCATTACAACCTTCTAAACCCTAGATCTTCAATTTCCTATTTTCTCCAATTTCTAATAACCCTAATTCTAAAATCTCCAATTCCCATGAACCCTAATTTTTCAAATTTCAGATTTTCCCCTTCTTAACCCTAATCATAAAACCTACTCATCTCCTTTAGTGTGGAACGTGCCTATGCTAAATTGGAAGTTCTATCCTTCCATCGATCCTAGTTTTAATTGATTTATGTGATTTCTTGGCATGCGGGCATGTGATTTAGGTTAAATCAGATTTTATTTCCTATTGTTTACTCTTAATTACTTGGTAGATTAGCATCTTTTATTAATTGAATTACTTTATGGACTCTTTTATAATCTTTATGTTGCATGCTAGCATTAAATCATGTGTCCTGCATCATATATCCTCCATACTACTTGATTTTAAAGGCATTCGCCCTCTTAGTATGAAGAGTATACCCTCACTCCATCAGTATAATAGAGTAGGAAAAAAGTGTGAGTAGAATACCAAGAAAGCATAATTGCATTCCTTTTGGCACGTCTGTTCTTTAAGGTGTTCAGGGTTGTTCTTCAGTGATGCAAAAATTGTGCAACAATAATCATTGATTGGGCCTGAATTATCCTGGAGGCAGACTTGTTGGAACCTTTTTTTAGCAATTTAGGCTAGCAATTCAGGCAAGCATAATGTCTCCTCTTGTCTACTTTCACCAACATTGCATATTATGCCTTCCATGGTGCATAAATGCTAAGGCCCGCAACACATGACAATATTCTTCAATATGGATCATCTATGTATGATTCATAATGGTGTAGCTAAGAGGGAGTGACTATGGTCTGTCGGCATGCATGTTTGGTGCCTGAGCAAGGTATTCTGTATCAGTAATGATCATCGATATGAATTTTGGCATCGTATCAACCGAAACGGCCATATCGTATCCGTATCGATATGAGACTATACGCGATACAGCCCATACGAGGTTGAATCGACCCGATAAGACAAAAACTGACCTTTATCGGCTAATAAGGGGTGTATTGGCACCGATACGAGGCTAATATAGTCGATACAGAGCAATACGACCATAAAAGCCATTTTTTCTCTCTTTTTTTTTTCTTTATTCAAAATTTCACTCGTCTCCTCTTTTTTTCTTTTTTTTCTTTTCCATTTAAACCATGGAAGAAGCTTAAAAACTCATTTTAAGCTAGATCTGGACCTATTTTGGGATCAAAACAAATGATTTGAATGAGATTCAACAAATTAAAGCGAAGTGGATCATTATGGGGAAAATCGTAAAGAATGGTAAACCTTCACTTTCTTTTTGATATTTTGATATTCTTTTTTTTTTGTATTTCAATGTAATGGGCCCTAGTTCACCAAATCATGCTTTATTTGTGTTCAATTAGGGCCCATTTAGTTGACCTTCAACAAGTCCAACCGACAGACAACATTCTCATGAATGGTCTGATGCACCGTCATATGCATGTCCAAAATACCAAAAAAAAAAAAAAAAAAGATTCTTGAATATCTTATTATTCTATTTTTTTCCTATTATTTTCCTTATTTCTTTGGCGTATTTTTTTTTCCGATTAAGACCGATATTGTCCGATATCGAAACACGAGCTTCTATTCACCCAAATTGCTTCAATCGACGATTTTAATCCTAAAAACTATAGTAAGAGTGGTCGAAATCTGTTGTATAATGATCTAGGAAAGTTTTTTGGAATTAGAAAAGTGGAAAAATGAGGAGAAAAATATAATTAAATATAAAAAGTGGTCATTTTTCGACCGTTATGAGGGTAATGGTCGTTATGCCCCGTAACGGCCGATACAGTCCCAAAAAAATCAACTGCCTCGTTAAACCCCCGTATCATGTAACAATCACGAGTGTTACCGATATGTATCGGCCTTATCGTAACGGATACGGAACACCTTGTGCCTAACACTAGATGATGCAGGACATGAAAAATTAATATGATATGCGAGATTTTAGGCTTGGATCACGTTAGTTCAGAAACAATTACACAAATTCCATATCCCACATGAAAGTCCAAACATTCAATTAAGGGGAATCTATGCGGGTCCAGGCCTACACATGCTAAGGTTGGATCAATAAAAATTATGAACCAAACGTTACTCAAAGATAAGAAATAATCATCCACACATGCATAGTAATCAGTCCCTAATCCAAGGATTCAGAAATTCTAATTTGGGGAACCCTAAGGTAAGAAATTGGCAAATAACTTAGGAAAAATGTAGTCTAGGGCTAGGATTCATAAAAAAAAAAAAAAAAAAAAAAAAAAAAAAAAAAGGTAAAGAGGATAAAAACCTGAGCCAAAAGACAATTCCGCGTATGGATAGCGGGCTTGGGGCGCTCCGTCGAAGTTTCAGCTCCCCTGCAGGCCGAAATCTGAGAACCTGCTGTAATGAAAGGAAACTGATGCAACCAAGGACGAACGTGAAGTATGGATGGTGGTGGAAGATAGAAGAAAAGAGATGATGGAGGATGGGGATGAATCGGGGTCGATGTGGCTTCGCACCACGGTAGTTAGCCCTTCGAAAAGGGGGCTTCACACCCACTTTTGAATTCTTCCACAACCACACGAAGAGAGCAGAAAAATAAAGCAGGAATTTTTATTAAACTTCAATGAATCAAAAGAACTACAAGGGGTGCCTATTTATAGGGAGAACCCTATACCCAAAAACTCGCATCATGTGCGACACCTATTACTTGGTGATGAAGTAAACTAAAATAAAAACCAAACACATAAATCTAAAGCATTCACAATGTTCTAAATAATAACAATAAACAAAACCTAAAAAATGAAATCAATCCGACGAGTGGGCCACGATCATGAGATCCCATGATGGGCTTTTCTTGACTATCGGGCCCACTTTTCTGAACCAAAACTTGTCTTTTAGCTAGGGGGCCCTCCCTGGACGTCGTCATCGAGCCAGATCGATGATGGGATCCTCCTTTTGCGTACGTACGTGCATAGGGGTGGTGGTGTGCAGCCGTGCGTGTGCACGATGTCCTCATCAACTCTCCTCGGCTGCGAAGATTTCGCCACTGGTGAAATAAAACTCCTGAACCGCTCTAGGATGTCAGGATCAAGTCGCTGGAGCTCCTCCTCAGTGAGTCATGTGCTGTCTGAAGCTGGACGTGACTTCCATTTAACGAGGTACTTCTGAAACCCACCATCCGACGTGGAAATTACCTCATGGTCCAGGATATCCTCTATTTCCTCTCTTGGGGTGTGAAGGCTAGGTATGGGAGGTAGAGGCTGGGATGAAAGGTTGGGAAGAGGCCATAGATCAAAGGTTAAGTCTGGGGAATCAGGACGGGTGGGCGAAGTGCCGGACAAAGTATCAGTGGGTCCCTGAAAAGCAACTAGATCCTCTACATTGAATGTGGAACTAATTCCCATGGAGGGTGGAAGATCTACCTCATACGCATTGAGACCGTTTCGCTTTATAATTTTGAAGGGTCCAGCGCTACGCGCGTATAACTTACGAACGACCCCTGGAGGGTACCGCTCAGGCCTGATGCGGACCATCACAGAGTCCCCAATATTGAACTCTTTGAATCGTCTATGTTGGTCTGCAGAAAATTTGTATTGCTCATTACTAGTAGTGATCTTTTGCCTGATTTCTTGATGCAATGAATGTATGTGATGCGCAAAAGACTCTGCAGACTCTGATGGCCTATGGGACAATGACATGGGGATAAGATCAATAGGCTTCCTAGGCTTGTAACCAGTAACGACTTCAAATGGACTTAGACCTGTGGACCTATTGATAGAACTATTGTATGCAAACTCAGCTATGGGTAGTACGGTGTCCCATGTCCTGGTATGCTCCCCCACTAAACATCGAAATAAACTCCCTAGGCTCCTATTAACCACCTCAGTTTGGCCATCGGTCTGAGGGTGGTAGACAGAAGAAAATTGGAGCCTAGTATTCATCATGTGCCATAATGTCTTCCAAAAGTAACTCATGAATCTCACGTCACGGTCAGACACTATGGTTTTTGGTAACCCATGCAGTTTGACGACCTCACTAAAGAACATCTTAGCAACATGAGAGGCGTCGGAGGTCTTAGAACAAGGAACGAAGTGGGCCATTTTGGAGAAACGGTCCACGACAACAAATATGGAGTCATACTTTCGAATAGTCTTGGGAAGTCCAAGCACGAAGTCCATACTGATGTCCTGCCAAGGGATGAAGGGGACTGGCAAAGGTGTATATAATCCTGTATTCTGTTTCCTCTGCTTTGCCAGTTGACAAGTACGACATTGCCCTATAATTTTGGCCACATCTCGCTTGAGGCTTGGCCAATGAAATCTATCATCCACTAGGGCAATGGTCTTGTCACGACCGAAATGACCCGCGACCCCCCCTGAATGTAACTCCCAGACAAGAAAATCGCGAAGGGAGGTGCGTGGTATGCACAAGCGGTCACTCCTAAACAAATATCCGTCTAAAATCAAATACTCATTGTTAGCTCCTGACGGATTCTCTAATAAAGACGTATACACAACCCCAAAATCTGGACACTCAAAATACTCTTCTGTGATGCGCTCAAGGCCCGTAACTTCAACGCTCATGGAGTTGAGTAATGCGATTCAACGACTCAACGCGTCAGCAGGCTTATTCTCTACACCGTCCTTGTGCTTAAGCACAAAAGTGTACTCTTGAAGGAATTGAACCCACTTAGCGTGCCTGGGGCTTAATTTCTTCTGAGAGTTCAAGTATCTTAAGGCCTCGTGATCCGATAACAAGACGAATTCTTGCGGTAATAAGTAATGTCGCCAATGGCGTAGTGATTGCACTACCGCATAGAATTCCTTGTCATAGGTGGAATATCTTTGCTTCGCCTCGTTCAGTTTCTCACTAAAAAAGGCGACAAGGTGCCCTTCCTGGCTAAGTACTCCTCCTATGCCGACTCCTGACGCGTCACATGCGACTTCGAAAGCTTTTGAAAAATCTGGAAGTCGCGTGACTGGAGCTTCGGTCATCTTGACCTTTATCTCCTTGAAGGCCTTCGAGGCGGCCTTTGTCCATTGAAACTCTTCCTTTTTTATGCAGTCCGTGATGGGAGCCACAATGGAACTGAAGCCTCGAATGAACCGCCTATAAAAAGTGGCTAAGCCATGAAAGCTACGCACCTCATGAATATTGCGGGGTTCAGGCCAATTAACGATGGCCTTAACCTTCTCGGGATCCGCCGATACACCCTCAGCTGACACAATAAAACCTAAGAAGATCACACTACTAGACAAGAACGAGCACTTCTTTAGGTTGGCGTACAACTTCCTGGCCCTAAGGATCCCACAAACTTGCCTCAAATGGTTGAGGTGGTGCTCCTTAGTCGTGCTATAAATCAAGATATCATCAAAGTATACGACTAGGAACTTTCCCATGAAGGGTCTCAACACTTGGGTCATCACACGCATGAAAGTGCTTGGGGCATTAGTTAACCCAAAAGGCATAACTAACCACTCATATAGCCCATCCTTCGTCTTGAATGCCGTCTTCCACTCATCACCAGGGCATATACGGATTTGGTGATATCCACTTTTGAGGTCAATTTTTGAGAAGATAGTAGCATTGGCCATCATATCTAGCATGTCATCAAGACGCGGTATGGGAAACCGATACTTGATTGTGATTTTGTTAATGACCCTACTATCAACACACATCCTCCATGTGCCATCCTTCTTAGGTGTAAGAAGGGCGGGCACGGCACACGGACTCATGCTCTCTCGAATGAAACCCTTCTCTAGGAGTTCATCAATCTGCCTCTTCAACTCAGCGTGCTCCTTCGGGTTCATTCTGTAATGCGGGAGGTTTGGTAGAGTTGCCCCAGGGATTAAATCAATGGCATGCTGTATATCCCTCATAGGGGGAAGCTCATTCGGTAAGTCATCAGGAAAGACATCACGAAACTCATGTACTACCTGAATGGCCTCAGTGGGTAACTCTACGCTAGTCTCTGGTACACTCTCCCTAGCCACAAGGGCGTATATTATCGAGTCCGCCTCCGTTTCACGCTCAAAGTCTTTGGCATTCAAAATATGGAGCGGTTTGGACTTGGACTTCGACTCCTTCACTTCTTTTGGGCCGCTCACACTACTCTGTGTGATGAACTCTTTTCCAGTTGTATTCTTGGGTGGTAGAGGATTTAACTTGACCTTCTTGCCCTCAAACCAGAATGTACACACATTTGAACGACCAAATATGGTAACATCCCTGTCATAGAGCCACGGCCTATCCAGAATGATATGACCCACATCCATAGGAACAACATCACACCAAATTGTGTCTTTATAAGATCCGAACTGAATAGGTACAAGACAGCGGTGCGAGACTGGAATGGATGTCTCATCAACCCAGGAGACTCTATAGGGTTGAGGATGGGCTTTTAGCTTTAAGCCCAAACGACTCACAGTGCTAGTCGATGCTACGTTGGCACAACTACCACTATCCACGATCAACTTACAGTTCTTTTCCCCACATTTTGCATAAGTGTAGAAGATCGTGTTGCGGCGCCAGTCATCAGTGTTCTTGGCTTGAGCCAGGGCGCAACGCACAATTGCGAGGGTCACAGACTCTTGTGCTCCCTCTTCCTCATCACTAGGGGTTCCGACTGGCTCATATTCCTCCTCCTCACTATCACTCTCTGGGGGCACTACTTCTACTTGCCCATCAATAATGAGTACTTTGGTGCCCTCTCTCGTGCCGCACTGATGAGCAAAATGACCAAACCCCTGACACCTAAAACACCTAGTGGCCCCACTTCCACGTGAACTAGACCCGACAATCTCTTTACCCTTATCATCTTTAAGTCTGGGTTGAACATTAGGGGAAGGTTTGTGTTGGAACCCCGTGTTAGGTCTAGCCCCTGAGGGGTTGGCCTTAGCACCGGATTCGCGAAAGTCAAACCGCCTTCCCATAGATGCTTTAAGCTATTGCTCGACATCTAACACTACTTGGTACAACTGTTCGATAGTGTCTATGTCTTTGGCGAGCAATTCTCTCCTAATGTCAGGACGGAGGCCCCTTTTAAAACGAGCAAGGGTGAGTACGGGGTCCTCATCAACCTCACAGCGGGTCAAGTACTCTTCAAATTTTTCAATATAGTCAGCAACACTCATGGAACCCTGTCGAAGAGACTGTCATTCTTCAATCAATCGCAGGCGATAAGAGAAAGGAAGGTATTTCTCTTTCAGCGTTTCTTTCATTTCTCCCCAATGGACTATTGGGAGTTCCCTCGCTCTTTCTTTTTTTCGCTCAACCGTCACCCAAAACCTCTTTGCTTGACCCACAAGCTTTATCTTGGCGAATCGGACTCGTCGAGCATCCGACATATCATACCACTCAAAATAATGGTCCATATCCGCCAACCAATCTAAAAAAGCTTTAGGGTCCAAGTGGCCATCAAAAGTAGGGGCATCTACTCTAACTCCCTTGAGGAGTTGCGCATCTGGGTCATATTGGTCATGATGTCCCTCACGGGGTGGGTGCACAGGTGCGCGCCCATGACCAACTCCTTGGCCGCCTCCATTCCTTGGTCTAATCTCCTGACCACCTGCTTGAGAATGAGCATCTTCCCCAATGGTGGGGTTTGCCCTGAGGGAGGCCTCTATTTGAGTAATGAGATCATCAAATTGGTTAAGGCGTTGATCCATGCGTTGTTCCAAGCGCTTAGACATAGACTCAAACTGCTGGGTTAACTTGGCCATTGATTCTTGTAGTTGCTCCATGTTTAGAGTAGGGTGTGAACCAAAACCGCGACCCGTACGTGTGGGCATACACAGGCTAACTCAACCTAAGGACCTGCTATGACAGCTATATGCATCTAAAAAAAAAAACTAAATGACCCTATGAGACTCTATATGAAGGCGATTACACACCGTTACTAAAATTCAGCTATATATGATGGACTGAATGCATGGCGGACTCAAATAAACTAAACCCTAAATATGTGGTGAATTCCCCTACAAGAACCCTAGGCTTTGATACCAAATTTGATGCAGGACATGAAAAATTAATATGATATGCAAGATTTCAGGCTTAGATCACGTTAGTTCAGAAACAATTACACAAATTCCATATCCCACATGAAAGTCCAAACATTCAATTAAGGGGAATCTATGCGGGTCCAGGCCTACACATGCTAGGGTTGGATCAATAAAAATTATGAACCAAACGTTACTCAAAGATAAGAAATAATCATCCACACATGCATAGTAATCAGTCCCTAATCCAAGGGATTCAGAAATTCTAATTTGGGGAACCCTAAGGTAAGAAATTGGCAAATAACTTAGGAAAAATGTAGTCTAGGGCTAGGATTCATAAAAAAAAAAAAAAAAAAAAAAAAAAAAAGGCTATGAGAGGATAAAAGAGGATAAAAACCTGAGCCAAAAGACGATTCCGCGTATGGATAGCGGGCTTGGGGCGCTCCGTCGAAGTTTCAGCTCCCCTGCAGGCCGAAATCTGAGAACCTGCTGTAATGAAAGGAAACTGATGCAACCAAGGACGAACGTGAAGTATGGATGGTGGTGGAAGATAGAAGAAAAGAGATGATGGAGGATGGGGATGAATCGGGGTCGATGTGGCTTCGCACCACGGTAGTTAGCCCTTCGAAAAGGGAGGGCTTCACACCCACTTTTGAATTCTTCCACAACTCACGAAGAGAGCAGAAAAATAAAGCAGGAATTTTTATTAAACTTCAATGAATCAAAAGAACTACAAGGGGTGCCTATTTATAGGGAGAACCCTATACCCAAAAACTCGCACCATGTGCGACACTTATTACTTGGTGATGAAGTAAACTAAAATAAAAACCAAACACATAAATCTAAAGCGTTCACAATGTTCTAAATAATAACAATAAACAAAACCTAAAAAATGAAATCAATCCGACGAGTGGGCCACGATTATGAGATCCCATGATGGGCTTTTCTTGACTATCGGGCCCACTTTTCTGAACCAAAACTTGTCTTTTAGCTAGGGGGACCTCCCTGGACGTCGTCATCGAGCCAGATCGATGATGGGATCCTCCTTTTGCGTACGTACATGCGTAGGGGTGGTGGTGTGCGGCCGTGCGTGTGCACGATGTCCTCATCACTAGAGGCTGATTGGATATGGACTTTGACAACAACACTTAGGGCAACTTGGTTTGGCTGGCTTTGGTGAGAGTATGTTCTCGAAAATCGATTGTAATACAGTCGTGACGTAAGTACGTAGTTGTATCGACCACCCTCATGATGCGACAAGGGATGAACCATCATCATCGTCATCATCATGATCTAAGCCTTATACCAATTAACTATCGCCAGCTACATGAATCATGTTCCGCCATTCCACTTTATGAAGGGCCATACCTTCGATTATACCACAAGTCATTAAGGGGGCGTTTGGATTGTAACTCTAGATAAGCTACTTATGCCTCAAGTAGCTTATCTTGGTTTCTACTTATTCGGCAGATAAGCATGTTTGGTAAACAATACACTTGTAAACTAAAAGGTAGAAAAGCATGTATCGTTTCCAACGTCACATAAGTATTTATCCCTCAAGTTTATTTAGTCCACCCTCATATTCATCATCTATCATGTGGGGCCAACCTTTGATGTGGACTGTTCATTGTGGCCCCACCTTTGATGTGGGCCATCCATCATGCAGGGCCCACCTTGGATGTGGGTCATTCATAATTAGGGGCCAACCTTTAATGTGCACCGTCCATTATGTAGGGCCCACCTTTCATGTTGGTCATCCATCATGTGGGTCCCACCATCAATGTTATTGTCTATCATGTGGGGCTCACCTTTAATATCCACCGCCCATCTTGTGAAGTCCACCTTTGATGCGGACCATCCATCATGTAGGCCCCACCTCCAATGTGGGTCGTCCATCATGCGGGGCTCGCCTTGCATGTGGGCCACTCATCATTAGGGCCAACCTTTGATGTGGACCATCCATCATGTAGGGCGGCCCACCTTCATTATCAATTGCCCATCTTGTGAAGCCCATCTTTGATGTGGACCGTCCATCATGTGGGTCACCAATCATGCGGCCTTGCCTTGGATGTGGGTCATTCATCACTAAGGGCCGACCTTTGATGCAGACTGTTCATCATGTGGGGCCCAGCTTCAATGTCCACTACCCATCATGTGGAGCCCACCTTTGATGTGGACCATCCATCGTGTAAGCCCCACCTCTAAAGTGGGTCGTCCATCATATCGGCCTGCTTTGGATGTGGGCTATTTATCATTATGGGCCAACCTTTGATGTGGACCATCCATTATGTGGGTCCACGTTAAAATGGGGTCATCCATCACATGGGGCCTACCTTTGATGTGGACCGTCCATTGTGTGGGCCCCACCTTTGATGTGGACAGTCCATCATGTGGGGCCTCCTTTGATATGGAATGTAAGAGAGCATCCTTTGATATGGAGAGAGAGAGAGAGAGAGAGAGAGAGAGAGAGAGAGAGAAGTAATAAGTTAAAAAGCTAAAAATAAAAAAATAAAATATAAAAAAAACTTACTGAGAGATAAGTAACTTTCAACACATAAGTTACTTTTACAATGATGCTTACCAAATTAACTTAAGTGAAAAAGGTAACTTATTGACTTTACATAAGTTAAAAAGTAAGTTATTTGGTGGTATCCAAACATGCCCTAAGTCTCTTCTTACTACCTCCATTCATGATATGGACCATAGCCCGCAATACAGGTTGACACGGTCCATCAAGAAAAATGGGCAATATTGACCTATATTAGTCAATGTAGGCCGATACACCCCATATCCACAACAATATGATACAACCATAAAGGGCCCATTTGGAGGGGGGCAGAATAAACCTATCTTTGATTTCTTCACTTGTTTCTTAATTTCAGCCAAAAGGGAAGCTTAGAAACTCATTTTATACTAGATCTAAGTTTAATTTTGGGGATCAAAATATATGATTTAAGTGATATTCGATCAATTGAAGTGGAATGAACCATTACGGGAAAAATTAAAAGGGAAACACTATCTTCATTTTTTTTTCTCTATCATATTTCAATGTAATGGGCCCTCATCCATAAAACAATGCTTGATTAGTGTTCAACTAGGGCCTATTTGGATTTGGTTGATTTTTAGCAAATCAAGTCGGCATACGATATTCTTATCAAAGAATGAAATGATACACCCAATGTTCCAATATCAGGGATATTGTCGATGATAAGACCCAGTGTTCCAAATATCCGTCATATTGTCGATGATATCACCGATATTATCGCCTTATTGGTATTGACGGGCCAATGATACTAAAACCCCAAGTATGGAAAATTCCAAATATCACCAATAATATTATTTGGCAATACTAGAGATATTTTGGCCCCTGGACAATATAAAAGTTCCTTGGTATCGTCGATACCAATGATAATATCAACAATGCCCGGGAGACTTCCGTAAAATGCTGGAAATTCACGAGAAAATCCAGAAAATAGAAAAAAAAAAAAGGAAAAAATAAAATAAAAAATTGGCTATTCTTGTGGTTATTATTATCATTTTTTAAATTTATTTTTTATTTTTTGAATTTTGCTCATTAGGTGATTTCCACCACTCACTTTGGTTTTTGTTGAATCGAATCTTGGATTTATAGGAGAAATCTCAACTTGAAGCATAGATAGGTGGGAACTCAAAGGTGACAAAAAATCCATAGAAACTTCATTTTTTTCATGCATTGGCATGGATTTGTGGGGAATGAATCAACATTTGAGTTGGTGAATGGGGAAAATGGGGAAATCCTAATTTCCTTCATTTTTACCCCTCAAATTGAGAAGCGATGATTTATTACTTGCATTATATCTACATGGTTTTTTTTTTTTTTTTTTTTTTTTTTTTGAAGATAATGAAGAAATATATATTAAAAAAGAAAAAGCATACAAGGGGGGACTGCTGAGATAGCAGCCGCAGAGGACCCTAATCACCTAAGAAAACTAGATTATAGTCTTTTAATCCCAAAATATTAGACACCCATTCCCAAATCAACTTTTTGGCGTAGGATTCCACTTCTTTAGTCGAAGACTGAGAGTCGTTAAAACACCTATCATTTCTTTCCTTCCAGACAGCCCACCAGATGGCGATAATCACCATTCTCCAAATACGAGTTAGCACTTTTCCGAGGTTATGGCCCTGCCACGCTGCTAAGACGGAGGCTGTGGAGATTGGATTGCAGGTAACAATATTGAACCTAGGCCAGAAGTCCCACCATATCTGGGTGATGAAAGGACAATGGACGAGGAGATGGTCGATAGTCTCCTCACTACTCATACAGCAGAGGCAAATATTAGGCAGCTGCATACTGATTATATGGTATTTGAATGATATGAACTCATTATAGATATAATTGCACTACTTGTTTTGGACAACGCATAGTTTAGGCCCCTATAAAATGGAGACTTACTATGTATAGTTGTTTTTTGCAATATTTTGATTCCTCAATGTGCGAACATGTGTCTTTTAACATTCCCTAAAGTTTTGTTGAAAAACTCCACCTTTTTTCCCACTGTTTGCCTCAGTCAGCGATGTCAATACATCTTTCCACGTCCTCATTCATTTGATACATGTAACATATCAATACTTTAAACACTGGATACATCATTGGATACATGTTTCAAAACATTAAAAATGATAGACTACAGTGTTTTACAATTTTTCCTATTTTCTTGGTATTTTTTTTTTTTTTAAAAAGGGGGCAAATAAATATTTTCGGCTGATAGAAGTCCAACATGTCCCATATCGTATCATTTTTGGGCCCAACCAATACGGTGGCCGATACTATTATGTAAAACCTGGGTGACAATATTTTCCAAATGGGAAGGGGTGCTGCATTTTCCTTTGTTGGGTCAATTGGCACATACAAATGTGACTAAGAATGAGGTGGTGACATTGTTTTCAAATCCTGAGATTCATGATTCAAATCATACAATTCAATTGACTATCAAAAGATGTCAATCATAGTTTAGCTTCAGTCCGATTGGACAAAAATCGTATGACTCACTAAAAATAGAATGCCATGCTGTTTATTGACTGTTTTCGGTGTGTGGTTAGTTATAGTATGGATTGAAGGGATATTAAACGGAATCACGGATAACATACTAAGACTTGTACTTTTTGAAGACTGATTGATCAGATGTATTCGCTGCTCGAAAGAAGTGCCATGAAATGTTATAACGTGACAGAAGTTTGATGTGGAATGTTTGAATGGCCTTGTACTTGTTTAGAACGGTTATAATTTTAATAATTTTCTAAAAGACTAAAGAGAATCTTTCAATTTGTTTAAGAAGTTCAGGTCCAAGTTGCTGCAAAATTTAGTAAGACTACAGGTGACTTCTAATCAAACACTCGTAACAGAGAAAGCCTCGCTGAAGATTAGCAGATGGTTTGATGATACTCATCTCCTTTTGATAGCTTTTGCCTTAACATTGGAAAATGAATCAATTGGATAGATTTCTCATAGAACACTACCAAGAAAGACTCACTGCACACTATTAGATGGTCTGACAATATTCATTTCCTCTTTGGTGGCTTTTACCTTAAGTCCTTAACATCAGGAGTTGATAGACTTCTAGCATTTTGAGGAAGCAAGTGTGTTTTCAGAACAAATTAGCAAAATTTGGAGACAAATATCCTAAATTGGATGACATGGGATGCATGCCAAACTTCAACATATGTTTGACTACAGTGAAAGAGAATTCAACAAAGGCCACATGAATAAGCACATCTAGATTTGCATCTGTAACATGCATTTTGTAAGCACAGCTGTTCCTGTAAACTATGAAAAGTGAGTTTCTGTCAACAACAAACCTGGGTCAAACCCATGCCAAAGGCAAACTTTGCAAGAGCTTTCAGTCGAGCCAGTGAGAGCTCTAAACCCATCTCAAACAACTGTGGAAGAGGAGAACTTATTCGATCAGAAATCACTTGCTTTGTTCTAGTACAAGGTACATCAAGATCAAGGACTTTATGTAAGGACATTGTGCATTTAAATTATGAAGTACTGTTACATCATTCATTGTGGGAGGAATAGAAATCAAATGTATGACCTGTGCAAAAGGGAACGTCAAGCACATGTATAAATATGCCAGTGGACTAAAACTCAATCTTACCTCTAGTGTACTCACAATATAGGACATGAGTTTTGTTCTACCTGATACTAACTTTTGAAAGTATAAATAAATAAAAGAAACATACGAAGATGCATGACATACTGTAAAAGAAGCAGAAACAGGAACACATGAAAAATATTACATACTAGTAAACAACTAAGACACATATTAGATGATCCTTACTACATCTTGAGGACCCTTAGATAATAAACAAGAGGATTGAATCTCCATTACGTAGATAAAAGTCTTAAATTTCAAAAAATAATAACGTTTAAGTATACCCACATCATAAACATGTATAAATACATAAACAGCCTAAAGTGAAAAATCCTTGATATCTCTAGCAGAGTAAATTATAAGAACAGCTTAAAAGCAGCCTAAATATAGACTACCTAAAACAAAAGATACCAGGATAGCTCAGCAAAAGGCTAGAAGGATAGAATCCCAAATCGATATGGATGTTCTTCAGTGACTCCACAATGGAAGGCCATAACTTACACAAAAGGGAGAATCATCTTAGGCCAGCGAATAAATTCATTAACATTTTGATGAGGACATCACTTCATGTACACCTTTGCATACATATCAGAGGAGGAGGTGAGCCGCACCGATTTCCCTTTGACTAGGCGAGTACCCGTAATCGTGATGAAGACCCCATGTGCATGTGCGAGCATTTGGAAGACCCCACACTGGGAAGATGCACGTGGGCTGCATATTGGAGCTTGATAGATACATCAGACCATTGGATTGGGTGGACACAATGATCGGACCGTTGGATCATCATTGAACATGTTGATCGTGGACCCCATGGACCACGAAATAGTTTAGTTTTTTAGATTATTTATATGCTTCGTTATTTTTAGTATACCTTATATTTGTGTTGAGATTAAAGAGTTAGGAACAACTTTTAATTTATTAAGTGTCTCTACGTTGAAAATCTTATTTGAGAGTCTTTTTGTAAAAGGTCTTTTCTGAAACTATAAAAGAGAAAGATGGGTGTGTGACGCCCTAATGCTATTAGATTTTGAGAAGAAAAAAAGAAGAAGAAGAGAAAGCTCCCTTGCTTTTCTTCTTCTTCTATCTTCATGTGATTTGAAGAGATCTTTCATGTGATTGGAAGAGAGGTTGGTGTGACGCCGATCTTCATCAATGGAGGTGCGAGGTCTCCATCTATCCTCACATCCTCATCCATTCATCCACCATCAAGATATTTTGTTTGAAATTCTTCGATCTTCCTATCCCAAACCTTCACATTTCTTCTAATCCCAATTACCCATATCCATCCACAAGCTAAATCCTAAAACCCTACAAATCTAGCCACACGTGTGACCTCTCGGGTTGGCCGTACGAACATCCACTTGTTTCCTTTGGTTTCCCATTACCTTTAAAGCAAAACCCTCTTCTTCCTTTTTCTAAACCCTAACCTAAACCTAGAAATCTCCAACTTTCCTATTTTCCCAAACCCTAACTTCTCCCATTCTTCAATTCACCCAAAATCCTTACACCCCTTCTATCCAAAACCTTTATCCCATATACTAACACCTAAATCCTTTAACCCCTTCTCCCAATTTGATCCCATAAACCCTAATTCCTAGTTTTTCCCAATTTCCCTAACCTTAATTTTACCCTAGGTAGTATTAGATCTCCTACTTTGAAATAAACTTTTCCCTATGCTAATTGGATGTCCCTACATCCATGAGATCCTAGCTTCCTTTATTTAATGATCTTGTACAACGATGTCTGGTAACCTAGGCTAGGATTATGCATGATATTCTTTTGGTTTTCTTGGTATTTGTGATGATAATGGCAAGTTTTATATTTTTTGTTAATTACCTTAATTTTGCTACTTGATCTCACATCATATTTGGTTCATGCATCGGTCCTACATCACATTTTTAGGCCCTCTAAGAGAGCCTTTGCTTCGACCTCATTTGAATCTTCAATTCCAATAGGCCTATCAAAAATGACTCCCCATCTTCCCAGATATCAAGGCCCAAGAAAGATGAAAAGGTGCTGCAGTGGAATGGCTACAGCATCGCATCCAACCCATTCTGAGTCTAAATATGAAGTCAACTCAAGTGCAGATGTAGCTGAATGAAATGGTCGGCAGCCAGATGCTCCTTTATCTGAAGGCATGATGAACTGCTGCTATATAGATGACACAGAGCAACGGCAAACTAGCAATATAAAGTGCAAACACCGAGTCTAGATAAGTCGCTCGTAGTTTTGGATATCAGTTACATTACGGCTGATCAGCCATTACATAACCGCATTGGTCACCCCTGTTATGCATTATAGGGGTGAACTGGACTGTTAAGGGGAAAAAAAAAAAAGAGGACGTATCTGCCCATATCGACTGATAAAGGCTGATACGCTCTGTATCGGCACCAATACAGGGCTGTTATGGTCGACGCAGGCTAATACAGCTATAAAGGCCCAGTTTGAAATTTTTATTTTCTATATTTCTCTCATTTTCCTACTTATTCTCCATTTCAACCATAAAGAAAGCTTAGAAACTAGTTTTAGACTAGACCTAGGGCTATTTTTAGGATCAAAACATAATATTTGAGTCGGATTTGACAAATCATAGAGAAATGGTCCAAATGGACCATTTTGAGAAATATGGGAAAAAGAGGTAAACCATCACTTCGTTTTTTTGTCGTCTTCTTCTTCTTTTTCTTCTTGAATTCACATGTAATGGGCCCTAATCCACCAAAATAAAGCTTCATCTGTGTTCGGTTAGGACTCATTTGGTTGATTTTCGACAGGTCAAGCTGGCAGACAACATTCTTATCAGAGAATGGTCTGATACACCATTGAATACATGTTAAAAACACAAGAAAAAAGGATACATTATGATGTTTTACATTTTCTTTCTTTTTTCTTTTTTTCTTTTTTATAAACCTTTTGGTGTTCGTTCAGTATAGGCCCGTATTGTCCGAGTCAGTCTGATACACCCCATATCATACCATTCTTGGGCCCGACTGACACACGCACTGATACTGTTATTCAAAACATTGGAATCACCATAAGATCCCAACCAACTTTTGGTAAGATGAAGCATCAAAAGAAGGATCTCTCTCATGTGTGGAAAACTTCACATTAAGTTCCAATTGTATGTTTAATACTCAATTATATGCTAACAAAGCCTGAGAAAATCCAGTGCTTAATTAACTGTTAATTGAGTGAGAAACTAATTCCAAAGCATACTTGCTTTGGCTTAAATGTAACAAGTAGAGATTCTCATAGAGCCTCGATCACCAAGAAATATCATGAGCAAGGTTCAAAATATCATCCAAGATGATATGTGTGCTTGGTATGCATCTGTTTTTGGCTAATCATTATTGCTTCACTCAAGGCAATGAAAACCATGATTGAGATGATGACTATGTTGAGCTCCTCAACTCTTCCATCAAAACTCGAGGCAGGAATATAGCAGTTGAAGTTGAAGTTTTTTATACTTCTGATCACATTTGTAGATGTAGCATGGTAACTTGCTTAATCCATGCTTTACACATAACTTGTGGACAGTCTCTCCGCCACTGCATATCATCAGACCAACAGACTAGTAAGAGTCACTGATGTCAACTCTATCAATTTGTTTGTCAGTTGTGCATAGAAGAGTTGGACAATGTACAGCAGCGAATTCTTAAAACCTAACAGACTGCACACTTTCAGGCTTTCTATTGTATCAGATAACAGTAGATGACAGCTACATTAGTCCATTTACATAACAGTAACCCATTGTGATAAATTTATGTTACAGATAATGAGCAAACATAATATATTTGTATTTTTTACACCTTTTTCTCATTTTTAGGTTTAGTTTTAGTATTTGGAACTCAAGAGTTACAATGACAACAACAACCAAAAATAATCATGACTCATTGGAGGAAACATCTTGGTCGGAGATAACTAATACATGCTGCCACACAGATTTTAATTATTCGGAGAACTCAATGTTGAAACATGCCCTATCTACCATTGTGTTATGGGCTTGAACCCAAACAGATTTTAATACTTAATCTCAAGCCTGCCAAATCTTTTGTTTGAGCAGTTATTTTATTTGATTCTTGACTGGTGATGCCCCAGAGATGGATGCTACAGGGATAACAACACCTGATGAAGTACATGAAGTTACAATGATTGTCCATGATTTTGTGCATCAACATGCACCATACACCACCGAAATTGGATATGACCACCCAGGTCACAATTTATGACCAGAGAAGTGATTAATGATTAAGCTGAAAGTAGCCTGGATATCTCCTACTGCAACTCAGCAATGATATTAAGTTCAACAAACTATAAATTGACACCTACTATTATATTATGAAATCGGCATAAACACTTTTTGACTAATTAGTTTTCACAAAGCTGAGAAAACGTAATGGAAGCCTAGTGGTGGCAATGGGTCGGGCTGGGGTTGGCCCTGCCCTACCCCGAATGTAGTCCCCTAAGCCCTAGCCTGGCCCTAACCATAATCTAGCTGAAAAGGCCCTAGCACTATATGGCTGGGCTATGCCAAGGCTGGCCCCGCAAGGAAAAGATTTAAATGATCAAAGGCTTGGAATAAGTTCAAACTAAGAAATTGTGTGGGTATCCTCCATCTACGATGAGCCCCATCATATCAACGATTTGAATCATTGTAGCATGTCTTAGATCCAATGAGTGTCTTAAAACTATATATGTATGGCAAATTGGAACACTCACAAGTGTCTTTAAACTGTCAATTCTTTTTGTATAATGATGGACCACGTAATGTTTGGATCGAGCCAACGCACCAGGCTGGGCCATCCATCACTGGTCCTGGCCCGGCCCTCATGCCTAGATCTCAAGCCGGACTTAGCCCCTGGGACAAGTTTAGGGGCCCAAGGTCAGGCTGCATAGCCCGTTGCCACCCTATGGAAGCCCAATCATTTTTTCAACGATAATGGAAGCCCTCTAAAACTTTCTTGGAGCTTCTTACAAGAAGAAGAAGAAGAAGAAAACAGAAATCAGGTCAAATTTGTCCAAAGCATATCATATTGTAGCTGAGCAAGGTCATTGAAATCCATGCCTCCTCAGGAAGTAGGAGACAAATATGAACCAAGCAATTTTGATGACTGAATGGTGATAATCCAAGTAACAAGTAAATTGGGTTCTTTGTGCAGCAAAACCAAGCCGATTGATGCCCCCAGCAAAAACCTGAAGTTTCATGATGAGGGAACAAATGGTCTTCCTTTATGAACTTTCCCTGATATACTCCAAGCTTAAATCTTCAACCAATTCTAAAATATGCATGTCACAGGATAGAAAATGTCTAGAGATCCTTCACAACACAATCCTTATCAAATGCACTAGCATAAACTAAAACTGTTGACATTATCTATTTGGCATTCACAAAAGGTTGGAAAAGTATAAAATGTGGAGATTCTGTTGGCGGATAGGGTTGGTCACAAGAAATTAATAAAAATGAAAATGAAAAACAAACACCAAACACCAAACTAAGAACAAAGCAAAAGGCAACAGAGAATTGAACTCACCAAGAAAAGGATTCCCCATTCTGAGAGAATTTTAACATCTGTGATGTTTCTAATCAGGCCAAACTGGTTTAGTACAACTCCACCAAAAAAGAAACCCAGTATCTGCAACCAAGTGGGGGATCTCAATTATCATCGTAATAGAATGAGAGTGAAATCAATAGGACACATCAAGCTACTTAGTTCGCAGATAAACCATCTAAGGTTACATTTTTTGAAATGATTCATAGAGTAGCAAAGAGAAATAAAACTAAAATATTAGGACCAAGACACACTCAAACTAAATATGATGGCCATTAGACATATATGCTAAAGAATCACGGACAACTTAAAGAGAACTATTAAAAGGTAGGTAAGGCAGTTCCATCAGAATTTTAAACAATTGTTAAACAATGGGGGTAAGTAAAATGGTAATGGTAAGAATCATCAAAAAGAAGGCAATGGTGAGATGTTCATTGCAATTTTTTTTTAAAGAAACCTTTCACAAGAACATGGAATCAAGCAGGATCTGAAAAATATTGGCAACAATTTTATTGTAGCAAAGACTAAAGTAAAATTCTGTGCCTCAACACTGTTTTCAAACTGTTTAGAACCCAGTCTACATAGCATTGCAAAATGTCAGCCTATTGCAAATTAATAATTCAGAAACCCTGTTCGATATTTTCTTTATTTTTATAAATGAAATATGCTTTAAAGAATCCTTGGTATGAGCTCGCCAAACTAAAATGTAAAATAAAAGGCAGGATGCAAGAACAATGATCAATCTTGACAAATTGGAAGTATCAGTCTAACAAAATCAATCAACTTTGAACTAGCCAGAAAAGGAGGGTGCAGTTACAAGAAGCATCTTCCCCACCACTAATTTCTCCCTTGACATGGCAACATTCACCTGATCCTCATCAAATTGCGTAGTTTTCTGCACATACAAAAGACAAGCTCCACACCTCTTGTTCCTATTAATTCGCACCACACAATAGTGTCATCATAAATCCAACTCTCATTACTCAGGCTTCTCGCATCAGATTTAGGGTAAGCATGACAGATTACATGCAATCAAGATGCAGGCAAGGGAATAGAACAAGGAGGGGCCTCAGATCCTAAGAGGTGGGAGTGTATGTGTATCATTATGGAATTTGGGTAGGGGAACAAAAGATATTTTTAACAAGGATGAGGAAAGAAAGGTTGTGGATCTTTACTCTCTACTTTCTCCCCATTCAATAATGCATCTTTACTCTCTCTTCTTTTGTTCTCATATAGTTTCCAATGAAAGCTTTCCTCTCTATCTTCGTAAACAAGAGTCGTATACATTACCTTGATGGATCTTGCCTCCTTTGTCTCCTCCCTACTGGATCATTTTAATAAATTTTTTGTCATTGATAAAATATTTTCCTCTCTATTTCGCATCTCTATCCTCTCTTCCTTCTCACTCGACTTCTTTTTTGTCCATTCTTCACCTCTGCTTTTCGTTGTCACAACCTTCTTTCACATCACTTTCACAACTACACCTGCACCTCATTCACAATCAATCTCCCATGCATGTCCATGTCACCATTTTCTCTGCCCTAGCTGTAAAACTGATAAAGGATGAAATTCTTTACCCCATTCCTTATTGAGATGGTAGTGTTAAGAATACTTGTTCCCCCATTGTCTAGAGCTTGCTAGTTCCAACACATTCACCACATTCATACCAAACCTTAATCTTTCAATGCTTTTCCTTATTCGTTACCTATTTTCTTCTCTTCTTAAAATGGCATTAAATTATAGTACCTACTTCAACCTTCAAACTGGGATCCTAAATGTTGCAGCAATGAGCATTTCCAATTGAGGTATGGGGTTAATGATGCACGATTCTCGGATCATCCACAGTGGACCCCACTGCTAGTGGTGGAAGATCAGGACAAGATCTATTATATGCTTGGACTATGAGACCTACAAATCTGATCAGATGGTTATAACAGTGAACAGATACGAATGTGGAACCGACAAATTCAGTTAATTGTTTTATAATGCCTATATACAAGCCGAATAAGAGGAAGGGGTTTGTACAAACTTAGAGCCCCTGGGGCCATATGGTTTTTATAGAGAAGTACTTCAGAGTGGTATTTGGAATCTCTAGGGTAGTTTCCTTTCTTCCTTCTATTACAATTTATAGATGAGGAAATTTAGGTAACAATTTGAGCCAATGGGCTTTAAGCCTTGGATTCTTTTATTTTAAGTAACATTTTTGTATCTACATACATAACCATATGTATGGATGAATATAGTTTATTTGTTATTTTTGACTAAATGAAATTCTTTCTTTTTGTTCCTTGAGGCTAGAAACATCTATATAGAAGTAAGTGTCTTCTAACCCAGGACTAGGAGTGAGATTCATCTAGATTCTTTGCAGTGAGATTCCACATACCTTATTTTCTAAGTTTTTTATTCATTTACTCCTGCCATTAGAGTGATTAAGGAGTGGATGAAAGTTTTGAGGCATCCAAGGTGGAAATTTTTCTTCAAATTTGTATGTCCTATTGTTCTTCAAGTAGATATGATGTAGGACAATTAACCGCTTACTCTAAAAGCTCAAACTGATAGAACGTGGCGAATTAATCCTTTTATCTCATAGCCCAGGCCCCAAATCCATGGGTTAGGTCCTCGGCCGACTCTCCTCGTGGGCCCTAAATCCATGGGTTCCATGGGCCGCCCACCCCGAGTGTACCCTTGCATCCCGCTAGCCACCTCACTTGAGCCTGGTGTGAAGATGCCCCCACATTAAGATACAATTCCATCTTGATTGCTTCTTCACTTAAACCCCTTGCAACAATCAAATTTGATGGCTCTAACTGTGTTGAAACAAAAATTTGTGTCACTGACTCAAGATCTAATGGGTCATTTGGATCCATTGATGGAAAGAAATCCCACACTTCATGGAAACAAATTGCAGCTTCAGGAAAATTATAAACACCTGCCTACATGGGAAGAAAAAAAAAAAACCTAGGAGATAATGACGTTTATTTCTCTATGTCCAAAGAGATCCCCATTGCCTCAATAAACTCAACGTTGCAGAAAAAATCTCCATTACCTAAAGAAAAAATCAGAAAGTCATGGAATCCTTTTTTTTAATGTGCAAACCATTTTCATTTGGTTGACAACGCAGCAACCCATCAATGAAAAACACAAGTATGTGGAAGTTCTGGTATCGCTGGACTGGGTGCTCCCCAGGCAAATCACAAGTGTGATAAGAATGGCCATTTTCTTCTCCAACAAAATCTCAGATGGGATGGAATGGCCATTCTTGTCCCACTTGAGATTTGGAGCAGAAAAATTGGGGAAGCAGGAGCCCACCTTGAACGGTTCCAGGTTTCCTCTCTGCCAATTCAAGGTGGATTGGTTCTGTTGGAAAGGGGGTACTGATCCCAATTTGGCCAGACTTCTAAACCATCCCTAAAGTGATTCATTTGCTCGAATTACTTGGAAATGATTGCGAACCATTCTCAAGTCATTATGGCCAGTAAATCTCTTCAAAAGTTCATCATGCTAGATTGCTTCCAATGTTTCAAGATGAATTCTGAGTTTAAAAATACTTCTATGCACATACCCGAAGAAGAAAGAAGAAGAAGAAATTAAACAGTACCAATAATAAAATAAAAACGCAAAGCTTGCCAATGGTCCTCTGCATTAAACAAGGAAGAATTCGAAATTGAAACATAGAAGGCTTACAGGGCTAGCTTTGAAGATTCTGAATGCAGGAACAACCACAACGGTCACAGCTAAGAATGTCAGAGTATCAAATCCTAAATCATTGATGACATCAACTGCTGTGGCAACATCAATCTGGGCATATATCTGAAATCTTCCAGTGCGAGACTTTTCACGCCCACAAACATGATTCCCTTTCCATCCAAATTTTGTAGGAGTAAACAAAGGCATGCGGAAGCCTTTGAAGCTACTCCTTGCAACAAGTGAACAGTGACTTATTCTACGGCATGCAGAGCCTGATATTAAATCCACTTGCTCATTATGGAAAGAGGAGACATGAAAATAATGCTTCTTTGGACCTGAATTTGCGCAAGGATAGGCCCTTATAGGGCTTCTCTGATATACAATGGTATGTCCCTGCAAAGTAACCATATTTTGTTGCTCAGCTGTCCAGAACATGACCTTTAATACAAAACTGAGCAACAATACACTCAATGCACATGAAAGTTCCACTACTTGAAAAACACAATAAATCAGAGAACAATGAGCATTACCTCAATAGTATTACAAGAAAAAAGATATCAAAGACTGCAAGCTGTTTGTTAGCAACTGAGAATTATGAACAGTTAATTACAGATTAGGCCCCAACTAAATTTCCAGGAAGCATTGACAAATAAAATGTTTTTTTTTTTTTTTAAAGATAAATAAAAGTATGCATAGAATATTGTGGGCAATGGTCACTGCCAGGTTACTACAAGAATCCTTTGGAGAAACCAAATGAAATAGGATAAGCAAAATGCTGTTTAGATTGCCACCAAGGACTTAGCAAATAGATTAGACAAATGCAAAACCATATCCAGACTAATCAAGAATCCGCCAACTCCTTCTGTATGTTGTTTTCGTTTTTCACAACATCAAACTCAAATTGCATACCACAGAGTTTATGAATTGAAAGCAGCAATATCCTAACCATAGCCAAGTTATTGCTCCGATGTGCCTGCTTATAGCTATAAAATCACAGTTGCATGCCATCACAGTATGTGTTGTGATTCCAAGCATCAGGCAGATGGTCCAAAAGCATACCTAAAAAGGACTTGAAAAAAAAGAAAAAGAAAAGAAGAAGACTGATGGTAAGCATTCAATGTACAGGCTTCACCGGCCTGATTATTTGGACCACCACACATAAGTGGCGCATGCTAGCCGATGAATGGCCCTGTTCTCACACACGTGTGCCACCTCGGCAATTTCACACGCATGCCGATCAGTACCCACGGCATCCCTATTGCAGTCAAGATATCAATAAGTGGCACCCACGATAAAAGTATTTGGTGCCGCCAAATGCCGTTTGCAATTCCATAACAATAATAACATAAGAATCCATCTAAACTCGCAATTTTTTAAAATTCAAGGACCAGCAGAATTCAGAGTGGATACTATCATCCAGCCTTTCAGCTAATAAAAACAGAATCAAAAGCTCTCACTTCAAACAACATAAAAATAACTAAATAAAAACATCTTTTCCCGTCATTTGAAGCCGAATCAAGCAACCAAAATGCATATATACCTTGAAACTGTGGCAATTCGCCATCGGTTAGGACGCAAAACGAGCTCCGGAGAAATGAGAAAATATCCAGTCCAAATGCCAAGGTTGGAAGTGTAACGAGAGAGGAAATACTGATTCAGATGCGTGGAATCGAGATTTCATGTTCTTGGAAGAAATTCCCCAGCATCTGCTCTCCTCTCTTCAAAGAAGAAGAAAAACCCTAGAAGAAAAGAGAGAGAGAGAGAGAGAGAGAGAGAGAGAGAGAGAGATTTTATATGAATAAGATGAATTTATTTTGATTGGATTTGAGTTTTATAGTAGTTATTTTCGTTATTTTTTCTGAATGTGGAAGAATACACGTTTTGATTTTTCTTTTCTTTTTATGCATTTTCTGGGGTGGAAGGGAAGGAGACGTACTTTTCTCTTTTGGATATGGCGCGAGTCAGATGCGGTACGAAAGAGGATTGCCTGCGGCCTGCGACCACAGAAGTTCTGCGGTCGGAAGCTGAGTGGGGCCCACTGTGATGTTCGGGAGAAATCTACTCCGTCCATCCGTTTTCGAGAGCGGATTAGGTGAGGCCGGGAAACACCAGGCCCAACTCTATATATTTGTTGTATATCGACGCAGACCATCCGTTTTGCGAGATCATTTTATGGTATGAACCAAAAAAATGAAGGAGATTTAATTCTCAGGTGGACCACACCACAGGAAACAGTTGTGATTTAATGCCTACCGTTAAAACCTCTTGCGTGCCACAAGTTTTGGTCCTTTTGGATATATTTAGGAGTGGATTAGGTGTTGCCCGGGTAACATCGTGTGAGTGTTACCCTTAGTGTGGGGCCCACCATGGTGATGTGTTGTATATCCACTCCGTAGATCTGTTTCCCCATACTATTTTAGGGTATAATTTCAGAGATTAAGCATATCTATATCTAAGGTGGACCACACAAAAGGAAACAGTGGTGATTGATTGCCTCACCATTATAAATTCCAAAGGGCCCATCTTAAGGCTTACATAATGTTTATTTTACATCCAACCTGTTAATAATGTCAAGAAGACATGGGTGAAGTTAAAATACAAATATCAGCTTCATCAAAAACTTTTGTATCCCACAAAAACTTTTAATGATCATTTATCATAGTTTCAAGTGGTGTGGTCCACCTAAGATTTATATATTCCTAATGTTTGGTATCTCCTCTAAAATTAGATGAAAAAATAGATTCACGGCGAGGATATAAATTAAATACATCAAGGTGGGCCCCACATGGTTAGGGTAGCACCAACTAAGGTCTACCCGGATAATAGCTAATCCGCTACCGATATATTTGAATTTTCCCCTCATCAGGTCTGCGTAACCTTATCAGCAGGTGGAGTCATTGTGGTGAATTCGAGCGAGTACGGACTTTGGTATTTTGACTCTTGCACGTGAGAAATTTGCATAGGTGTGGAAGATCCTACCTGCTTATCACGTGTACTGAGCGGGATAAGTACTTTTTTAGGGCTCATTTGATAATCACACGTGTCGCGTGAGTTCTTTGAATTTAGGATGTTGGTGATTTTTACTTTACTTTTGGTTTATTTTGACATTGGTGTTATTTAAATTTTTTAATAGATGCATCTATATATATGGGCCTTGTCTGATGAACGGTTTGGATTGTTCATTTGTGCCACATATATGCATCTTCCATGTCTGAGAGGCTAGTGCTAAGTACGTGCCTTCGCTCTAGTTCCCTCACCTCGGAAGATTCTGTAAGCATGTGGCTCACGTGCAGAGAGGGTGGGTGGGTTTTGACCACGTGGGTGGAATTTTCACGAGATCCCATGCGTTCATCAGGGGAGCGGATTCAGTAAGGCCAGTGAACACCGAGTTCCGTGAAGCCCTGACGTGGCGAGATTTGATTGTTTCAGGTAAGTGGCGGGAACGGATTGGCTACTCCCCTGCCACCAGGCGACACGGGTGTCTGATGGTCGGTGCTCTGTGGGCCCACCATAATGTATGTGATTCATCCATGCCGTGCATCCAGTTTTATAGATGATTTTAGGGCTTTACACCAAAAATGATAGGAATATAAACCTCAGGTGGACCACACCACAGGAAAACAATAGCAATTGGATATCCACCATTAAAATCCTCCTAAGAATCACTGTACTGTTTATTTGAAATCCAATCTGTTAATTAGGTCATACAGACCCATATGAAGGGAAAAAACAAAAATAAGCTTGATCCAAAACTTTTATGGCCCTCAAAAAGTTTTTATTGGTTGAAGCTCATTCAACACTGTTTCGTATAATGTGGTCCACTTGAGACTGGCTTATACCTCAGTTTTCGTCTCATACAATAAAATGATCTAAAAAATAGCTGGACGGCATGGATGAAACACGCACATCATGGTGGGGCCCACAGATGGCAGGCGAGTGGCCAATCCGTTTCCGTGGCGGTGTGCTGTGGGGCGATCGTGATGTGATGTATGTTTTTTTATATCCCCGCAGTCCCTCCTTTCGCAGCTGAATGAGCTCAAAATTGGAGTAGATTGGAAGCTGAGGTGGACCACACCACAAGAAACAGCGGAGATAAGACAACAATCGTTGAAATCTTCCTGAGGCGCATCGTAATATTTGTGCTTGATGAAGAGAAATCACTAAAACCATCTTGATTCAAAACTTGTGTTCCCAAATAAGTTTTTAATGGTGGGTATTCAACCGCCACTGTTTCTTGTGATGTGGTCCAATTTAGCTTTTGATATGCTTCCTTTTTGGACTCATGCTCTGAAATGAACTGGTGCAACGAATGGATAGTGTTGATAAAACACATACCCTCACAGCATTAATGGTGTTTGGGTCACTACGTAATCCGCTTCCTACTCAAACTCAGCCGATAAGATGGGGCATGACTTATGGAATGTTTGGATGCTACCTCATTCTCAACCTCCTATCAAAGGGTGGCAATTCGGCTCGCCTGAGTTTTGGATTGCGTACTGAGTTACTCAGGAAGCTTTTATGGTATTGAGTAAACTCAGTAGGCCCTATAAATGTATTTGTCTTATCCATTCCATCCATCTGTTTTTTCAGATCATTTTAGCAGTTGAGTCCAAATTTGAGATATATATAAAGTTCAAGTGGACCATACCACTGAAAACCGTGGGAATAATGATTTCCAACGTTGAAACCTTTCTATGGCCCACAATGATTTTTATTTGTCATCCAACCTGTTCATAACATCACAAAGATATAGATGAAGTGAAAACACAAATATCAGATTGATCTAAAACTTCTGTAGCCCCTACAAATTTTCAATGGTAGATGTTCAATTCAGAGTGTTTCCAGCGGTATGGTTTGTTTGAGGTTTTGATATGCTTCATTTTTGGGCCAACAACGTAAACTTATCTACTAAAATATATGTACGAATTTGATAAAATGCATGAATAACCGTGGAATTCACAGAGTTTACTCATAAGCTAAGCATACTAAGTTACCAAGTAGGCAGTCCGTTTTATGGAGCGGGCTTTGCTTGGAATAGCTAAAACGACCTGAGCCCAAGTTCAACCCAAGGACTAAGCAAATAGGTCCAAGCTCAATCAAAGCCGGCTAGGGCTCATTAGGCTGGGCGAGCTGCCACCTAGGGGTGCACATGAACTGAATAAGCTTGGTTAGCTCGCTCGACTGGACTCGAAAAAGCTCAATTCAACTCAATTTGAAGTTGAGTTCGAGCCAAGTCGAGCTGATTTTTTGAGCTTGAAAATGAGTTTGAACTGAGTTCGAGCAGCCCCATGTCAACTCGGCTAAGATCGAATCCAGCCCGAATTGAACTCAGATCAACTCGGTTACTTTGCCATTGATGCTGCTCACCAAGTGTTTGATAAAATGACTCAACCAAGTGTGGCCCACAAAGTTTTCAATAGTAGGGATTTAATGCAACGGTTTCGTATGGCGAGTCCCATTTGAGTTTGATGTGTATCATTTTGGCTCATACAGTGACATGAGCTAGCCAAACTGATCGGTGGAGTAGATATCCCACCACATCATAGTGGGCCCCACCGAGCTCCCGCCTACAGGGACTCCCTTAAGTGGGGTTACCCAAAAGTCACGTCCACCTGTACCCCAATGAGAGCATCCAGTTTCTGGGCCCACCATAGATGGAGCACAGCCCCTAAAATCACGCTAGTCCGGTCGATCTTAAGCATGTGATTTCAACCATTGAGATCGGAGAACTGAGAGTTTCTTTTTTAACTAGGCCGTTAAATAGCTACACTATGTCATTCTCATCCCCCACAATGGCCCCCACGAAGCGGACGGTTGATATTAACACACACGTAGGCCAAAAATGAAGCCGATGTATATCTCAGGTGAGGCACATCACAGGAACAGAGGTGATTGAAGGCACACCATTGAAAATTTCCCAGGGCCCATTGTAACGTTTATTTGCCATCTAATCTGTGGATTAGGTCACAGTGGTGGCAAGGAAGGTATGTACATGAAACAAATACCGTTTTTTTTCTTGGTTTTTCTTGATTTTTATGTTGCTTAGAAGGTGTTTGATAAAATACCTGTTAAAACGATTGCTTCTGTTTCACATACAGAGGGATTTTGAAGGTGCAGTCCAGGTGTTTGTGGAAATGCCTTAATGGCCAACTTGGCTCGATATCGGCCCGAGCTGCTGACTGAACCAAGCCGAGCTGGCCAATCAGGCTCGAGGACCGATCTGAGCCGAGTTCAAGCTGAGGTCAACCAGTGGCCGAGCCGAGTAGAGCTGAGGCCAACTCAACTCGGTTCGACTCGATGTACACCCCTACTGCCAACCCTAGGAGGCAGTTTGGCTAGTGACCCCAACAATAGCCAACTAGTTAGTGTCAAAGCTATGCTTGCCCCATTATGATGTATGTGTTTTATCTAGGCCATGCATCCATTTTGACATCACCTTTTAGGGCATTGACTCAAAAACGAGGCAAATCCAAATCTCAGGTGAACCACCCCACAGGAAACGGTGGGCATCAAACGCTAGCCATTGAAGACGTTTTTGGGGTGACAGTAGGTTTCAATCAAGCCAAGATTTGTGTTTTCCTTTCATCCAGGGGTCCGTGACATTATCAATAAGTTGGATGGCAAGTGAGGGGGTGTTTGGATATTAAGTTGCACAAGATAAGTTACTTATACCCCAAGTGGTTTATCTTAGTTTCTACTTACTAAAAAGATACATGTTTTGTAAAGAACATACTTTTCAGATCTCTCTCTCTCTCATCTCTCCTGTCCCTCTCGTTAACAACTTGTGAAAAGTATAAAGCTACTTATAAGTTTTTGTTTTTTTTTTTTAAAGTTACTTATAACTAATCATAAACCAAACCTACTTATCTGAAATAAGTTACTTATCAGCTACTATAAGTAGAAAAAAGTAGCTAATTTGGGAGAGGGAAATTCTCGCGTTGGGATGCTAGGTGTGGCTCACGGTAATGTTTGTGAGAAATCCACTCTGTCCATCCGTTTTTCCGGATCATTTTAGTATAAGAGACCAAAAATCAGTTGGATCCAAAACTCAAGGCGGCCACACTAGAGGAAACAATGGGCATTCAGTAACCACCATTAAAACATTTGTATGGCTGCAAAAGTTCCATATTAAGCTAGGTATTTGGTGTTTTCACTTCTTCCAAGATGAAATAACCTTATAAACGGTTTGGATGGCATATAAACATCAGGGTGGAGCTAGGAAGATTTCAACAGTAGGCAACTCTTTCCCTAGCTTTCCGTCTATATGGCCGCCTTGAGTTTTGAATCCACCTGATTTTTGGTCTCATGTCCTAAAATGATACAGAAAAATAAATGGTCGGAGTGAATTTCTCACAAACATCATGGTGGGCCCCACCTAGTATCCTAGAGCAGAAAATCCACGTTCAACCACTTATTTGGCGGTATCCAAACGGGCTCTAATCGTTACAGTGGGACCTGCGAAGTTTTTAATTGTGGACATTCAATCAACACTGTTTTCCTGTGGTGTGGTCCACCTGAAATTTGAATTTGCCTTATTTTTTGGATCATGCAATAAATGATGAACGGACAGCTTCCATAAAACACATACATCATGATGGTACCCACATATCTTTGACACCAGCTAGCTGGCTGGTGTTGGGATCAGTAAACCATGCCACGTCCCCACCCTACTTTTGGCCATTTATCCCATATATTATTTTCTGCCCACCATCACGTATCCCCAAGAGTGCAACTCAGGTAGATTGGGTTAGGTTGCGTTGGGTTGGATTGGGTTGAGGTTCAACCCACCCAACCTCAAGAGGAGTTGGTTGGCCTGACGTCTGACTCAACCCAACCCAACCCAACGTTAACCTAACTTGAGCTGGTTTGTCTGGTTGGATCGGATTAGCTAAGCACTCTTGTGGGAGTAGTTGGTCGTTATTTTTACTCCTGGCTGCTTGTGTTACATAAATAGATACTCGTTATGTATAATAAAGGCACAGGGCTGCGACTTCCAAGAACTCAACCCAAGCTCAGCCCAATTAGAGTTAGATCGGGGGATTTCCAGCTCGAGCCCAATCTGCCCTTGACCCAACCCAAGTTGCACCCTTAAGCGTGCCAAATGGGCAAACTTTTGAAAGATCTCATGTTCAGGTGGGCCATAACAGGACAATTAATCCCAATCGTTCATCTCGAATGGGACAAGCACTAACAGTTGCAATAGTCACCTTGTGGACTAGAAAAATGAGTTCAATGCATTTTTAAGTGGCACCCAAACATGCCCTAAAGATCATTCTTCATGGTAAAATTGCACAAACAGATATTATAAAATGATTGAGAACCAGTTAAATCTCTCTCTCTCTCTCTCTCTCTCTCTCTCTCTCTCTCTCACTCAGAAGACAGGACCAGCTGCAAGAATTTCCTCAGTGAGCTTGTTGTCCTTGCCAATCTTGTAATTCACAAAGCCTTCAAAGTTCTTCTTGAACAGTCCACCCAACTTCAACAGAGTGTCCTTGTAGACCTTCTTGTCTGCCCACTGTCCACATCAACCATCATTAATTCATTACATATCTTATTATCACATGAGAAAAATAAATACTAATGGACCACAACCATGGGACAGTAGTAGGCGGCCACCGTCGTGCTGCCTGAAATGATGGGACCCACCATGTTCATACTTGTATGCAAGTGGGTTCCACTTTATTCTAACTAGTCCAGTGCTTTTGCGGGTTTCTAAATTAGCTATCAAACATTGTGTCCATACATGTATCACTGATGATTGAGCCAGTGATGAATCATCCGAGTTGAAATTTTCAATGCTGACTCATGGGCTGAATTGGATTAGACTTGGCTGAGTCTGAGTCGACTCGGACAGTTGACAATCCATGGATGGCACCCTCATTGTTCACAAAACTAACAACTGGGTCCCACCAATTCCACCAATGGGACAATGTGGGCCATTCATGTGCTGGCAGCTTCATCTCCAACTAATCAATGTGATATAATCCCCATTGCGATATCATTACATGACTTAATTATAGAAGAGAGAAGAAGAAAGGAAGGAAGAATCAACTAACAGTGTTCATTGGATCTAAGATCTCTGAAGGCACGCCCTCGACTTCCCTCGGGATATCCAGGCCGAACACTTCCGTCTTGGTGTAATTTGCATTCAAAAGACTACCAGAGTGTATGGCGTCGATGATTCGCCGCGTGTATGGCAACTTAATTCGGTTGCCCGAACCATACCTACAAAACATAACATGTATACCGATGTTAATGTACTTCTCCATTGAGGTGTTTTGGACCTGAACAGAACAAGAATGTCCTGACATTGTAGAGAGAAACGGTCTACTGGTCCACTGAGAAATGGCCACAACGAATTATCACCATGTGATTTTCAAAGCCCTTCAATGGATTCTCCCCATAAGGGACAGCCATCCAATCAAAGATGGAAAGGCTATGAAAATATCTCACATCGTTGATAGTGTTAGCACATTGTGACCATTTGTATCAGGAGGGTAAGCGCCTGTTTGGATGCCACTTCAGATTAAAGGTATCTTGTTTTAGTTAATCATAATTATGTATCAGAGAGTATCTTTTTGGAAACGATCACCTACAGGCGCCTTTACCGCTATTTGTGATACAGAGCATTTTCAATGAAATTGCAAAAACACCCTGTACTGCAAGTAGTACAAGCGCCTGCAGGTGATTAGTTCAAAAAAGAAAACAAGAAAGATCTCTAATACATAATTACAGTCAACTAAAACGAGTGAACTCATTTTTTAAGTGGCACCCAAACAGGCTCTGATGCAATTTCAGAAAATGTATTTTTTTGCTTGTTTACCTTCCGCCGGACCATCCGGTGTTGACTAGCCACCCGGTGGCCCCGTGCTTCTGCATCTTCTCAGCCAGCATCGCTGCATACTTGGTGGGGTGAAGCATTATAAAGGCAGCCCCAAAGCAGGCCGAGAACGTCGCCTGTGGCTCCTTCACGCCTTCCTCCGTGCCAGCGACCTGGTTCGTCAATAACAATCCATCACCAAATTACTGATATTTACTTACATGTAATAGGTGCACATGATCTTATCATGTCTACAATATTTAAAATAAAATGCCATAGATGTATTTATATACCAGAGCAGTGTAGCCACTAATGAAGTGGTACATGGTCTGTGCCAGGCTCAGCTTGCTCACAGGCGGAAGGACGCCGAATGCATCACAAGCTAGAAGGATGACATTCTTCGGGTGTGGTCCAACGCATGGCATCTTCGCATTCGGGATGTACTCGATCGGGTAAGAAGCCCGCGTGTTTTCTGCAACAACAATAACACAGACTCAACCATCTAAATAATCCAAGAAATTACAGGTGTGTTAGCCTCAGACTGCCAGAAAAATAATTCACAATTTCTGGGATTTCTACTCTGTATAAATTTCAAAGATATTCTACTAAGAGTACAATACCAAAATTTTAAAAATTAAAAAAAAAAAATCTGCTGCTGAATGTATTTTAATGGATTCGCGTAACGGAATCTAAGCAGATAATTCCACTAAATGAGAATTGGGTAAAATTAAATAAAATACGAAACTTTGTGTGTGTACAAGGAGCATATAAGTGTGCTTAAGTGCCTGAAACCAAGTACAGTCCAAGTGCATTTAAGTATAATGCATTTAGATAAACACACTTAAAGACTGCTTAAATGCATTTAGATGCACTTAGCTTTACTTACATGCACTTGGACACACTTGTACTGTAAGCTTAATTTACAAACCTTTGCATTGGATCCAGCTTCTTTTTTCTTTTTTTTTAAAGTTTTATAGCCTCTATTATAGTTCAATCATGGGTTTCCAATGTGGGCCTGTCTTGACTGAGTGTGACTGTCGTGAATTTAGAGGAATGATTAAGTGCAATCACTCATGCTGAATTATTTGGATCGGCAATTATCGAGACCTCCCATGTGAGGACCGCCAAACTGATCAGGCACGGACGTGTTGACCCCGTCGCAATGGGCCCCACATTTGCCAATTGTTTGATGTTCAAATCACTTGTCCAATCAAGAAATTGCATCAAGTGGTTGGTTGTACCTGTTACAGACTTGTCTGAATAATCCACCTCTCGAGTGTGCTCATCAAACACCACATTTTCAAGCACTGTCACCCATTAAAATCAATAATAAAATGTTAGAAGATAATATTAATTTGAATTAAATATTTTAATTAAAGAGATAATCAGATGAGATTATTACCTGTACCGAATTTGATGGCATTCCAAATATCAGGCTCTTTCTCCCTCGATAGATCGATGCACTTCGCGTAGCAACCCCCTTCAATGTTCGACACGCCATTCTCACTCCAACAGTGCTCATCGTCGCCGATCAGAAGCCGGTTGTGATCAGTGGACAGAGTCGTCTTCCCCGTGCCTAAATAAACATAATTAAAATCCATTAACAACACATCTATTAAGCTGTACAAGACACACACTGGCATCACACATTTGTAGCATCTGATCCATTCATTGGGTGGGCCCCAGAAATGAATGTGGTCCACATTCAGTGTCAATGTGTGGCCCACCGAGTGCCATGATAGACCTTTTCCATAGTGGGTCATTCCTGATGAGCAGCTTGGATCTCTCACACGCGTGCCAAATTAGCACGTATGATCAACATTTCGCCTAAAATGGCCTGCCTTTTCCAAACGGTAGGCGATGAAACGGATCGCAGCGGTCCAACAGTACCTGATAATCCGAAAAATAGCGCAACGTCACCATCTTTCCCCATGTTGCAGCCTGAATGTAAGGACAGGATTTGTCGCTTCGGCATGAGGTAGTGCATTACACTGAAAAGGCCCTTCTTCATCTCCCCAGCATACTGCGTGCCGAGAATGACCATTTCACTTCTAGCAAGGTTAAGATCTATGCTTGTCGACGACGTCATGTAATGTGTGTAACGGTTGCATGGGAACTGCCCAGCATTATATATGGTGAAATCCGGCGTACCAAAATCCTCCAGCTCTTCAGGTGTAGGACGGATGCACCTGCCATGAAAGCAGATATTGTATGTTCTTGAGCAAATAATATCTTATGGTGCGTTTGGGTGCTCAATTGAGATAGATTGCAATAATTCCGTCGCATATAAAGGAAATGACCAAAATGCAATCCAATTGAACTGGTCAGAGTCTGTTAACTCGGACTGAGTGGCATCTGACTCAGCCAAGTCATCAATCCATTATGGGAGAGAGTTTTATCTATTTATTTATTTATTTATTCTAAAATCATATACTTACATGTTGTGCATGAACAAGGAATGGTAAGCTCTGGCGGATACGATCCGGACTTTGATCCGATGTTGTGGATCCCAGTTCAAGAACTGATCGTTCACGAAGACCTGTGTAGTCGCCAACCATATATATAACAGATCAATCTGAGATTTATATATATATATTTTCTGAAAATGCAAGAAAATAGAAATGAAAACCTAGAGTTGGGCATCGGACGACTTGACTCGTCCGACTCGTTCAGACCTGACTCGACCCGAACCGAGAGGTGAGTTGATTCAAATTGAATAGACTTTCGTCCACTCCGAACTCAAACCGAGCCGAGTTCTGGTCACCCAGTAACTCGACTGGATTCAACCCAAAATCAAACTTGGTACTGACTCGACTCAATCCAAAACCCAACTCATACACACACGTGCGCATGCGCACACACGCACACACACACATATATATAATATATATTCAGATTAGACGTTTGAAAGCTAAGATGCCATGTAGCTAACGGATAGCCTGCAATTCCAGCAGATGCATTTAGGTTTGGAGCTGTGATTTAAGCCCATGGATACCTGCCACACCTGACCCGACTTGGTGCTGACTTGACCCAACTTGATACTTGTGACTGGGTTGGACTTGGTTCGGGTTAGTCCATGCTAGACCCGGACTTGGATCGGGTCAGGCATGCTGGACTCAGTACCGAGTCGGGTTGAGTTCGGGTAAGGTCTATTTCAAAATCGGGTGGAGTCGGGTCAGCCCTAACTCGGTCCAACTCAACTCGATGCTCAGGTCTATGAAAACCTACCATTTGGGTGGGCCCACAACTTGGATCATATGGTGTCCCACTCATCACCAGCCCTGATTGTCATGAGATGGAGGAAGATAGGAAGTGTACTCATCATGAGTATCATAAGCTGGGTAGGCCCACAACTTGGGTCATGTAGTGGCCCACTCGTCTCCCACTTGAATTTTGCATCCGGTTGTTTTTTTAATCGTATTTTAGTATGGCTGGCGTAATAGATGTACGGAGTGGATATAACACATGCACCATGGTTGGATACCATGAGCTTAGAATATTTATAGATTTGAGTTATTGGGAAGTTGCTTTCTTCTTAACCATCTACATTTGTAGGGAATGAAATGAAGGTTAGGATTATCCTACAAAGGATATATTTAGGGCATGGCCCATCCATGGTGAGGCCCAGCTCACAAATAATCTGAATTATACTGAAACATGGGCCATGTATGTGTTGGACGTAGGCCAGTGGAACCCACTGGTGAGCAATCACTAGTGGGTGGGTCCCATATGTTTAGGCTTCATCCTTTATGTTATATTTCAAATTCAACTTTGAATTTGATTTTAGAAGGGAGATAGGGATATGACCGGATTATCTAGTCTCATCCAATCTCTCATTCTTTCCTATAAAAGGATAGACTCTCTCGTGCAATCGATCAGAAGAAATATTGTGGGTATACAGAGATATATAGTGTGCACTAAAATTTGTCCATTTTAGCTTCTCATTGGGACAATCTAATCCATAGATCGTGATCCGGGGTCACCTATACCGTAGGATTAGAGTTGTGAATAGATCCATCTACTCCAGTAGTAGATAGGCAAGCCGTTGGAGCATTAATCTCTGCTTTGTGAGGGTTTCAAAACTCGTGTAGACCATCAGATCTTGAGGGCTCACCTTCCGCACTTCCCATCAGTGTGCTGATTTATCTTTAATTTATTGGAGAGAGATTAAGACGCATGTGACAGCTTTTACATGCGTGATTACATTAGGTGGTCAGCGCAGTTAAATAGCCACCGACACGTAACATTAAAATTACTCACACGGACGAATGGTCACTTGCGACCGGTTTGCGTCTGCATGGGGTGAACATGTGAAAAACACATGCAAGGCATCCCTAAGGTGGCCACGACCAGAAGGTTAGACGGTGCATAGTGTTGTACATGAATCGAGTTAGCTCGGTTAGTTTGCTCGACTCAACTTAAGAAAGCACGATTTGACTTTGTTTAAAACTGAGTTCAAGCCGAGTTGAGCTGATTTTTTAAGTTCGAAAAATTTTTGAGCTGAGTTCGAGCTTGTCCAAGCTCGACTTGACTCGGATCGAACCCCAACTCAAATCGAACTCAGATCGAACCAATTAGGTGACTCGATTATTTTGATATTGATGTTGCTCAACAAGTGTTTGATGAAATGACTCAACAAAGTGTTGACGGGTGACAAGGAAGGTACGGATATGAAACAAATACCCTTATATCTTGATTTTTGTATTGACTACTAAGTGTTTGATAAAATACCTGTAAATCGATACTACTGCTTTAGATTCCGTGAGAAATTGAAGGTACATTATATATTTTAGAAAATACAACAGAGGCTTGATCTTGGCTCGAATTGGCCCGAGCTGCTGACTGATCGAACCGAGCTGAGCTGGCCAGTCAGGCTCGATGACTGAGCCAAGCTGAGTCGAGCTTGCTCGGCTCGACTCATGTACACGAGCCAGGAGGGCCTCCTTGATGAGTGAGCTGGCCTGATTCTCAAGGTGGTCTTCATGTGGGGCCCACTTTAATGCATCTCCCTATGTCCTACTCACGTGACACGCGTTGGCACATGAGACGAGTTGCGGTGAACTGGAATCATGGCACAAAGGAATAGCTGGTGCAGTGGACTACCAATTTACTGTGGCCTGCTGCTCTTAGCCACAGGTGGGTCCCACTAAATTGAGGGAGGAAAGTCGCTAGGGGGGAGGGACGAGCCAAAAAAATTACGGTAATAAGGTGATTTCCGAAAAAAGGAACAAACGGTCCCCAAACACCGGAAACAAGAAAGCATAGGAGATAGGACCCAATACAAGCAACTACCCAAACGCATTTTACGAAAACGCTAGCGTAAACTCCACGTAGGTATACGGGACGTGCCTAACGCTGACGCGTGGGGATGGCTTTATGTGCATGAGATCCACCCCATCCATTAGATGGGGCACCTCTTATTTGACATATCCAAACATTCAGTCCGATCTGAAACTTAGGTGGGCTAAACAGTATTAAATCACGTCTAAAACCTCCAAATTCACTTGGTTGTGGCCCATTTGAGTTATTTTTATCATGAAAATTTATTTTTCTATTTTTATACAAAAATTTTGAATATTAGAAAAAGGCAGGGTGATGTGGAAGTGGGTATTGACTTGTTTAGCCGACTGTTATAATTACAACTACCATCTAAGGCCTCTCCTAATACCCATATATATATAGGATTTGAGGAGAATCAAAAGAAATACATTTCTCCGGTTAATACCCTCTCTCCGATTCTCTTTCCTTTAATTTTCTAGGTTGCTTTAAAAAAGGTGTTCAAATCATGCAATAGTTTTATATCCATAGTGTAATAAGAATTTCAAAGTTCCAAACTTTGATAGATTTGATTTGGTCAAAGTTTTTGTGTGATTAAACAATTATATTATGAATGTTGCTTAAAGTTAAATAATGTATAAGGATTTTCTTTAAAAAGTTTCTTTGTGATAAAAAAAGCTTAATGTCAAAAGTTTACAAGTCTATAAATATACGAGAATAGTTTAGAAAGCATCATAGAGTTCTACAATCAGAAACAATACTGGATTTTAAAAAAGAGTGAGAGAAGAGAGTGGGTTGCCAATTGTCTCTCATCTTCATAAAATAAACAATTTCACAAAGCATCCATGATTGGTCCTTATAACTAGATGATTGAAATATTGATTGAACATTTTTTTTTACACACTCACACCATAATGGGCACTCGAACCTGAGACCTTGTGTTGAAACTCTTATGAGTCTACCACCAGCCCATAAATTGGACTTTACAAGGAAAAAAATAAACTTTAACCCCCATTTTACAAGCTATTGATTGGATTAATTGTTACAATGTGGCAATTGGTGTGATGTATTGTAGCTATGAAAAAAGGATGATAAATGTAATGCATGGTCTAATTTGGTCGATTAGGCAGTGCAAATATTTCGTTGCAACTGAGTGTATTATAACTTACATTACTCTAAGGGAACTACATCATTTTCCTTTCCAAGAGTCATAGTCCAAGCAAAGTAAAAAAAGAAGGCTACAATAAAAAATACCTTGTCCAATGAATTCAAATAATCGACTGCCCTTTCTCTATTCACCAAAAATGTGTGCTCGTCCATTTCAATATTGGGTGAGCCCCTGAATGGTTTTTTCAAAAACTAAAAATTAATTTAAAAAATTATGCAATCAAGATTAAAAAGGGTTTATTTTGAAAGGGAATGAAGGACTTACTTTCCCCACCAAAGATCATCTTCCGTTGTCTCATCTCTAACAACACGTTTATCCCTAGGAGAGCGGCCTGTCTTAGCTCCCGATAGCGTGGCTAATGCACCACTCGATGTTATAAATGAGCCGTGCTCATATTTTATAGCTTGCTCATAGAGCTCTGCAAAAAAGGTAACCAAAGACAAGGATCACGAAAAAGTTCTTGAATAGACACTCCAATCTGCCATGAGCACTATATATCATCACAATCAATGAATATCTAATCACCATTTGGCTATGTGAATGGTTCTTTCAGGACTTGTTATCCAAAGTGGACTCTCAAATGGTCCATTTATAGTGAACCTTGTTTGGTCTAAATTATCATTTTTCATATATAGAAAAGTTGCTTTGATTAGTGTAGGTTTTTGCTGTGGTCTTAAGGAAAGTAGGTAAAACCTAAGCACTTTCTTTCTCAGCACAACCCTTTGTGTTATCGGTTCAGTAATCGCAGTCGATCAGATATCTATCCATTATGAAAACTCATCCATCTCCGATTCGATCATCCGGTCAAGGAGTGCTATTAGGAGAGATCGCCGCAGACCATGCATACAACATGTCAACAAAGTAATATTCCATTAGGTCAAACATTTTATGAGAATTGAGTGGCGGCGACAACGCTCAAACATGTATACATGAGATTGATTTTTCAATTTTGAGGAAAATATAAAGTAAATGAATTATTATTATCATTTTGAGGTGTTTGTTTAATAAGAAATCATGACTTATAAATTAATATGGAGATATACTTGCGAATGGAGGAAATAAAGTAAAATGTAATTATTACATTTTTATTTTATAAAATCATTATTTTTAGAATAATTTTAAGGTGAAATAAATAATATAATCAAGTCATTATTATAATCGAATATATACAACATGACAACCAAATTACAAAAATAAATACTTATGATTCATTTATAATAATTTACTAATCATTCACTGTTATAATTGAAAAAATAAAAAGACTGTAATTAACCATTCAAATCATTGATTTGACCATCATTGAAAATTAAATTGTGAAATTGCTTACACATTCCAAGTTCCTGTAACTTCGTTTATATATAATGTATTAAAGTGCGTGCAGCTAGTTTTCAATAGATTTCAATTTACCAGACCTATACTCCATGTGAGATAGAAGCTGCCACGACAGGTACACGTGAATGACCAAAATACCCTCAGCCTTTTTTAGAAATCTAAAAGGCCGAGCAGACGGGGGATCTTACCAGCAGGAGAGAGGTTGTAGAGGATGTGGGTGAACTTTAAGGCGCTGTCGCTTATGTTGAGAGTCGGAGTGAAGTGATGATGGCTAATGTGCGCGACCTTGGACGGTTCGGATTTCTTTGCTGGGTCCCCCTTCACGACCTTTGGGCCCGTCTCCCTCGTCAGCGATGCCAAAGATGCACTGCCAAAAAAGCCACCAGAAGCAGAACGTAAGTTTCTACAAATACCCATGAGTGATGGACTTGAATGGGTATAAACAAAGGGTCAATTTTGTAAATAGCCACTTGAAATGATGTCCTCGCCAATTCCAGCGATCTAAACCGTTGGATTATACAGTTCTGCATCTGACGGTGGCTCATCACCCGCTGGTGTAATCGCCTTTACTGCGTATGGAAAATGGCTCAAAAGTGTACATGGATCCGATGATCCTAGCCATCTGATCTTTAGCCTTCAAAGCAACGGTAGATAAAGAAGGCCAACGGTAGAGAATGCAGATTCGGTGAGGCCATAACCGTGGGGGCCATCTTGATATATGTGTTGTAAATCCACACTGTCCATCCATTTTAGGGCATGGGCCCAAAAATGAAACTGATTCAAATCCCAGGTGGACTACACCACATGAAAGAGTGGTGATTGAATGCTCGAATGAGATTTGGATCTGTTTTCTTTTATATTTTGTCAAGGCCATTCATCACGTGTGACTCACCATGATGAAGGGCAGATATAAAATCCGGCCTAAAGGCTTTAATCTGAAGGTTTTAGGCCTAATTTTCCATTGGTGTGGCCCATAAGAGTTTTTTCAACGGTTCAGATCTTTTGAATGTGCCGGGTCACCGTCAAATGAACGGAACGAAGATGGTGGGCCCCAAATAGCTTGTATAGACTATACCCGTCCGTCCCAACTGATACATCTCAGAATGTCCCAAGTTCAGAGAGGGCTACCAATTCAGGTAGTCCTTCAGACTACCAAAGCTAATTTTCGGTTTTGTCCCTTGGTCGAATTGTGGTATTTTGCTTCAAGTATGGGCATTTCAGTAATTTCCACTTTTCAAATCTTCGTTACATATACCTGATGGACTGCAGCTGCTGCTTTTGGCGATCCTCTTCAGAAATGGAAGCGAAAGCCCCTTGCGCTCCGTTATTCGGCGTAGTCGGTGCCGATTTCTTCTTCTGCAGCGAATGCAGCTCGTTGATTGTCTGAGCCTTTACGGGCGGAGCGCTGTCGTCGTGACAAATCCCGTTCTGTTTCTTATGCGTCTGGATCTTCGCCAGACCGTTGCTTCCAACGCTCCCATTCGAGAAGCTGAATTCGTTCCCGTTCCCCGCCATTTTCCTTTATCTCTTTCCTTTAAAAAAAGAGAGAAAGGGCATATCCGTAAATATAGAGACAGGTAAAGAGTATAAAAGTCTCTGTGATCTTAAAAACAAATACTTGTGGAATCGAAGCGATCCGAAAAAAGGGAGTGCTTCCACCAACTTTCATTCAACAATGTCGTAACGGAAACTCTCGTCTCCGAAACTTATCCAAATGTTTACTAAACGAATCATTTCATACAGAGAGAATGAAGGCCTAATTCGTAAATAAGTAGAAATTAAAGGGTAGAAGTTAATAAAGCCGAAGCTCAAAGAAAGAAAAGTGCCCGAAGCTTATCCGAAATCTACTAAAATGATGGATATTATAATCTCCATCAAAATAAATTTTCTAGAATGCCTTCCAAAACTACCGAAATCCCTCCATCCAATCCAAAAACTTAAAACACGCACGAAAATCCTCAATTCCAATAAATTGAAGTTAGAAAATTCAATAAAATCTATCCAAACATAAAAACAAAAAAAAAAAAAAAAAAAAGCATCCATTAAAAGAGCAAAAATCTCAAAAATCCAAGCGAAATCCACCCATGCAAGAGATTCATCGAAACTACACAAGAACAGAGCGTGGAAGAAAGGAAAAAAACAGAGCATGAAAGAAGATAGAAGAATATAGAAATGAACCGCACCAGAGATTGAAATCTCGAAATGATCAAGAAATAAAGAGGCTTAAAAAATCAGAAAGACTCTACGATACGTTTTTTCCCCCCTTTGTTTTTTTTTTTTTTTTTTTTTTTAAGTGAAGGCTTGTAAGAGAAAGATGCGAGAAACAGAGCCCCCGACCCTTCCTTTTTAAAGGCTCTGTCTTAACCCGAGTTCAACCCAAGTGGGTTAACCATGGTTAAAACTCTACCGACGTGGTTAAGCCTGGGAAGGAGAAAAATCCAAGCGAGATAGATAAAGTCATTTTATGCAGATTCGCGCGAGTATGTATGAAAGAGGGTATTCACTCTGCACAAGTGATCCTGGCCACTCAATGAATTGGACTCAAAATTCCCAGGCAGAAAAACATTCATCGGCGTTGGTATTTCCAAATGTTCGTATCTACCATAAATTTTGGGCCATCTGATTTGTGGATTGGACTAAATTTTCATCCGCAAGATATAAATAACATGATACTCATGATGAATGGTCCAGATTTTTCTTACGTATAACATTTTGGCACGTATTCCGTGAATCTACCTTTTTTTTTTTCTCGCGCGAATCTGTCGATGCACTTTCAAATAAGTGAAGAGATGAATTTTAGTTCCATCTGTCGCGTCTTCAAGCGCTAGAAACAAATTACACACGTGCTGACGCATCACATGTGTGAGGGATCCGGGACATTCACGCAGAGTCATGATGCTGAATATTAGCTAGTAACCAGATCTGGCCATCCATTTACAACATGGGAGATGCATGAACAAAGACCTTGACTAATAGAAAAATCACAACCAACGGTTTATATTAATAATTCATCTGCTGCTTGATTTATATGTAGGCAGCCCTAAGTTCTAAGGTAGAATACAAGCACTTTGGGCTCGACCGATGAACGTCTCGGATCACTCACACATGTGATAATAAGGTACTTTTCGTATATTTATATCCGGCGCTTGAACATTTAGAATCTGTAATTGGAATCTGTTTTCAGTTCCAGTTTTATGGCCAGCCAGCCTGCTATAGTGCAATACACGGCCCATCTCCATGCCACAACGTGTTCAAGTGGCACATGTGTGATATATTCAAACAGCGCATCAGTGGTTTCCACCATTTGGATACCGTTGCCCAAAAATCTGCGAGTCCCACCACCAACATGTGAAGTGCAGTTCTACGCGCACGTAGAAGCTTTTATTAAGAAATCTGCCAGCCTTTTTCAGCCATCCATTGATTTTATAAACCGTAGATAGCATCCGTGTCATCCATCTGTCAGAGTGGACCGCGTGATTTGTTTGACGGAGTCATTTGCATGTATGGAGTACCCAATCAACGGTTTGATGCCGCACCGTCTGCTGTGTTGGCATATGTTGGGCGCTTGTACACTCGGAAACACGTGGGAGTGTGATTGACATTGACCTGTGTATCAGGTATGCCAGTAATTTCTTTCTAACCGTCAATTAGCTGTCTGCAAATCTTAGTGCAGGACCTGTTTAGCACTGAAGCGGATTGCCACGGAAAATCGACCTCAATGGTGTATTGACGCACTGTGATTTTTCTGTTTATCTACCCCCGCCCGTCTGCAGCCACGAACGGGCAGTTCTATAGGCGGGCCCACTGTGATTTATCTTTTTATCTACACCGTCCATCCCTTCTCTCGAATCATTTTAAGGTATGTGGACAAAAATGAGTAAGATCCAACCCTCAAATGGGCCACACCAAATAATAAGCTTCCCTGCATTAAATGCACACAGCATGAAATGCAAGTTGCAATAAATGCAAGAGTTACATGTGGTGTGGTCCATTTGTCCGTTGGATCTGCCTCATTGTTTATCCACATACCTTCTTTTTTTTTGCTTTATATATATATATATATATATATTATAATTAGTTTTTTTTATTTTTTATTTTTTATTTTTTTATGAGAGAAGTGATGGACGGCGTGGATAAGCAGATAAATCACAGTGGGCCCGCCCAGAGAACTGCCCGTTCGTGGCTGGAGACGGGCGGGGGTAGGACGCAATCCGCATCCGTATTGACGCAACCAAATTCTGTGGGGCCATCATGACTTAGTGTGTTATATCTGAAACGTTCATGTATTTTGCAAGATCATTTTATAGCATGGGTCCCAAAAAACGAGGCAGTTCCATATATCAAGTAGACTACACCATGGAAAGCAACGGGGACAATGATGGCCACCATTGAAACCTTCGCAGGCCCATGATGTTTATTTTCCATCCAAACTGTTCATAAGGTCATAAAGACCTCGACAAAGGAAAAACAAAAATATCAACGTGATCCAAAACTTCTGTGGCCCATATTATGTTTTCAATAGTAAAAGTTCAATGTCCACTGCTTTCAGTGGTGTGGTCCACTTGAGATTTGAAAATGCTTCAATTTTAGGCCCATGATCTAAAATGATATCACAAAATGGATGAATGGTGTGGATATAATACATACATCATGGTGGGCCCACATAAGCTTAGAAAAGCAATTTTTAAAATTAAATTCAAAAAAAAAAAAAAAAAAAAAAAAAAAAAAGGCACTTCTTTTAGCGAAGCCAAACGGGCCTGAGTGCTTGCCCGTTAGTGCCAAAAGTTTTAGGGATGAAAGCGGTTGGTAAGGTAGAACCCCTAGTAAAAATGATTCTGCAATAAATCTGAGCCGTGAAAGAGGTGAGTCCTGTCAGTGGATAATCCTCCTTTGAAAATGAATCAAAATAGACCATCCTATCTGTAGTACAGTCAGTGGCCTTGAGATGAACGGTGGGAATAACAAAATCTGACGGTGGATTTCCAACCTGGAAAACTGGTAGAGAGCGTGTTAGCCTTCGAGTTGTTTTCTATAATTGAGCATGGCAAGGAACAACATAAGTGGTTTGGCCCACATTGCACGTCTCAACACTAGGCGATGAATGGTCCACCGATTCCAGCTCGCTGGATTAGAATTGACTTTTTAACCCGGTTAGGTAGACCGGGTTGTATCAAATGTGTATTTTTCCCGGAGTCTGCAAATCGTAGCCTTTCATCCACTATACACGTGGCACATATATACACCGATCCAAAGGGTCAAATGATGGACGGAACGTAGACTCAAATTCAGCTTATGGGAGCAGACAAAATTGCCTGAGTTTTCCTGTCCAAGGCTCCTGGATATCATATTTTAACCGTCCTGATGATCTCCAATTGGACGGTTGGCATCATCTGATCTGAGTGGTTTACAGGCCATGATCCATCTAGAGTGGGCCCCGCACGTGGATTGGATGAGCTGCCAGATTTGACTGAGTCATGGTAAACTAGCTCTGTATTCTGGAAAATAGTAAGGTAATGGGATTTATTTAATAAATGGAGCCGCATCGCATACATGTACATCAATACCAACCATACAAACTGGTTGGCCCACTTTAAAATGCAGCACGACCCGAAATCACAGTGGTCAGATGATCCTAATCATCCAAGTAGTGCCAGTCTCATGGATGGTCTAAAAGGGACGCAGATTGCATGTGACCCCAAAATCACGTAGCTACGTGGTGTCAGAACTCCGTGGAGCCTACCGTGATGTGTATGCTTTATCCAAACCGTCCATCCGTTTTTCCAGATCATTTTAGGGCATTAGCTTAAAATTGAAGAAAATCCAAATATCAACGGGAGCACACCACAGCAATTAATGAGGACAATGATGTCATCCAACCTTTTGGTACGGTCACACAGATATAGATGAAGGAAAAATACTAATATTAGCTTGATCTAAAACTTCCCTGGTCCCAAAAAAGTTTTCAACTCTAGCTGTTCAATCCTCACTATCTCCCGTGGCGTGGTCCACCTGAGCTATAGGTATGCTTCAATTTTGAGTTTAAGTCTAAAATGACTTGTTTAAACGGATGGACGGCATGGATTAAACACATACATCACGGTGGACCCCAAAGAATCCAGACCTCATGTAGCTATATGGTGTTTGGGGTCACCACGCCATCCGCGTCCAAATAAAACGTAAACACCGGCTATCCGAATTGGACGGAATCAGACACTTAAAATAATCTGATCAACGGATCGACAAAACTAGTCAGTCCATAAGGTCTTCGGAAAATCTGGCAGTCAGACGATCCTAATCGTCCAATTGGTGACGATCGACAGCTACCCAAATTCCACAAAATCATCAGATGTTTAAGATCTTCCGATCGGTGTAATTACTGGTGTGGATCATGATTTTACCATTCACGAGGTGTTGAATCAAGTGGCCCACCATTCACTGTCAGAGAACATCATGGCCTACATAAAGAAAAGGTTAAAACTCAAAAGGCTCACCGTACCTAGTCATAGAACAAAAGATAGTATCTATAGAGTTAGGTCGGGCCCAACAGAAGGATGGTTTAGATCAACAGATGTGGACCTCATGTGTTATTAGAGGTCCAGCAAACGGACGCGGTTTGGCTGGTTAAACCAACACCATCCAGCTAGTTGGTGTCAAAGCTCTGTGGGCCCACCATGATGTAAGTGTTTTATCCACGCCGTCCATTCATTTTTCCAGCTCATTTTAAGGCCATGATTCCAAAATTGAAGCATATCCAATATTCAAGTGGACCACATCACAGAAAACAGAGGAGATAATGACGTCTACTGTTAAAACCTTCCTAGGGCCCACGTTGATGTTTATTTGTCATCCACCTGTTAATAAGGTCACACAGACCTGGATTAAGGGGAAAAATCAGCTTGATCCAAAGCTTCTATGGCCCCAAAGAAGTTTTCAAGTCTAAACGCTGATTTCCCACTATTTCCAATGGTGTGGTCCACTTGAGGATTGGATCTGCCTCATACATGTAATGATTCTAAAATGATCTGTTAAAACGGATGGACGGCGTGGATAAAAAAAATATATCATGGTGTGTCCCAAAAATCTTTGACACCAGTCAAACCGTAGAATCGAGTACCGGTCTTGACGCCGTGTCCACAACCCGAAAATAGGGTCTAAATTTCCGTTTCCGGTGCAGCTGTTGGCTTCTATCAACGTAGCCATATCTGTACAATGCCAAAACAAAAGCGCCTTACACGTGCAAAAAAGTTACACATGTCAAGGATCCTGAATGTTCATATCTGGGGCCCAAGCGTAAATGTGATGTAACACGAAAATAATTGTACATTCAATTATCTGAAGGTCACATAGATACATTGAATCTGATCAATGGATCATTTACAACTATCTATTCAATAATATATTTAAGCAGAATGAGATTTCTTTCTAGTATGCAAAGAGGTCCACACATGATGAACGGTTTAGATCATTCACGTATCTCTCCCTTTGGCAAACATGGAGCTCTTATCTTTGGACGTGCAGATGCGCGGGTGTAAGAAGCATTCGCTTTTCGTCCAGATTGGCGCCGTTGGGCTAGCTCAGGGCCACGTCAGCGTTTATCCTTATCGCGTGGTCAGCACAATATGTACGCCTGCCTCCACACAGCGCCGGAAACGGATTGCCTAGTCCACCTGCACCAGCCAATGGCTGGTGGTCGGCGCTATGTGGGTCCCACGATGATTTATGTTTTTCATCCATGCCGTCCATCTAGGTTTTCAGATCATTTTACAGTACGAGACCAAAATGAGATATATATCAATCTCAAATGGACTACATTACAGGAAACAGTGTTGAATGAGCGTCCACCATTAAAACCTTTTGGGGGCCATAAAAGTTTTGGATCAAGCTGATCTTTGTTTTTTACCGTTAATCTGGGCATGTATGACCTAATAAACAGATTGGATGTCAAATAAACAGTACAGTGGGCCTTAGGAAGATTTTAATGGTGGATATCCAATCATTATTGTTTTCTTGTGGTGTGATCCACCTGAGATTTATATCCCTCTAATTTTTTGGATGAAGCACTAAAATAATCTTTAAAAATGTATAAACGGAATGGATGAAACACATGCGTCATGGAGGGGCCAAAAGAGAACCGAACATCAGTCACGGGGCTGGTGGCAGGTGGAGTAGCCAATCCGTTTCCCACAGCGCCACGTCAACCATCGTTTCCAGGAAGGTTTCCGAGGCTTAAGCACCATGTGCATGCCGCAGATAACGGCAGTGATGTCATCACCGCTACATGCCCCACAAAAGATAACGGCCACGTTACCTCGCGCTCATACGACACCACTTCCATCCTAATGGATGGTCCAAATGGGACAATATTCCCAGGTGAACCGATGGGTCGATGATCGAGACCGTCTATCCGATCAGATTAGAAGATCTGATCTTTCAGTCGGGGGACTAAAAAATGAACGGTTCGAAAAGCAATAAAAATTCTAATCTGGAAAGCTTTTAAATAATCCCCTCATCATGAAGTTCACATCGGATCAACGCCTGGATCACGTAAAGATAGGCCCACTTGTACGGAATACGCTCATCAGGTTTTTTCACGTCCTCATGAATCTAGACCCTAGAAAAAGGGAACGGATTAGGTGCGGCCACGGCGTCACCCAATACGGTGCGGCCCTTGGTGTGGGGCCCACTTGATGTATATATTATATATCCACTCCGTCCATCTTTTGTTTTTTCGGATCATTTTATGGCAGAAGTCCAAAAATAAAGTAGATCCAATTTTCAGGTGGACCATACTGTAGGAAACAGTGGTGATTGACCATTAATGGGTCAGAAAAAGTTTTGGACAGCTGATATTTGTTTTATCCCTCCATCCAGGTTTACGTGACATTATCAACAGGTTGGATGGAAAGAAAAAAATAAATTAAAGAAGCCTTATGGTGGCCGTAGTTTTAATGGTAGGAAGTTCAATCACCATTGTTTCCAATAGTATGGTCCATCTGCTATTTCTATCTTCTTATTTTTTGATATAAAGCCCTAAAATGATCCGAAAAAACAGATGGACGGCGTGGATATAGAATATATACATCAAGGTGGGCCCATCGGTAAAGGCCGCATCTAATCCGCTCTCCTGGAAAGAGGGATTCTAGACACGTGGTAGGGATGTATTTACTCCAGCAAATCCTACGGGCACACCACCCAACGCTGACGGTATTTCGTGAATAACACGGTTCTCGTTTCCGAGAAACTTGTTGTGGGGAATTTCTCGTTAGCAAGACCAATCACAAAAAGTCGGGTCCACCCTCCAAAATGCATCCGTGGGACTCTTGGGCTTGGTTCATGAATATGGGATTCATGAATCGGCAATCCAGACCGTTGATACGGTGGATCGAGTGAATACGGATTATACAGTTAGGGAGATGACTAATGTGTGGTCCACCCAAACGAATTCATTAGATCATTGGTCTGGATCTTCGTCCATGGACACATTTTTACATGCACAAGGTTGAGTTTTGCCATCCAGAATCTGACAGGCGGTGAGAATGATTCCTCAAATTGAATTAATATTATGAAATTATTGGCTGAGATGAGAATTTAAAGGGTACTCTCCAGCAATTTTCGCCATCCAATTATGAGAATGGACAGTTAATATTGGCCAGTACAACCACTGCTTCGCCCTTGTAGAAATGCTCGAGTGCTCTCATCGCACTAAGATACAGTGCTCCAACTTGGATCAGCGTCCTTTAATATGAACGGTCAAGAATCAGAGTAATCTGAAAAATTAACCATTTCATCAACGTCCTTTAATATGAACGGTCAAGATTGTCTACATAGAGAAGTACAATCTGTCAACACCCGGTTGGTTTTTCATTACGTGTGGTGCGGGGCAGGTGTGACATAAATGATTTCGCGACAGAATTCAAACCAAACAACTTTGGCACTGAGCACCGATATAGGTAGATATGACCAATATAACCTCATATGAACTAAGATGTGGAGTTGGGCATCGGACCAAGTCGGATTGGATTGGGTCTAACTCAATTCGATCTGAAATCTATATAAGTTGACTCGAACTTGATTCGATTCGGGACCGAGTCTGGGACATCTCCGATGTACGGTTGGCCTAACCCGAACCGAGTCCGACTCGGTCAGGGAAACCGAGTCGGATCAGGTTGGGTACGATTCAGATTGGGTTGAGTCTGTGGGTCAAACTATGAGGTATGTATTTTATCCATCCATCTATTTGTAGAGTTCGTCTTAAGGCTTGAGCCAAAAAATAAGACAGATCTAAAGATCAGTTGGACCACACTGCAAAAAACAATGGAGATTGAACATTTACCATTGAAACCCTTTTGGAGATCACGGAAGTTTCGAATTAATATGAAATTTGTTTTTCCTTTTCATCCATGTATTTTTAACCTTAATAACAGATTAGATGGAAAATAAACTTTATGGTGGGCCTTACAAATTTTTTAACTATGAAAATCATTATCCTCACTGCTATTTTCGGTGTGGTCCATTTGAGCTTTAGATATGATTCCTTTTTTTTCAAATGCTCTAAAATAATCACGAAAAATGGATAAAAAGTATGGATATAATAAATACAGCATTGTGGGGCCCATGTAATTTTGATCTCATTTGAGCCGTTCGTACAACTCGGAGCTCGAGGCGCGTCTCTGCTCGTCTTTGCATGACACATATCTAAACCAGCCTGTCTCGACATGCTGGGCACGAAATGCTTACAGGCTACAGCCTGTGTTGATGAGACGCGGATTAGATACTGATAGGTTGAGTTGGCGTCACCAAGTTTTGTGGGCCCCACTATGATGTATGTGTTATATCCACACTGTTCATCCATTTTTAGATATCATTTTAGGGTATGAAACAAAGAATGAGGCAAATAAAAATCTGTAGTGGACCACACTAAAGAAAACGGTGGGGAGAGTGATTTCCACCATTGAAACTATCCTAAGGTCCATCATAATGTTTATTTCAAATCCAACCTATTAAAAAGTTAAAAAAGACATGAAATAAGGGAAAACACAAATATCAGCTTGATCTAAAACTTATGTGGCATTTAGAAATTTTCAATGGTGGGCGTCACTGTCCCACTGTTTTTCTGTGATGGGGTCCACTAGAGTTTCGAATTTAACTCGTTCTTTGGATATTGTCCTAAAATGATCTCTCCAAATGGATGGAAGGTGTGGATACAAAACATACATCATGGTGGGGCCCATGGAACTTGTTGACGTCACTTCAGTAGCTAGTCTCGCTACTCAACCTGTCAGTAGCTAATCTGCACCCGTGTTGACGTGCTGTGTACGCGAGTGGTCTCTTAGTAAACACGGTTGGGGCCCACCGTGAATGCATGTGGTTTATCCACACCGTCCATTCATTTTTCCAGATCATTTTAGTGGTTGAACCCAAAATTGATGCATATCCAAAGCTCAAGTGGACCATACCGCAGGAAAAAGTAAAAGTATTGATTTCCACCATTGAATCACTTCGGATCGGATCAGTCTGGATCGGATCCATTCAGTTCGGATCAGTCCGAATTGACCATGATCCGAACTCGATCCGATGAACGGTCGGATCTGACTAATCTAACTCGAACCGCACCAATCCGCGCCTTCGGTTCGGTTTGGTTCGGATCGGGTCCGATTGGGTCGGATCCACTAGATCGGATCAGAAATGCCCAGCTCTACTAAGAAGATTGGTAGCTTGTTCAGCCACTCGCACAAGATTATTATAAGATGATCAGGCAATTGTTAGGGAGTAAGATTCTTCCTCCAGTGATGGATTGCACCTTGCTCTCCGTATGAAAGGATTTTAATACAGCGGAGTAATTAGAAAAAAATCAGACGAAAATAAATACTTATAGTCGATCGTAGATCACAACAACAGAAAAGTCTTTTCGAAATAATTACTTATAATGGAAATGGAAATAGTCTAACATAAGAGCGTAGACTTGCATTACAACTAAGATTAATATTATTCTTAGGATAAAGCAAATGAATTGTAACGTTTCGAATTTTCGCTATTTGAATTTAAAAAATCATTGAAAATTTTTCGTTATAATTAGCTTATGTAGTAAGTTACTGACCTTTAACACTCGATGTTAGTCTATACGTGGGTGTTACCTGTAAAGAACCACAAAAATTTGGTTAATTAACCACATGAAGCTAATGAATCCAACAGATCATTTAAACATCTAGTCTAACGTCGTGATTTATTCATATGGAGCCCCAAATCGAGTCAATCTATCATTGATTGATTAAGACAGTCATAACTATATAAAGACCTACCTAAAGCCGAGGCAACTAGGGGTCATCTTAATTAACAAACCAAAATAACCTAGTTACTCATTTAGCCTAAGAACCAATAGTTTATGGTGATTAGGAATGGATGATTATTTCCGTTAGTTGCGAATAGGCTACACTATGAACTTAGATAATCCAAACCCTAATCATCATGCACAATAAATCTCGCTATCCAATTCATTACAGAAATGTCATGATTTTTCGAACAAGCTGTATACCATTTGATATTAGGCCACCAAATCCGATACTATAGAAAAATGTTCATCTTAGCGGGCTTAACGTTCATCACGGGACATCGAGCCAAGATCGCGTCTTGAATCGTTCAACTTGGACTCATAATGTCAGTGCATAAGATGTGCGAATATTCCTGAAATTAATCACAAATTTAAGTTAATTATTTGCTTTTGGTTTTTGCCAAAATTGTGGCTTTCAGGCCGTTAGATCACTATCAAATTTATGGCAATAACCTAGAGTAATGTCCTATACAAATTCGTATAGTTGTTGACCTGACCGATGGTTGATGACCGTCAAACTAACTTTTGATCATACCCATCAATCGACACATCCAAATGACGGGCCGATCATGTCCATGCGTAGATCATCACTAGAGTCAACTATCCTACGATTGGTTGTAACACCCCGTACTTTTTAGTACTCGGGTGTTATCGTGTAACCAAATTTGGTATAAATGCAAACCTAGTTTAAGTAAACATTCACGTGCATTCTAGCTTGAATCCGACCATTAAAAACAATTCTCATCCATTATTATTCAAGATGGACCATCACATCATTAGTGGAACATATTTTTAGCTTTTAATGTCACTTACAGACAAATCTAACTGACCACCTCAGATTTAGAACTCTGAATCGCAAGATCCATCGTTCATTTAGTCCACACCTTCGTATAGGATGATTTGACACTTAATCACAACACATAGCCACCTAAACTATTGATCTACTTCATCCCTTGGCTAGGGACCCAACTTGAGATGGGGAACCTGTTGGTCGGAGTGGATCAAATTTGGAAATCCATCTGAATGATGGACTAGTGGGAATCACAAATTGGTCATGAACTTAGTATGACCCATCTGAATTATGGATTTACCTCATCCATCGATTCCCGTCCTAACTTGGACAGTCGAAGCTAGTGATCAGTACAGATCCCACAAATTGAATTATGGACCCCACTCTAGGGCCATAATACACTTTCATTGATCAAGTGAAAGATCTGATCCGTCCATTAGGCCCATAACATATCATTAGATGATATTCACTAAGTGACCACCTAATTCAGACATTCTTGGGAGCATCAATGGTCAAAATTGAAAGAATCTGGCCGTTAGATTGACGTAACTCAACATTTAAAGTACGACCACTTATCATCACACCTAGGTTATCAGACCACCAACTCAACCGTTGAATCTTATCTAGGTAGGCCCTAGGACCCTTATAACCATGGATGATCAGATTGAATGCAATCTGGCCATCAGATCGATGAAAACTTACAATTAAATGACAAAAATCCAAGTTTATGGCTCATCTGGCCATTGGATCAACTGAAAATTTGTATGATGATCCATTAGGAGTAGTGGAGTCTTGTGGACGGAGTAGATTTCTCAAAACATCATTGTGGACCTTATGCACATGATGCGTGTTCATAGGGGGTGCGCACACACGGTGCACTGGACCACTAACTCGGGTCAAACGGGCGCTGACCCGAGCCTACCCAAAAAGGATGGGTTTCTCCCTCCTTTCCCGTACAAACCTGTTGAAAATGGGCAGACATCCGTGCGTTGATCTGTGACCCACTATGAAGGACCACCGCGATGATCCGAGTCGTCCATCTTGTAGAGCCCTCAGGTATGACCAAACCCCCAACAATTTTCACGCGTTGGGACACCCATGAAGGCGCACGATCTCAAGCACAATCCCACCTACGTTTGGCTGTTTTGTCAAAAATGGAAGTTTCGTTTCCATTCTTCTCGCCAGGTTGGCAATCCGCTTGAGAGCCCTTCTCCGCAAATCCCGACCGCTCATGGTGAGTCATCTCAGCCTTTCGTCCAGTGCCAAGAGAGGAGGAACACACTGTTGATGGACAAAAGACAGAAGGTTGCTTTCCCCTTCAGGAAAATGTGCTGGCTCGATCCTAGCCTCACACCTGAGCACTGCAACGCAATCCCAACCGTTCGAGCTAGGGCAACCCCGCAGCCAGCTGTTAGGGCAAGGAGTTCTCTCCCCGCGTGAGAAAAAGGCTACAGCGGAAAAACTCGTGAGATGCCAGGGCATCTCGACGGGGGCAAGATTAGTGGGCCCCACAGAGGTCAGTGGTCTCATCCAACCCATCCAGATGGCTTGGATGGCCATCTTACACCGTTGATTAAAACCTGCCATGGATGAAGCTTTCATTTTCTCCGTTCAGGCGGGGAACCCATCACGATGTTGTGGGCCTCATTTTTTGATCTAAAACGCCCATTCGGTGGGCCATGGTGATGGGAATTCACCCCACATACCAAATTGACACCATGCAAAGGAAATCTATGGTACGTCCACCGTGACTGGACCATTGCGGCATGAAATAGCGACTGTTAGATGCGGTCCGACTGCCCGCCCTAGCTCTTTAAAAAGTGCACACTATTCTCAGGATCCCCACAAAAAAATCCAGCAAGGGAAAGAGGGAAAACATTAGAGGAAAGAGCGAGTGAGGATCGGCGAGGGGTTATGGTGCCGCACCACACCAGCGGCCCGAGTTAGCTTAAACTCGGGCGAGTTGGGGTGGCTAGTAGCCCCGGTTCTTAGAAACATACAAGGAGAAAGAGAGGGAGAGTTTGAGAGAAAGAAAAGGGAGAGCGGGAAGGTCGGTTTCCACTGCACTCGTTGCCTTACTGCTGCAAGTCTGTCCAGTCGGGTCAGGACGTAGGTGAGTCTAACAAACTCGCATGATGGTTAAAAGGAAGCAAGAAGGAAAGGAAATGGAGATTAAGAAGAAGAGAAAGATAGGGTAGAGAGAGAGACAGAGAGAGAGTGTGTGTGTGTGTATGATTGTCGTGTTGCACCCACTCGGCCCAACCGAATCAATGTGCGATGGTACGTGTTGTTGGTTGAGCTTCGGGCTCAACTCGACGAGTCATAGGCCGAGTCCCAACCCTGCTAGCCAAGGTTAGATTGAGTTGGGCGTGGGTCTGGTACATTCCAGACCTTGTAGAAGACCAGAGAGAGAAGAGTAGTAGGAAAGAAGAAGAAGAAGAAGAAGAAGAAGAAGAAGAAGAGAGAGAGAGAGAGAGAGAGAGAGAGAGAGAGAGAGTCGACTCAGCTGGAACTCGCTGGGCCGAGTTTTGCGAGTCAAGTCAGGTCTTGTTGAGTCAAGAAAACTTGTTGGACGTTGCAAGTTGAAAGGAAAAGAGAGAAAGAGAGAGGGAGTTGGGTTGACTTGGTTAAAGTCAAGTTGGATTAAGTCATGTCAAGTTGAACAAACTGGGTACATTTTTCCCTCAAACCTTGCCTTGGAAATGTAATTAGAACCTTGGTTGGTTAGATGGTTTTTTAAAATCTCAATGGAAATGTAGCTTAGTATTGCATTCTTGGTTTCACGATGTTCGAGTTGAGAGCGAGTCGAGTTAAGTCCATTTGGGATGATTCTAAGGGTGTGCGCACTTCTTAACAACATTAAAAGGCGAGTTGGCACATAAGGTGATGAATCTTTCCCCGTGAGCTTTCCTCTTCCTTGTTAGTTTGAATAATAGTTCATTTTATTTCAACTGATAATTGATATCTCTAATTTATGATAACTTGTGTTAGATATTGAATTTGATTATCAATCATATGCTCAACACTTAGTTCGTATGAATATCCATATGTTGTACTTGTGTAATAACCCTTTTTTTTTGTGGGAACTAGCCCCACCGTCCGTTTGCATGTGGCCCACCAGAGTTTTGGATCGGCCTCATTTTTGGCCTTACATCTTCTCTTGGCTAGGCCGAGATAATAGACGGAGTAGATTTATATTATCGTAGTGGGACCCACCATATCTTAAAAAAATTAATAAATAAATAAATAATTAATTAATTAAATCTTCCGCACAACTAAACCACTTTCTCCATTTTCCTTCCTTTTTGTACGGTAATGGCCGCCGAACCTCTCACTAAATAAAACCGTCCCATAATCCTCACTCCTCCATTCCATTACGCATCCATTTATATATTAAGAGAGAGAGAGAGAGAGAGAGAGAATCGAATGAATCAATCAAAAATATATATATATATATATAGAGAGAGAGAGAGAGATGGAGAAAGAGAGTTTTGTAGATCAAGAGAGAAATTAAAGTGGAGTCGGATTATCAGACTTTTAAGGTAGGTGATCTTATCCTTAAATTTACCATTTTCAATTGTTTATTATACTTATTTAATTCAATATTTTTGTAGAAATATTATTGTCAGTTAAATTTTTATTTAGGGAATCTACTCATTTATGAATTTCAAATTTTTTTTCTAATATTTAATATTGAAATTATTTACATATAAATAAATTTATAGAATAAAATAAATAGTTTATTTAAGATTATTTTATTAATTCTTAAATGTTTTGTTTAAAAAAAAAAGAATTTTAAATTAAATTAAATTCTAAATAAATTATAATACCTTACATATATGTATAATATTTTACCATACAAGCAGAATATATAATTAATTATTTAAAATATCGATGATTCATTATGCAAAATTATGAATATAAGTGATGTAAGATTGATAAGTATACATAAACAAATATGATTATGAAAATAAAATAAAAATATATAATAATAAAACATAATTATATAATTGTAATATGTAAACAATATTAATATGATATATAATAATATAAAATAAAATAAAAGGGTTTATAAGATTATTAAGGTATAGTAAAATATAAATATTATGTTTTATAATAATAGTAGTAACACAATATATTGTAGGTTAAAAAAAATTAATGACAAAATATATAACATAATAAAATTAAACATTGTAAGATAACATTATATTATATAATTAATACATAAGTATTTAATGTTATTTATATGATTATGTTATAAATAACAAAATAAAAAAGTTTTATTTAATAATATATAAAAGTTGTAATAAATATAATTTATTATATTTAAAAATTATGTAAATGTTAATATTAACAATTTAACATAAAAGTAATATAATAAATATATTAAATGTATCAAACATCAAACAAAAGTAAATTTATTAATTTATATAGTCAATTATAAAACAAGGTTAATCACATTGACATAATGTTGTAACAAATAATTTATATAATAATAATAGTATCCAAAGTTCAATTAATATCTTCCTTAACCTTATTCAATTTAAATTTAAAAATAAATAATAATAAAATTCTGGATTTAAATTTAAATGGTTAGATAATAAAAAAATAATAATAAATTTTAAATTATCAGATAATAATTTAATTACATTATTAATGTTATATTATAGGAATCAGTGTGATAATTTTTATTTCTGTAAAGATTAAAATTCAAATTTTAATTCAAAAATTTGAAGAGTTAATTAAATTTAATTTAAATGAATTTAAGTTTAAGAAAAATTTTAAAATTTTGGAATTAAAACTAAAATTTCTTGTACATTATTTCACATAAATTTCTAAATTACATAATAGTAAAATAATATTCTACTTAAGTATTTGAATTATTAAAATAAAAATTTAAATATAGAATTATTAATTAGAATTATATTGTTGATATTTTTTTGTTGTGAAATAATATTTATTCTTACATGTTTGTCTACCATTCATTGAACATTAAAATTTTACTATGTTGGATGTAACGTAAGCAAGTAGGGCAATCGTGTCCCTTGGGTGAAAGACCCTAGAACCCGTTGGATCCTTCGGAGTCTCCTTTGTGTACGGCGTATGAGTACAATTGTGTACGTGGATATACGTCAGGGGTACAACTGGAGCAGTTGTTTAACCAGCTAATGTATAAATGGGTCCCTCACCATGAGGTACCAGTGCGTGGGCGTTAATGCAACGTGACCATCCACTTGGGTACGGTGTTGTAAGAAATATTATAAATGTTATGAGTATTCATGGAAATATCATATGCATCGCATTTTCATAACTCTTTTGTTAAATTCCATTATCTGTATCTATTTCCTTCATTGTTATAAATTGTTATTATCTAAACATGTTAAATTTTGGGTAAGAAATGATCCTACTGGGTTGTTATGCTCATCCTACTAAAACGAATGCACAGGTGCAAAGCTGGAATACTATAAGCAGGCGGGCCTCTACTATTAGCTTTATTTTCTAGAAAATTAGGTTTAGTTTTAATTCCATTCATTTTATTTTATTTTTATTATTATTTAGGTTTAGTTTATATTCAAATTTCGATGTAGAAAGGACAGACTATTAAAAGAGTTGAATTTAGTAATCATTCAGCTGTATTTTCTTTTAGATGAAGTTGAATATGAATTGATTTTGATTGAATTAATTGGATTGTAATACATGTCATTACATTATAATTCACCCCTTGAGATTCGGGTCCTGAAGACCTTATTCGGGTACCCGAATTTCGGGGCGTGACAACTTGTGTATCTTTCATGTTTGTGCATTATTTGTTGATTGCTTGTAGAACTTGAACTATTACATTTATCAGTGGAAAAACCCCACTTATATATGTACATCCAGACTTAACTTGACTGATTGTGATTATAATGGACCATCACATGTGGCTACTTTGATTAATGGATTAAATGAAACATTGATGTGGGCTTACCATCCATGGATTGTTTTCTTATTGATATTTGCCCCTTGCGGCCCTGATTATTGCATATTTTGCCCAAGGCGGCTTGATGTATTATTTTGTGTGACCATGCGATGACTAGTCTCATTTGTAGACTTTGATTGACCACTGGTTGAGGAGGATGCCATTAAATATCTTAATGATGGAGTCTCATGAGCTGGGGATGGTGGAATGAGACACTATGCCCGAGCTGTCGGTCTATGCTGGGTGTCGAACCCTCCATAGTGACCTTTGAGCTTTTCTAAATTGGCTGCTTGTCAATTGAAATAATAATGGCTGAGATTAATCATGCATTCATGACATTTGCATTCTAAATGGACTGACTGTTTGAAATGTCCATTCTCCTATTAGGGATGAGCTAATTGTTTGAAAGGCCCATCCCCATGCTTGAATGAGCCGACTATTTGAAAGGCTCATTCTTGCTTAAGTGAGTCGACTGTTTAAAAGGCCCACTATCTTACTTGAGCGGGTTGACTGTTTGAAAAACCCGTTGCCTTGCAAGTTGAATGAGTCAAATGTTTGAAATGCCCATTCTCTTGCTTAATGGACCGACTGTTTGAAAGGTCCATTCTCTTATTAAAAATGGGGTTAACTATTTGAAAAGCCCACTATCTTATTTGAACGGGTCGACTGTTTGAAAGACCTGTTCATTTGCAAGTTGAATGAGTCGACTGTTTGAAAGACCCGTTCTCTTGCCTGAACGGGTTGACTGTTTGAAAGGCCCACTACCTTGTAAGTTGAATGAGCTGACTGTTTGAAAGGCTCATTCTCTTGCATGAATGGACTGACTGTTTGAAAGGTCCATTCACTTGGCCAACTGGATGTGCATCCCCAGTGTAACATCCTGGATTTTCACTGTTTTGGATTTCCAAAAATCCTTGAATTTTTTTTATTAATTAAATTATAATATCACTTAATAACCATTAGCACTCAATGTTAGTTTATACAGGGGTTGTACCAGTAAAGAACCGAACAAGTCCGATTATTCAACAGTAGGAAGCCAACGAATCTGCCCGATCACTTAAACATCAGGTGTAGCCCAGTGATTCACTCACAGAGGGCCCAAATCTAACCGACCCATCGCTAATAAATCAAGACAATTATAACTAAATTAAAGATCCAACCGAAGCTAAGTCAGACAAGGCCCGGATCTTGGCTAATAGACTGAATGAACCACATTACTCTTTTAGCCTAAAACCAACGGTTTAGACTAATCATGACCAAATCTCCACTTTCACTAATTATAAATAGGCTACACTATAAACATAATTAATCCAAACCCTAATCATTCCCCACGAGAAATCTCACTATCAAATTCATTATAGAAATGCCCTGATTTTTCAAACAAGCTCTAGACCGCTCGTTGGTGGGCCACTAGTTCCAAAATTATAGAGTAATGTCCGTCTTTGTAACAACCTGAAAATTTCCGTACATTGGGCCGAGTACCACCTCGACCAGAAATCACATAGGATTAAATCCTTTAGAAATTTAACAAAGTTAACTAAGTACTAAACTCGGTAAATCATGAAATCCGTTGGGATCGCTTTAAATACGATCTGCAAGACCCAAAACTTGCAGAATTGGTGACTCTAGGTTACCCTAAAGTCTAGAGCCAAACTCATTACCCGTCTGCTCTCGGGACTGAAACGAAACTTCGTATGAGGTCTAGATCGCACATCGGGAGTCCGATTAACACGAAGCTAAGGAACCAGGACCGCCCCACTGGGCTTGACAATCATCTCAAAAATCAGGTGATTCCGATGTCCCACGGCCATTATTTTCACTCCGGAGCGAGGGAGTGTGAAAAACACTATTTCCATCTAAGAAAAATATCTGGAATAGTGATCTGGCACCTTTCGGTTGCGCGTCAGTATTAAGCAACCTGACCGTCGGAATCAGACCAAATTACACCCTCGGATTAAGAAAAATTTCAGGAACATTTACATGTACTCAGAAATTCCGATCGTGGCCCACGGACCGTTGAACTGAAAGTGGTCCGCCACGTGCGATCTGGGAATCAGATCGAGCCGAAAACGTAATCCCACGTAGATCCGCAGTGGGTGAGCTTAAGTCTGACGTTTGGCTCAAAGAGGGCCACCAGAACACCCCTTTTGAGCTTGGAAAGTGGCGAAATGCCTATGTAAGCAGTTACCCTTGAACCTGAGTCTGTTTTGGAAGGTTTTTGGCTATAAAAGGGGCTTAGAACAGCCCCTCTCACAGCCATACGAATTTGGGTTCAAACCCTAAGAGAGAAAGAGAGAAAAGAGAGAGAAACTTGTGGAGATCGACGCCGATCTTCCTCCTGCTGCTTCCACTTCTCCCACGGCCTACACCGCTCTATTCCAAGTGGTTTTCCGGCGGTTTCCACCCCATTTGAAGGTAAGAAACCCTAACCCTAGGCCTGATTTGAGCCTGATTAGTGCTAGGTTAAGGAAAGACTAATCGAATGCGATCTTTAGGCTAAGAAACTCCCGTATACGGAAGCACCAACCTTCTTGCTGATTCGTTGGAATTCCAAGGGCTGAGGTGAGGACTTTAAGCGTATAAGTTACGGTTTTCAACGCTTTCAATGACAGATAATGATAGATTCATGATCTGCATGCAAATGCACATGTACAAAGTGCTTTCCGTTTCCTGTTTCGATTAGCGATAAAGATTATGGAATTTTACATACTCTTGATATACGTAGAAATACCGTATACGTATTTTTGTTGAGAAAATGTTTGACATGTTTATTTAATGTTTGATTATATCATGTGTGGATAAAATACTAGTTTGGCGAAAGAGATCGCGAAAATATATGTTCATGTGTAAATGCCGTGTATGTCGAAATTGCGTATTCTAGAAATCCCGCATACGTGCCGATTTTGGATATGTAATTGTAATGATTATTTGCCGTATGAATACGATATACGCGGGAAAAATACTCCCGGGGCTTAGGGACAGCCCAATCACGAACTGGCCTAACATACGTCATGTATGTTGGAAATGTGTATTCTAAGTGTTTGTGTATGTGCATGTAGGTGTACATGTGCATGTACTAGTGCCTTAGATAGGCGCTGATATGGATTCTCCAACTCCCTTAGAGACATGTAGGATCCCCTCCATGCGGTGGTTCACCGCAACCACTTATTGCAGTGCACACACAATTCTATCCCTATGGGGATAGTGCTTTAGTACATGCATTACAATATGCTTTATAACATGCTTCTCAACATGCTTTGTAACATGCTTTACTTCATGTCTTACTTTATGCTTTATAACATGCCGACTAACATGCTTGTATTGCTTGTTTACCATGCTTTACTTCACATGCTAGCGATGAAAACTGTTTGAGTTTGGGACTATGTTTATAGTCCAAACACTCGGTACCAGACTTGTGATTGTGGCTGAGATTCATGTCGCCACAAAGGACGGGTCCGGCGAACCCGAGTCGTACTTCGGTTGGCAATAGTGGTTGGCCACGCGGAGTGCTTTTGCGCTCCATATCGCTCAACTTGTGGTGCGCTCGAGCTAGTCAGGCTCGCCACTTGAACCGAAGTGTAGTTGTGTGTTCACCTTGTTTGGTCGCTACTGCTTGAACCTAGGGTACCAAACTTACCAGTGGTGATTCCTGTTTAACCATGGTACCTAGATCCGCTAAGACGCATGAGCCGGGCATGGTGGTATGGGACACCGTGGTCGAGCTGTCGGCCTATGCTGGGGCCATGTGCCTCCCCGTAGTGACCATTGCGCAACTATCTCGTGAGCCGAATACGGTGGTATGGGACACTGTATTCGAGCTGTCGATACTTCGGCGAGAGCCGAGTACGGTGAGATCTGTGCTCGTGCTGACGGGCGACGAGTCCTCCGTGGTATCATCGAGTGTACTTTAAGTATCTGTGATTGGCCACGAGCCTTTCACAGCAACTAGAGTGTGAGTTGAGCCGAGTACGGTGAGACCTGTACTTGAGCTGACGGCTAGTGATTGAGCCGAGTACGGTGAGACCTGTACTCGAGCTGACGGCCAGCAATTGAGCCGCATACGGTGAGATCTGTATCCGCGCTGACGGGTGACGAACCTGTTGCGATGCCATCACTAAGCTTCTCAAACCATAACATCGTATGAGAATAACTAGGATTGACGACCCTAGAATGGATCATGTTGGGAATGATACAAGGGAGGTACCTTAGTTTCCCAATACTGCTGGTTGAAATGGACTAATAATAACTTGGTAATCATGAGCATCATCGCACCGCATGTGCTTTGTAGATGTGGCGCACTGAGGGAGTTAAGCATTCGCGAACGTAAGATGATGTCGCTTGAGGGTGGTTTGGCAAGGGCATACAGCATCATGTCATATTATTTTTGCATTTAACAAGAGTAGTTAGAAATGCTTGATTTGTACTGCTTTATCATTACTGCTTGGTTGATTTGATAACATGTTAACTTATGCATTATTGTTCCACTGAGTTAGCTACTCACTCCCCCACGTTACGGGACGGTGTTGTACACACCAACCAGACTCTGTTGCAGGGTTAGAGGGCGCCTTGGTTCAGGAGCCAGAGCCCGACGTTGATGAGGACCAGGAGGAGTTCTCTTTCATGCAGTATTCTGACGGCTACGCCTAGGCCGGCTGCATCGCGGGACTTTCGGGGCCTCTTTTGAGGATGTATTTTGGATTTTTAATTTACAAACTTTACATGTATATTGCTGCTCAGCGAGTACTCATACTCTGAAGTTCAGAAAATTTTGTTACTTTACATACTTGTATATAAAATTTCAGTCTTCCGCTGTTTTTAAATGCAATTGAACTGGAGTATGAATTACTGTTTTGGTTTAATCTCATTCATGTTTATTGCGCTAACTCAGACAACATTTAACCGACATTGTGTATGTTGCATAAGTGATGCGTTGGAACTCGGGAGTTGAGTTCATACTCGACCCCCGAATTTCAGGGCGTTACAGTCTTACTGGGCTCGACGTCCATCGCGGGAATCAGACCTGGGTAGTGCCCAAAATCGCTCAACTTGAGCCAAAAGACGAGTGCATGAGAAGTGCAAATACCCAAAGGAAGAAGCTAAAACTTAAGTGAATTGGGTCGTCCACACTTATGCAAAGTTGAGGATTTCAGACCGTCGATTTATGACCAAACTTTACACGTGGAGTAAGGATATTTCCCTGCTCATATCCATATAACCGCGGCCCCCCGATTAACTATCGGTGACCGTTAAACAGACTTCTAATCATATTTGTCGATCGACGCATCCAAATGGCGGGCCGATCATATACATACGTAGATCATTATTAGGGCTAACTATCCTACGGTGTAAATCAATGTGTACACCCCATAGTGGGCCCTGGAGCTTAGAAAGACCCTCTCATAGGTCTAGTATAATAAAAAGCTAGCCTTTGGGGCCATTTACGCCAAATCTAGCATTATAAAATGGCCTCATTTGGGCACCCCCTCTCTCCATACGATTTTGCCCTAGAGGATAGGAAGAGGGAAGAGAGAAAATGGAGAAAGAAGAAAGGAGGAAGAGAGGAAGGGAGAGTGAAGGTGGGCCATAGATCAAAGTGGGGCCAAGGGAGTCTAATGCTTGCAACTCCTCACCTCTTCCTCAACGAATCCTTCACCACGACCGTCCATTCGCTTCCGTTGATTGTATAAGTAAATCTCTCACCTTTTTTTCTTGAAACCCTTGTGTGTGTGAAGGTTTGCATGAGATTTTAACATGCAAGTTCATTGTCTTAGGATTCCGGGCGATCGACGCCGAGTTCGGCGCTTCTAGGTCGTTTTCCAAGTCTCCAACGATCCATAGGTGCGGACTATTATCCTTAGGTGGCCTAGCACCAATTTTAGTATGAGCTTAATGATTTTGCTTACTTGGATGATGTATTTGAAGGATCTAGAGAAAACCTAATATTTGAATGTTCGTTTGGGGATTGCATAAAATTGTATGTTTTGTTTAGTTCTCATATGATGTTGATCGTGCTTCTTACATGATTAGGTTGCCATGGATGACTATATGTTTATGTCTTGCTTGATTCCTCATATGATGTGCCCTATAACATGTATGATTCATTGATTCTTGTGCATTTTGGTTCTAAGAGATGTATAAAGTGCTTAACTTTCTCACCAATCCACACCACACACACACACACCTTGTTCGTGATATTGTTAGCTTTGCTTGCTAGGAGAAATTGGAATTGTATGTTGAGAAAAATGAGAACACGATGTTGTTTATGCTAGTTAATACATTGATAGTTGGCATGTTATGAATCACCATCCAAACCTTTGGGTTGGTCAGGAATATGAGGAAGTGAAGGTGGTCCAGCTGGTAGGACTATCCTGAGGCTAAACTCATGGATTTGGGCGAGGGTGTGCCGGCGACAGTAGTTAGACTACATGGGTTACTTGTACCCGATGTCGTCTGTCACGTGCTTGCCTGAACTTGTGAGGTCTAACCTATTTACTGACCAACATTCATTGTTTTCCCCTGTTTGCTCACATATGTATGGAACTTAGAATACCCTATAACCATTGTAGCCCATCGATAACTAGATTGAAACCGATCCACCGCCTCGTGAGCAGGGCATGGTGGAATGAGACACTATGTCCGAGCTGTCGGCCTACGCTAGAGTGACGCGTCTTTCCGTAGTGACTGCGAGCGATCCCTTCTTCTCGGCACTCCCCATGTGCTTGAAGTTGGGGATGGAAAACTTGATGGGATCAGGGATCGCGGGGTCTTAGCCTCACATGTTGGGGGGTCTTGGCCTCGCAACTAGTTAAGGGCATTGATACGTGGGGTGTATCAGTTTTTTCAACCTGCTGGACGAATGGAATTAACTAAGAACTTGGCTAACATTATCATCGCATCGCACTAGCTAGGTTGGCGACTTGGCAGTCGAGGTCGCTCTGAGGGAGTGTTGGTCACACGCGATCGTTAGATAGAGTCGCTCGAGGGAGTGTTATGGCGAGGGCATGCATCATATCATCCATCATGCATACGCATTAATAAGATTTGTTAGGTACTTATGAATGTATTATCTTTCATTAAATCCCCAATTTAATTGATGTCTGTTGTAACTTAAGACTAATAGCACCCACTGAGTTGATCACTCACTCCCACTCTGGGACGGTGTTTTAAAACACCAACCAGACTCTTCAGTAGTTGCAGGTGACGCCGAGTACGAGGAGCCTTGCGGAGGGAGCTTGGATGAGGAGGACGAGTTGTCCTATTTCCAGTTAATGGGCAGTTCACCGTAGAGTTCGCAAGTGGACTTGGATCGCTGAGTGTTGGACTCAGCTCATCATTCCTTTTGGATATATTTTTGTGATTTTGTTGGGCAACGCCTTGTGCGACCCGTTTATATTAATTTGGACTTGTATATATTTAGACACTTTCATCTCAGTAGACTAGTTGTGAATTATGATTCATGTTTCCAATAATTCTCAGTTGCGCATTTAAACCTGATTTATCATAAAACTATAAAAAAAAATTGGGTATGGGTGACACCCGGGAACTTGGGAGTCGAGCGTATGCATGACCCCCAATTTTCAGGGCGTTACACCCAGTTGATGTGTATTCACGCATATATGCACTTAAACAAGATCGCATCATGAAATATTTTATATGTTTTATTGTTTAAAACTATACTTAACTAATGCAGCGGTATGTAATCTTGAGAGGAATTCACACTGAGCTGACCACTCATTCATCGAATATATAACCGTACAGGTAGCACAAGTGATTTAAATGATATTCATGATTAGATTGATGAGGAGCAGGGCACAAAGTCTGTTTAAGAGCTACTACGTGATTTTGCAGCTCAAGAATAATTGCAATGTATTCGGTTTCATATGTTTGACTATTTTATTTTGTAATTGTAGATATTGAGACATTGGTTTGTATAAGCTTTATGGGCAACGGCTGTAATAATTAGATTTATGTATTTGAATTTTCTCTTATGCTTGAATTGTTCTATTCTGCTAAACTGCTAACTCTGATAAAAAAAATACCTGAAATTTAACCATCTTTAAAGGTTAACACTCAAGTTTTCAGAAAACGAGTCATATACTCGGGTTTCAAAAACCGGAGCGTTACATTGGTGTCGACCTTACTGTAACGCCCTGAAATTCGGGGATCGAGTATGAACTCAACTCCCGAGTTCTAACGCATCACTTATATGCACATACACAATGATGGTTAAATGTTGTCTGAGTTAGCGCAAAAACATGAATGAGATTATACCAAAACAGTAATTCATACTCCAGTTCAATTGTATAAAGGCAAGCGGAATTGAAATTTTATATTCAAAGTATGTAAAGTAACAAAATTTTATGAACTCCAGAGTATGAGTACTAACTGAGTACCAATATACATGTGTTGTTTCTAAGTCAAAAATCAAAATACAACTCTCAAGAGAGGCCCTGAAAATCCCGCGATGCAGCCAGCCTAAGCAAAGCCGTCCGAATACTGCATAAAGGAGAACTCCTCCTGATCCTCATCAAAGTCGGGCTCCGGCTCCTGAACCAAGGCGCCATCTACACCTGCGACAGAGTCTGGTGGGTGTTGTAAACACCGTCCCGTAACGTGGGAGTGAGTAGCTAACTCAGTGGAACAATAAAGCATAGGTTAACATGTTATCAATTCGATCAAGCAGTAATGATAAAGCAGTACAAATCAAACATTTCTAACTACTCTTGTTAAGTGCAAAATGGAATGACATGATGCTGTATGCCCTTGCCAACCACCCTCAAGCGACATCATCTTACGTTCGCGAATGCTTACTCCCTCAGTGCGCCACATCTACAAAGCACATGCGGTGCGATGATGCTCATGATTACCAAGTTTTTATTAGTCCATTTCAAACAGCAGTATTGAGAAACTAAGGTACCTCCCTTGTATCATTCCCAAACATGATCCATTCTAGGGTCGTCAATCCTAGTTAATCTCATACGATATTATGGTTTGAGAAGCGTAGTGAAAGCATCGCAAAGGGCTCGTCACCCGTCAGCGCGGATACAGATCTCACCGTATGCGGCTCAATTGCTGGCCGTCAGCTCGAGTACAGGTCTCACCGTACTCGGCTCAATCACTAGCCGTCAGCTCGAGTACAGGTCTCACCGTACTCGGCTCAACTCATACTCTAGTTGCTCTGAAAGACTCGTCGCCAATCACAGATACTTGAAGTATACTCGAAGATACTACGGAGGACTCGTCGCCCGTCAGCACGAGCACAAGTCTCACCGTACTCGGCTCTCGCCGTAAGTATCGACAGCTCGAATACAGTGTCTCATACCACCATATTCGGCTCACGAGTTTGGTTGCGCAATGGTCACTACGGGGAGGCACATGGCCCCAGCGTAGGCCGACAGCTCGACCACGGTGTCCCATACCACCATGCCCGGCTCATGCGACTTAGCGGATCGAGGTACCATGGTTAAACGGGATCACCACTAGTAAGTTTGGTACCCTAGGTTCAAGCAGTAGCGACCACACATGGTGAACACACATACACATGTCGGTTTACTTGACGAGCCTGACTAGCTCAAGCGCACCACAAGTTGAGCGATATGGAGCGCAAAAGCACTCCGTGTGGCCAACCACTATCGCCAACCGAAGTACGACTCGGGTTCGCCAGACACATCATTTGTGGCGATATGAATCTCAGCCACAACCGCAAGTCTGGTACCGAATGTTTGGACTATGACATAGTCCCAAACTCAAACAGTTCTCATCAATAGCATGTGGAGTAAAGCATGATAAACAAGCAATACAAGCATATTAGCAGGCATGTTATAAGCATGAAGTAAAGCACATTGTAAAGCATGTTGTGAAGCATGGTGTAAAGCACTATACAGATAGGGATACAATTACATACACATCTCAAGTGAGTGGTTATAGTGAACCACCACATGGAGGGGATCCTACATGTCTCAAAGGGAGTCGGAAATCCCATATCAGCACCTCTCTAAGGCACTAATACATGAACATTTACACACACAAGCATTTACACAAACACTTGGAATACGTTATTCCAACATACCTGACGTATGTTAGCAAAACGCGTATTAGGGTTATTCTTTCGCCAAGCGGTTATTTTATCCGCGTATACCGTATTCATACAACAATTAATCATGACAATTATATTTCCAAAATTTGCACATACGCGGTATTTCTAGAATACACAATTTCAACATACTTGACATTTACAAGTGAACAAGCATTTCAGCGATTCCTTTCGCCAAACTAGTATTTTATCCATATATTATATAATCATACATTAAATAAACATGTCAAACATTTTCCCGAAAAAAAATACGTATACGGTATTTCTACGTATATCTAGAGTATGTGAAATTCCATATTCTACAACGTTAATCGAAACAGGAAATGGAAAGCACTTTGTACATGTGCATTTACATGCAGATTATGAATCTATCATTATCTGACATTGAAAGCGTTGAAAAACGTAACTTATACACTTAAAGTCCTCACCTTTGCCCTTGGAATCCCAACGAATCAGCAAGGGTAGTAGAGCTTCCGTATACGGGAGTTTTCTAGCCTAAAGAGCGAAATCGGTTAGCCTTTACATAACCTACAACGATTCTACATCAAATCAGACCTAGGGTTAGGGTTTCTCACCTTAGAACGGAGTGGATACCGTCGGGAGAGCGCCTGGAATGAGGCGGTGTAGGCCGTGTGATGAATGAAAGCAGCAGCAGGAAGATCTCCCACAAATTCCAAGCTATTCTCTCTCTTTTTTTTTTCTCTCTCTCTAGGGTTTTTCTCCCAAATTCGTATGGCTGTGAGAGGGGCTGTTCTAAGCTCCTTTTATAGCCAAAAACCTCCCCAAAACAGACTCAGGTTCAAGGGTGACTGCTTATATAGGCATTTCGCCACTTTTCCAGCTCAAAAGGGAGGTTCTGGTGGCCCTCCTTGAGCCAAACGTCAGACTTAAGCTCACCATCTATGGATCTACGTGGGATTACGTTTTCGACTCGATCGGATTCCCAGATCGCACGTGGCGGACCACTTTCAGTTCAACGGTCAGTGGGTCACGATCAGAAATTCCAAGTACATGTAAATGTTCCTGAAATTTTTCTTAATCCGAGGGTGTAATTTGGTCTGATTCTGACGGTCAGGTTGCTTAATACTAACGCGCAACCGAATGATACCAGATCACTATTCTTGATATTTATGTTAGGATGGGAATAGTGTTTTTCACACACCCTCGCTCCGGATCGAAACGAATGGCCGTGGGACATCGGCCGGAGCTGATTTTTGAGATGATTGTCAAGCCCAGTGAGGCGGTCCTGGTTCCTTAGCTTCGTGTTAATCGGACTCCCGATGTGCGATCTAGACCTAATACGAAGTTTCGTTTCATTCCCGAGAGCTGACGGGAAATGAGTTTGGTTCTAAACTTTAGGGTAACCTAGAGTCACTAATTCTGCAAGTTTTGGGTCTTGCAGATCGTATTTAAAGCGATCCCAACGGATTTCATGGCTAACCGAGTTTAGTACTTAGTTAACTTTGTTAAATTTCTAAAGGATTTAATCCTAATTGATTTCTGGTCGAGGTGGTACTCGAACCAATGTACGGAAATTTACGGGTCGTTACACTTACGCCCCATAGTGGCCCCTAAAGGTTGGAAACACGCTCCCATGTGACTAGTATAGTAAAAATAACCCTTAAGGCTATTTACACTAAATGTAGTGCCAAAAATAAGGGTTTTGGGGGCATTCCTTGCCCCATTCGATTTTTTCCTTAAAAGAAGAGAAAATGAGAAAGAGAGAGAAAGAGAAGAGAAAGAGGAGAAGGAGGAGAGAGAAGAGAGAGAGAGAGAGAGAGAGAGAGAGAGAGAGAGCGTGGAGTATGAGGATGAGTGCACCTCTATCCTCTCATCCCCTCTATAACCACCTCGTCATAACTGGAGCCGTCGTTGGCACTTTTCCGGCAACGATTTGAGATAAATGTTGAATCCCACCTGTAATTTAGGGTTTTAATAGTTATTTGTCTCTAATTTCACAAGTTTGTATGCTTATTTAGGTCTTTTAACGATTTTCTTTAAAACCCTAACCCTGGGAGAGTTGTGAATCGGGCGAATCGTCACAAGGTGCGGAGCATTCTTTTGGGCTTCATTTTATCAACTCTTGATAAATGATAGATAATGATTTTGGTTGCTTATAATATCCATGTGCTATTTATACTTAAATTGCTTAATTGTTGTAACTATAATTTTACGTGTTATTCGTAATCAACATGTTTGATAAAATGGCTCAGTAATATGGAATTCTTATTGTTATGACTTTTTATGTTATTTAATAAATATTATTGATATATGTGGTTTTGCGTCAATATTTATTCGTTGGTGCCAATTCACACATCTGTTTAATTGATACACCACGTTGTAGTATTAGGTGCTTGCGCGATTTATTTATGTATTTGATAATCTAATTTGTAGTCATGTGGATTGAGACATGTAAAATGTTAAGTGAATGACCCACTTTGGGATGACTATCCCGAACTTATACAGTCAACCGAGGTTGAACACGGGCGATCAATAGTAGTTAGAGTTACATGGGATGCTTCGCACTCAATCTCGGTTTTGCCCAGGGTCCTCCATTGTCAATCGTATCAGTCTAATGCAGGGCTTAATTATTCTTATGCTTGTTGATTGTATAACATTCGATGTAATTTGAGATACTACTATTACTGTTGATTTAATTTACTCATAAGCATTAGTGCGTTACGATCCTACAAAGGCTTGTGAGTTAGGCATGGTGGTATGTGACACCATGTCCGAGTTGTCGGCCTACATCGGGGTGACATGACATTGGGTGACGAGCCCACCATGTTGGTAAAACATTGGGTGGTGAGCCTCTCTGTAGTAACCACTGAGCACCGATGAATGTCGCGACTCTACCATATTTTTAATTGTTTGGGTGGCATGCCTTCTCCACATTCGGGGTGTGGGTGACGACCTTCACCCTATACGCAACTGTCATTGGGTAATAAGCCTCAATATTAATCCGATTGAGTTGTATGGACTAGTGGGTAACGAACCAAAATTTGGATCAAGGAACACTGGTGAGGGGCCGCCACGAGTTACGTGAATCCGTTTAGCGACAATTAATAAAATGGAGGTATCTTAGTTTTGTTAACCTGCCATTTGAATCGGAAATAGTAACTGTTTAGCTAATCATACATATCATTACATTGTAGGGTTGTGCAGCAGGCCAACCATTGCGCATATGTTGACATCCTCGCTAGCAATAGTGTTAATATGGTTATATATTAGTATCATTGATCATACGTATTCATCATGTTAAACATCGTTGGGTTGTGCTATGGGTCAACCATTGCGCATATCATCATGTTATCAATGTATTTAAATAATTAACTTAGCACTTGTTTATCTACCACGGTGATACGGGACTATACAAGCCACAATAAGCATTTTACAAAACAACTAATGGAGTACACCCAGCTGAAGACTTCAAATATACATGTCATCAAAAAATATAAAAATAATAGAACTGATGCACTCCTCTCAAGCATGCCCATCTGTCAATTGAAAGTATAAGACACCATCAATGGAGTCCACTATGTCTCATTTAATGTATTAGTTTCAGTGGTACATATATTAATAGTATTATCTGCTTAGTGTTTCAAAACTGGTTTCAAATAGGAGTGAATTATTTAATGCATTTAAATAATTAGCTTACCAATTACATCATCCCACTTCAACAATAAACCACACGGCACATGTCTACCACAGCGACACATCTGCTCCTAACATTCCTCCAATTTAATACCAATGTGTCCCATTGGACCATCTTGATTATTGTGCCAAGACGCATGCAAGGTAGGCCCCACTTGATGGATTGTAAAGTTGGGTATCTCCATGTGCACCTGTGCATGCAGACACCGACATCACACATCCATACAGCAATACATATGATGGCGTAAAATAATAGCACCTGAGTAATCCTAACCATCCAATAAACGAATATTTGCTAGCCCAAATTGAACGCTCAGAATTTTTTTTCCCCGACTGTCCAAGTGATAGCCACCAATCAGACGGTTAAGATCGTCAGATTAGTATAATCTCCATTCACAGTGGGGCCCACATTTGGATTGTTGGAACTGGCGTACATACAAACCACGTGGACGGTGGTGTATAGAGGGACCTTCTATGATTCCTTTACACAATGCTGAAAGTGAGTTCTAAAGTGTTTGATTGGTGGGGCCCAGTGCTGCAATCTGTCAATATCCTCCATGTGTCGGCCGATATTTTAAGATCTGGTAACCGGACAAGTCATCTCATGGAATTATATGGCCCTCTAGAAAAGAACACCATAATACTCAAGTTATACTCGGGTTTCACTACCAATAAGTAGGCTCCTGATAAGTGATCCAGACCGTTAGTTTGATAAGGCGTTTACTAAAAGATCTAGAAACCGAAATTGGTACCTTTTAGGTTGAAAGTGGACCGTTTCTTTATTTATCTTCTCAACGATTTAATTCCAGGAAACATATTGGACGGCTACAGAAGTCCTATCCAGGAGATTTTGGGCGCATAGACCATCCACAGTGATTAATATCTAACCAACGGGCCGATCATTAAACAATGAGGTCTAGTTGTAGAAACCAATACCCGAGTGTACTATTCACATCATATGGTCAAGATCATGTAATTCGTCTCTTTTTGTCTATTGCGATTCATCTCACGAGATCTCAGACCTATTTATCATGCATCTCGTGACAAATTCCAAAAGCTCGTAAGCATTGAGATGATCAGCTAACGAGATCCATTTCCCTATTTTTACTGAAAAAGGTGAAATAGAGTGCACTGACAAAGAAGTGGAGCAATGATCTGGACGGTACACTTGGAAGGATGATGTTCCTATCGTTTCCCTTCATATGCTGGATAATTATATGGATGATTTATATTTCATGTATTAAATCCATAAGATAATTCTATTGGTTACTTATACTCAATGAACTCCAATGAGGATTTAACTGTCAAGTAATTTTATTTTCTACCAGATTTGAAACCCACCTAATAGACGGCCATACTGGTTCCGAGTATATGGATAGACCTGATTGATACATCAATCTGCCACGTGTACTGCACTGAGATGGTTCTACCACATTCCTGTACGTAGGATATACCGCATTACTTCCCAACGTGCTCCCTTGGTTGATTGGGAGTTATTTGATACTCTTTTGGAGCAGGAGGCTTGATACACAGGCACTGGGATATTTACTCAAATTAAACTGACTAAACTGTAGAAACCACTGTTGATAAGTGGAAGGACCAAAATCAGATTGTTTGAGCAATCCCATCCTCTGATTTATGGACAATTGTTTGTTGAAGAATATATATATTATATATTATATATATATATATATATATATATATATATATATATATATACCCGTTTGGCTGGGCGGATTGAAAGGGATTGGAAGTTAAATCCCGGGATTGGCTGGGCGTGTCAAACAACTGGCTGATCTGATCCGGGGATATAGCAATCCCATGGATCTTACAACAATCCACTGACAACACCATCATTACCTTTAAATCCCATCCAATCCACCCTAATCTGTTCACATTTGCCTGGGACGTGTTTGGTTCGAGGGATTGGAAGGGCTGGGAAGGTTTAATCCCCGGATTGGCTGGGCGTGCCAAACAGACTCGATATAGCAATCCCTCAGATATAGCAATCCCATGAATCTTAAGACAATCCACTGACAACATCATCATTGCCTTGAAATCCATTCCATCCACCCTAATACCATTCAATCCCTTCCAATTCACCCGTCCAAACGGGCCTAGCCAGGCGGATTGGAAGGGATTGGATGGTATTGGAAGGGATTGGAAGTTAAATCCCGAGATTGTCGGGCGTGCCAAACAAATCGGGTAATCTGATCCCAAGATGTAGCAATCCAATGGATCTTAAGACAATCCACTGACAACACCATCATTATCTTTAAATCTCATCCAATCCAGCTTAATTTGTTCAAATATGCTTGAGACGTGTTTGGTTTGAGGTATTGAAAGGGATGAGAAGGTTTAATCCCGGGATTGGCTGGGCGTACCAAACAGACTCAATAAAGCAACCCAAGGATATGGCAATTCCATGGATTTTCAGATAATCCACTGACAACGCCATCATTACCTTGAAATCCATGTCATCCACCCTAATGCCCTTCAATCCTTCCAATCCATCTGGGCCTGTTTGGCCGGGCAGATCCCATAGTATTAGGAGGGATGGGATCAGTTTTAAGGTAACGATGGTGGTGTCAGTGGATTGTCTTAAGGTCCATGGGATTTTATATCTTGGGACAAGTTCACTGGTTCTGTTTGGCACGCCCTGCATATCCCGGGATTTTACCTTCCAATCCATCCAACCAAGGGATAGGATCAATTTTAAGATAATGATGGTGATGTCAGTGGATTGTCTTAAGATCCATGGGATTGCTCATATCCCAGGACAAGTTCACCGGATCTGTTTGGCTCGTCATGCCTATCCGAGGATATTGCCGATCCCATCTCTCCTAACACCGTGGGATCTGCCTGGCCAAACAGGGCCAAAAGAGTGTGAAAGGTTTTTCTGTGTGGATGTAGGGACAGGAGGTGCAGTATCTGTATTCCATACAAGACTCGTATGTTAGTTTCGCACCACTTAAAAAATGGTGGAGAATTTTCAACCGTTCAGATGGCATGGTCGTATGGCAATCTAGACTGTCCAAATCGTTGATCAACTGTAAATCGTAATCTAGAAATTGCAGTGAGAACATAATATTAACCATCCGATTTTTTCTCTTGGAATTTGGACCACTCGCCATTTTCGTATTAATCATCCATTTTATTGTAATTAATTGGATAGTTAAGATTTCTTGACAGTGTAATTTTAGAAATATGTCCCTTCCAGAACTGGACTCACAATGTTGATGTTCTCGATAGCCGTACATCAGTGCCACGTGTTAGGAGGATGAGTCACCACCATTTTTTAAAATTGTGCAAAACTAACACCTGGGTCTGACGCTATGAAGATGAAAGCCAGGGAGGCTACATGTGGTAGACGTTAGGCCTAGTCATTAGAAATGCTCCCCAAAGTGTCATCCCCAGCAGCCCACATGCGGCGCATCTGCACACGTGTATGAAATCCTGGCCGTTAATCAGCCCTGCCCAGTGGAGACTATTCCTAGCCCAAAGATTCAGCAGTCCCACTCACTAGATAATCACACGCTACATACCGTCCAGAAAGAAGTAACCAACGGTCCACATTCAACACGAACTTATGACGCAACTGAAGAGTGGAAACATCCTGATTTTATTCTAGACTACATTCAATAATGGGCCCACTAGACGAACTCACCGGATCTTCAACACATGCGCCGACTGGCACACGTGGGGCTTAGCCGTTTCCACCATCTGCATGCGCGGGTTCAAGTAGCATTCGTAACGGCCCTATTGAAGGTGACCACACAAATGCATTGGTGGAATGAGGAGGACGTTGGGGGGAAGTGGGCCATGGCATGCATGGATTGGGTATGGTCTGGATTTGTATGATTGGGAGGTGGAGATGTCGAGATAACGAGCTGATTGGTGGTGTCAGTTCCAAGCTTGGAGGACAGTTGTCCACTTCCCAAAGGCCGTGATGGAAAACGATACCTAGACAATGACATTAGGGTCAGTTTGGGCGGTGGGATTAGAAGGGATTAGGTGGGATGGGATTCATCTGGTCCTGTGCCAATTCCACTCAATGTTTGGGAAGTTGTTTAGGTCTCACCATGATGTGTGGGTTATATGTCCACACCGTCCACCCATTTATCAAGATTATTTTAAAGCATGGGCCAAAAAATTACGTAAATGTAAAGCTCAAGTGGACCCCACCATAGAAACCAACGGGGATTGAATACTTACCATTGAAAACTTCTCTAGGGCTACATAAGCTTTGGATCTACCTCATTTTTAGGCTCATCGTCCGATGCCATAAAATGCGGTTACAAAACAAATGAACGGTTTAGGGCGTGTTTGGCCAGCCGATTCCATGGGATTAGGTGGGATGGAATGGATTTTAAGGTAATGATGGTGTTGTCAGTGTTTGTCCCTTGATACCATGGGTTTGAGATAGCCCATGAGATATATAGCAGCCTGTTTGGACCGTCCAAATGGATGGGTTTGCATTTACACTACTTCTTGTGGTGTGCCCCACTCATTATTTTATATTTGTCTTAAAACAGATTTATGACTAAATGTTGGCCGGTGAAAATGATGAAAGGAGTGGATATCTCATTGATATTTTGATGGGCCTCACATAGAAGTAAAAAATCACATACTGGCATTGGTAGAATCCATGTTAGCAAAGGGCAGTGTTTACGAGGCGAGGTACATCCCGCCATCCAAAATGAGGGATGGGATGAGATGGCGCAAAATAACCCTCCTAATCACAAGATAGCCCACATCTAGCGCCCAGCCGAACACGCCCTTAGATATAACACATGTGTGTTATTATGGGTAATTTCAAATGATGATAGGTATATCCATTCAATGTACCACCGCATCATCAACAAAGCATGACATTAATCTTATCCCATGGTAGTAGGAGAGAATCTCTACCATGGGTAATAATTATATTTTTTGAATCCCACTTAATCCAACCGTCCAAACAACCCTTAACTTAATCCCTTCTAATCCCACAGCCCAAACTAGCCCGGGTAGGGTTAGAAGGGATTGAGTGGCATGAGATTGAAAAAAACGTAATTATTACCCATGGCAGAGATTGTCCCCCTACTGCCATGGGATAAGATTAATGCCTTGCTTTGTTGATGATATGGTGGTATACTGAATGGATATACCCACCATTAATTGAAATTATTGAGAATAATATACATGTGTTATATCTAATTCGTTCATTTGTTTTATAACCTCATTTTATGGAATTGGGCCTAAAAATGAGGTAGATCTAAAACTTATGTGGCCCTAAAGAAGTTTTCAACGGTAAGTATTCAATCCCGGTTGCTTTCTATGATAGGGTCCACTTGAACTTTAAACTTACCTGATTTTTTGACCCATGCTCTAAAATAATCTCATTAAATGGGTGGACGGTGTGATATAGCCTACACATCATGGTGGGACCTACACAATTTGTCAACATTGAGTGAAATTGGCATGGGACCAATGCAATTCCATTAATGTAATTCCAAGCTTTTCCATTCTTCCCAAACATAGTCGAGTTGGCACACGACCAGATGAATCCCGTCCCACATAATCCTTTCTAATCCCACCGCCGAAACAGGTCCAGGGTTTGTTTCTTTTGAGGTGGTGGGATGAATGATCACATCCAACCGTCCCATACGTTTGAGTTTCTTTGGCCATAACATTTTGTGAGTGTCGAATCTAAACCGTGCATCAGGTGCATGGTCTCGTATTAACCGTACATAACGAAAAGTAGACGGATCCAAAATTCTGTGGGCCATACTAAAGAGAACCATGCAATGGATTGATTTAGGGGATGCCCTGGTTCTCATTTTGGATTATGTTCATTTTGGGGGCTTAGATCTAACATGGTGAGGCTCATCTAACGGACAGTTTGGATGAGACGTACACATTCATGTGGGCCCACACAGCTCGCACGCATGGCCCTCAGAGGTGGGGGGGCGTCTGTGTGTGAATTATGAAGAATTTAAAAAATAGTAATAATAAAAAGAGGGAATTATGGGGCTCTCTCAATGGAGATGGACGTGTATAGTTGTAGCTCTGCTATCAGGACCATCGATCTGATCGGTCCCACCATGGATGGGGGTCTGACCCAAAAACCTTCCAGATTGGAAGATGGGAACCATTACATTGAAGGCCTTAGAATAGATGGTTAAAAAATGATGACAAAGATTGGACGGCTATGATATTTCAGTTTGGGATATTTTTGAACATTGAGACAACCCACTTGATGAAGCGGTCATCAACGCTATTGTTTGGATGGCCATCATGGACCGCAGGTTCGTGGATTGAACGCCTCAGGACAGTATACTCAGGGGCCAGGAGTTATGCTTGCATGTTTTTCTTTTTAAAATAAACACGGGCGCGGATTGGATACTAACAAGGTCAGTAGCCAAATCGCTATTGAAGCATGGTGTATCCGTTCCGTCCAACAATTTTTGGAGATCGTGTTTCATGGCATTACAGAGAGAAGAGAGAATGAAATAGATCTAAATTTCAAGTGAACCCACCATAGAAAACCGTGGGAGCAGTCATACCCACCGATGAAAACATTTATAGGCCCCACCATGATGTACTTTTGCGATCCAACCTATTCATAAGTTAACATAGAGATAGATAAAGTGAAAACAAAATAAATAAGGTGGTAAGATATGAAAGGATAAAATTCAAAATAAATGCTTTGGAGAGAACTTTAAAAAAAAAAAAAAAATAGTAATAATAGGCATAAGGTGAGGAAAAATAGATTTAGATGATTTAGTCATGTGCAACATAGGCCACTAACTAAGTTGATTAACAAGAGAGAGTTGGTGACTTGAAGGTTTAATTTATCAAAAGTAAGGGAGAAGGTCCAAAAAGATGTGGATGAAGGTAGTAAGTATAACTATAAGGTGGGTTGTCCAAGTGAGCACCATCCACTAGGAGATAGAGAGATGGGATGTGGCGATTACAGGATAACTGGCTGTCCATTACTCTTGTAGTTTTGTTACGCTTTGAAAATCGACACTCGAGTACATTTACCCTGATTTCAAGTTCATGTTTGTGAACCAAATGAAACGTACGTGTAACCTCATTTAGATTCACATTTATTTCACATGCGTATAATCAAATTAGCACAATTCAACTTAACGGATCCAAAGCGAGGTAGAGATTATATATATATAGTACTAATGGTAAAAGTACCATTCCAATAGTGTTGTATGCTCAAATGGGGTTATACAATTTACAATATACATACCCAAAATTATTAAAGTGTAAAATTTTCAATTTTGAAATTTCAATAGTACTTGCATCGATAATATCGTCTAGTTAGTGTTTTAAAACACCGTTACAGGTGTGAGTGAGTAACTAACTTAATAGTTTAATTTTCTAAATTACATATATTATCAACACAATCAAGCATAAGCAATAATAACATTACAACATAAACAATTACTAAGTTAATTATTTAAATGCATGAATGACATGATAATATGTACAATGATTGGCTCGCAGCACAACCCAACAAATTTTAACATGATTAATGCCCGAAATCATCGATACTAATATAAAACTACATCAACGCTATTACTAGCAATGGCGTCAATATATGTGTAATAGTTGGCCCGCAGTACGACCCAACAATGTAATGATATGCATAATTAATCAAGTAGTTATTATTTTTGGTTTAAACAACAGATTGGCAAAACTAGGATACATCCATTCTATTAATTGTCGTTAAACGGATTCATGTCGTAGCTCGTGGTGCCATGTAGCGATTCCTCACCAATGTTCATTAATTTAAATTTAGGTTCATCACCCAAAAGTCCATACAATTAAATCGGGTTAATATTAGTGTTTGTTGCCCAAGGACAATCACAACTGGGGTGAAGGTCATCACCTACACTCTAATTATGGAGAACGCACACCACCCAAACCCTAATTGATCACTGCAATGAGACTCATCACCCAATGTTTTATCAACATGGCGGCCTTATCACCCAATGTTTTACCTATGTGACAGAGACGTCATCCCAGTGTAGGCAGATAGCTCGGACAATGTGTCTTATACCACTATGTCCGACTCATAAGTTTTCGTAGGACTTGATTAAATAGTAATATCGGTATCCTAGATTCCTTTGAATATTATACAACCACAAAACATAAGAATGATTGAGTCATGTATTAAACTGATCAGATCGACAATGAAAAATTATAGGTAAAACCGACATTGGGTGCGAAGCATCCTGTGTAGCTCCAAATACTATCGGTCGTCCGTGTTCAACCTCGATCGACCGTATAAATCTGGGATAGCCAATTCAAAATGGACCATTCACTTAACATTTTGCATGACTTGATTAACACAAGTACAATTCATATTATCAAACACATAAACATACTACAACACAGTGCATCAACCGAACATATGTACGAATAAATACAATTCAATATATATCATTATAATCCAATATATATCAACATCACTTATCAATTTATATACAAGAGTTCTAACAATAAATATTTCTTGAAGCATTTCATCAAACTTGTTGATTACCATCAACAAGTAATATTAAGATTACAAAAATAAAACAATTCAAAAACAAATAATATATGATATCTTATAATCAACCAAAAATTATTATCTAACACTGTTAAAAGTTGATAAAATAAAATTTAGAAGAATGGTCAGCACCTTCAAGGATTTCACGCAACCTAATTACGCTTAAGGTTAGGATTTTTGAAAAAAATAATAATAATAATAATAACATTAATAGTTAGAAATCTACATTAAATTGTGAAATTTAAAGGTTACACAAGATTCTTACCCTGGATCATCTGCAGAAGAGAATCCACGGTAGCTTCCTATTGCCATGGGCGCAGGCAATCCGCGTCCATATACATGTATGTGTATGTGTGTACCCTTGCACATACGGAAGAGTAACGCTGGTGTAAGCTGAACCCACACATGTGTATTCAGAAAGCATGCATCAGGTTTTTATTTTCGGTCCACTGATCATGTGGGCCACATGAATATAAGAAAAGTGGATGGATATAATAAATAGTCAATAGTCCCGTGTGGCCCACTTGTTGAGTTGAACCCCAACAAATGTGCGGATATGTCACATTTGTACTGGATGCTGGGTATTCATCAGGTGGGGATATGCCACATTTGTACTGGATGCTGGGTATTCATCAGGTGGGGATGCCACCAACCCCAGCCCTACCCACAGGTATATGCTCCTCAAAAAGTGATGAGAGTAGGTCTCACACACGTGCCAATACGGCATGCTCGTGCAAGATCCAGTCCGATCATCACGTGGGTCCCACCGCACATGCTCTGCAACGTTAAGGTAAGGCAGCTAAGGTCATCATATGGGCCTCACGTGCAACGTTATTCGTGCGCCGTTGGTATTTGTTGTTCACGGTAGACAACCTACAAGTGCGGCTCACGATCTGGTTATCCAGATCACTGATAAAGTGGGACCCGGCGTGGATGAACGATTCTCTACATCTCAATGACCGTGGCTTGATGACAGGTGGCATGCGAGTAGAAAACATCAGCCATCCAAAATCAGCCAACTTTGGAATACGATCCACTGAGTCATATCAATGGTATGGATGATAGAACCATGGGCCCCACTACTATGGGTTGAAGGTCAGAGAATATCGTATATATCCTCAGCCGAGCCAGAGAATACCGTACACATCCACAGGCCGTGATCGTTCGCTTCGCTCCTGTCCACACCTTTTATAAAAGGAAGCCATTCAAAAGGTGCGGTAGAAAGAGCCGGTGAAATCCAGCGGATTAGGTGTTGCCCAGGTAACACGCTTGTGGCCGTTACCCTTACCGTAGGGCCCACCTTGATAATGTGTTGTATATCCACGCCGTCCATCCGTTTTTACAACCTATTTTAGGAGGTGGGTTTATAAATTAATCATATCCAAATTTCATATGATCACACCACAGGAAACAGTGGTGATTGAACATCCACCATTAAAATATCACAGGGCCCACCGTAACAGATTATTAATGTTTATTTTACATCCAAACCGTTGATAGGGTCAACCAGACCTGGATGAAGGGAAAATACAAATATCACCTTGATTCGAAACTTTCGTGGTCTAAAAAAAGCTTTTATTAGTCGTTTACCACGTTTTCTATTGGCGTGATCCAATAGAGGTTTGTATATGCTTACTTTTTGTCATGACATTCTAAAATAAGCTGGAAAAATGGATGGACGGCGTGGATATTAAAAAAATTCATCAAAAGTGGGCCCCACTCGGTAAGGGTAACACCCGCTAAGGTGGTACCCGGTAACACCCAATCCACTCCCGAAAATCCTGAGAGATGTTCACCACAAGCAACGAATCAATGGATTGGATTGACAAACCATTTATCTCTCTTTTCTCTTTGAAAAAATAAAAAAAAACTTTTTCTTTTGTCTTTTCCTATTTACAAATCACATGCGTTACCTGTGGGGCCCCACGTGATGTGTATGAAGAATCCAAACCGTGCATTTTGGTGCGTCTCCTGGTGC